>PVIH01000104.1:135919-148260 GCA_004025045.1 Sigmodon hispidus | reverse complement strand
AAAAAAAAAAAGAGGCAAAAGGTAGGTGGGATAAGTTAAGAAAAGCTGTCAAGAAACAAATTAAGCTAAGGCTGAGCATTTATAAGTAAGAATTAGCCCCCATGTGTGATTTATTTGGGAGCTGGGTGGTGGACAAAAAAGTAATAAATAACAAGAAAGATCTCTTCCTATTTCAGAAACTTAGGCTAACACTGCCTGTAGAAACAAAACAAAACCCAAAAGTCTGGATGCAAAAGTTATTTATTTTCCAGCAGAGTTCTTAGCTCATTTCTTTCCTTCAAAGGAGTAAGGAAGTTTGTGGAATGCCTCAAGTATGAGAAAAGTAATATAGCTGGGTTGGATGGTAGATCTTTTAGATTTTTAAGAATTCTCCACACTGATTTTAAGATGCCAGTCTGTAACCCACTGGAAGTAATAAGGCTTCAACTTTTCCCACATCCTGGCCAGCATTTGTGCTCACTTGCCTTGTTGGTTTTAGCCATTCTGACTGGGGTAAGATAAAATCTTAAAGTAGTTTTAATTTATTTTTCTAATTGCTAAGGATGTTACACTTTTAAAGGTATTTCTCAGCCATTTTTATTTCTTCATTTGAGAACTCTAGATCTGTAACCCATTTTTAAATTAGGTTATTTGTTTTCTTGATTTTTTTTTTTTAAATCTTTGTATTGTCTGAATAGCAGTCCTCTAACAGACGATTAGCTGCATAGGCTCTCTCCTGCTTTATAGGGTTCATCCCCACGGGCCTGCTTCTTCTGTTAATCAGGAGTGTTTAGTTTTATGATGCCTGCTTTGTTCATTGTTGGTTTTAATTCCTAAGGGGATGGAGTCTTATTATGAGAGTACTTTCCTACACCTATATTTTATAGATCTATTTTTTCTTCTAAAAGTTTTAACATTTCATGTTTCCCATTGAGACATTTGATCCACTTGTAGTTAATTTTCCTGCAGGATGACAGATATAAGTCTAATGTATTCTTCTCTATATGGACATGCAGTTTTCCCAGCACTGCTTGTTAAAGATGCTATCTTCTCTCCTGTGTACATTTTTGACATCTTTATCATTTTTTATATGGTAATAGTTATGTGCACTTGTGTTTGGGCTTTTATTTTGTTCCACTGGTCTATATGTCTGTTTTTGTGCCAAGCACCATGCTGTCTTTATTACTATGGCTTTATGATATAGCTCATAACCTCTCCAGCATTTTTTTTATTCAGGATTGCTTTGGCTATCTGGGCTCTTTTATTTTCATATGAATTTTAGGAAATTTTCTATTTCTGTGAGGAATATTTTGGGAATTTTGGCTGGGATTGCATTGAGTCTGGGTTGCTTTTGGTAAGATGGTTGTTTTCACAATATTGATTCCACCAATCCACAAACATGGGATGCCTTTCCATCTTCAGTGTCTCCTGCAACCTCTTTCTTCAGAAATTTAAGGGACTTGGCATTCTACTCCAGAGATACTTGCTCTGCCATATTCATTGCTGCTCTATTCACAATAGCTAAGGAATGAAAAGGACCTAAATGTCCTTCAAATGATGAATGGGTAATGAAGATATATGATGCATGTACACAATGGAATTGTACTCAGATACAAACAAAGCCAAAGTATTGAATTTGCAGTCAAATAGATGGAAGTAGAAAATACCGTACTGAGTGAGATAACTCAGAAAGACAAATGTCATGTGATCTCTCTTATTTTTCCATCCTAAATCTTTGAATATAAGTATGTAACTTGGAGTGATTTCAGAAACTAGGAAAATAACTAATAAAACTTGACTGAAAATCAGAGGACAGAGCCAGCCACAGTTAGCCATAGAGGTCAGGGACTGGTGGCACACACATTCAATCCTAGCACTCAGGAGGCAAAGGCAGAGATCCATCTGGATCTCTGTAAGTTCAAGGCCACACTGGGCTATGTAAAATTGATCCAGGCCAGGAGAGAAACAGAGCTTGGCGGTGGTGGCACACACCTTTAATTCCAGCACTAGGAAGTTTGAACTAGGGAGTGATATGGCTGAGCAGGTAAAGGTATATAAGGTGGGAGGAGTCAAGAGCTCATCCTGGGCTTCCCTCGCCTTCTGGCTGAGGACTCAGAGGCATGTAGTCCGAGGATTCCTGGAGACAGGATCCTCCCCTTTAGGCCTGAGGAGTTGGTGGGGTGAGAAGTGGCTGGGGCTTGTTCCTCTGTCTCCCTGATTTTTCAGACCTCCCCCTCCCCCAATATCTGGCTCTGGGCTTTTATTATGAGACCAATTAGGATTCCTGCAACAGGCTGACGAGTTCTAGAGAGGGAGACAGAGGAGACAGGTGCTATGAAGGGAGAAGTGAGAAAAATGGAGATTTAACTAAAAAGAGGGGAAGGAGGCAAGACAGGAGAGAGACAGAGAAGAGACAATCAACACTGGTGATATTTGAAAAGGCCAAACACAAACTTCATCTTATGTTTACTTTAAAATACATGTGTAACATATATAAAGTTATACAGGTAAAAAATGCTCCCCCAAGAGAGCCACAGGCTAGGTAATAAAAGCTAATTGGACATAAGGCCCACTCATTAGGAGGCAATTCATCCCTGATACTGTAAACCTATCCAGGTCCCTGTGGTTGGTGAGTGTTATTGGCCCTAAAAATAAACCCACTGTGCCATTCTCCTAAACCAGTACAATTTCTAACTGCATTCTAAATACTTATCTGTATAACTCCCAAATAAGTATACCTCTTATTTCATAAGAGGAGCTTTTTGCAGTAGATGGAGACTATTATAAACACCCACAATTGATCAAAATGCAAAGAAACAGTGACCATTGGTTGCTCAACCCCAGCTGATACATCTACATCACAAATCTCACAACCAAGGCTTGGGAAACATTATAAAGAGGGGGGCAGAAAAAGTGAAAGAGTCAGAGGACCAAAATGTCTGCTGTGAGATTGCATCCTCTATAAGACAGCTGTACCCATAAAATCTCAACAATATTGCTGTTTAAACAAGACCTGAACAATGAATGACACTTGGAGGGAGGAATCTCATAAGGCACTAACTACCCTTATGTGAAATGTTACAGGCAATTAATGGCAGCTTTGAGAAGCAGGATTGGTCTTCTTCAGGAATGAGCCTCCTCAAAGGTTATCCAGTCCTAAGCAGTCAGCCTTAAACATGTACATACGTATGAGGAACACTAAAGGAATTCATCAGGACACACACACACACACACACACACACACACACACACACACACAGCTATACCTTTAACAATAATTAAAAAGTCATGAATTTGAGAGGGGCTGGGGAGGGCACAGGAGGTGCTGGCAGAGGGGTGGAAATGATGTAAATACTATACTCAAGTACAAAATTCTAAAAACATATTAAAAAAAGAACAAGAAGAATCAGAATCACGGATGCAAGAATTTTCCATTGTGGATGGCAAGCAAATTTGTTTTTAGGTAGTGCCATGCCTCTCTGACAAGCTATACTTCAGAGCCTTGCAATAGGCAGTGACTGGTAAGAGCCTTGAGTTCCAATCTGAACAGCTGCCATGGTGAGTGCTTCTGGCAGTCACTTAACCTCTGTTTACCTTTCTTCCTTGACTGTAAAACAGCTGGCAGAGTTGTCCTGCTGCTTTTAGCTGCTCAAGGGGGACCTCAGGACAATGGTTACTATGCACTGCAAATGCTTTGCATTTATAGTAGTACTGACTGCTGAAAAGGGGAAGAATGTGATGCTGAAATGGGGAAATGGTATGCTCTAGACAACTGCTTACACATGCAATTTCTATCTCTTTAGATATCATTAGGCTCTTGTCCTATAAATGGAAACAATGGCAAAGGACCCTTTCCCATCCTTCTTTGATTGCCAAGTATTTCAAATAATGTTAAAGAGAATGCATAATGGTTAGTTAGTTTTTGTCAGCACAAGAGTCATCTGATAAGAGAGAGCCTCAACTGAGAAAATGAGAAAATGCCTCCATCAGACTGGCCTGTAGGGCAATGTCTTGATTGATGATTGGTATGGACATGCTCAGACCATTGTGGGCAGTGCCATGCCTGGACAGGTGGTCCGGGGATATAGAAGAGCACAAACTGAGTAAGCCATAGGGAGCAAATCAGTAAGCAGTCTTATGGTCTATGGTCTCTGCTTCAGTTCCTGCTTTGACTTTCCTCAATGGATTGTGACTTGAGATATGTAAACCAAATAAACTCTTTCCTCTGTAGTTTGCTTTAGGTTAACAAGAGAAAAGCAAATGAAGACACATATGATAGGGGCTAATAAAAGGACTCATCAGGTCATAGTCCTTGTTGTACAACCTGATAAGACTTTGATTCCCAGAAAAGTGGAGGAAGAGAACCCACATGTAAAATGGCCAGCCATCTTACACACACACACACACACACACACACACACACACACACACACACACACTTTAGAAAGGAGCAAATGCGCAATTAAAATGGGAAGAGTTGAAGCCAAGCTTGAGTTGAAAAATGTGCTTAACTAAAGGGATATTTCCCCTTTCATTCCCACCATCTCTTTTAACATAGTTTTACTTTGAAAATTGTTCACACGTTTTTAAAAGTACCACCCAAAAGATTTTGCAAGGAAATGCAGAAATTTATAAATTCCTAACCAGAAGCTATATACTTTAACATCAGCTTTGCTCAGGAATCTTTCTGATACCCTGAACAAGTCATTGACTTCATTAATGGCTTCCAATATATGACAATGCAGCGATATTTCTGACCAATTTCACACAGATAGGATAACTAATGACAAAGCAATCTGAGATATTAATTTCTGCAGAGGCTAAAAAATATGATGGAGGTGGTTTTGACAAACAAGTATGAGATTGGTTTGTAAACATCAACTAGAAGATGTTTTTGTAAGATATTCTGATGGCACAGCATCTTTGGTCAGTGTGTCATCACCCACAAAACAATGCAATCCTCTACTTGGATGTCCAAGCAACTTCTGCATTGGAGGGTTAGATTGGTACAGGCCCAACCAAGATAAAATGTGCTAACAGAAATGGGTAGGGAAGAGCAGTTTTTGTTCCACAAAAGCTTGGGATTTCAACATACATTCTCAGAAAAAAAAAAAAAAACTGTGTTGGATTTCTTAAAAATTTATACCACTGAGGATGGGAGACTCTAATGATGTTAAAATATGATGATCTGGTGTAAAATTACACAAGGTGGTCAGGAATCTACCAGGGGAATTCAAAACAAGCACTTTTAGTTCTAATGAAGTCAGGCATAGTGGGCCCATGCCTTTAATCCCAGCACCCAGGAGACAGAGACAGGTGGATCTCTGTGAGTTTGAGATCAGCCTGGTCTTCGTAGTGAGTTCCAGGACAGCCAGGGCTAATGAGATCTTGTGTTGGGAAAAAAACCCAACAACCTGGGGGTAAAGAAGGGGGTGAAGAAAAAACAAAAATTTCATAAGGAAATGAGCAGCCCTGAGGGATTAGGCAGACATTAAAAAAGGTGAAGATTATGTGTTCAGGATAGAGATGGGGGAGGGGCATGGATTCTAACTGTTGGCTCTTCAGAACAACAGAACCAATGGACTCTAAGCATGCACAGAAAAAAACTCACAATGAGAAACTGACTCAATTATGGAGGTCAAGAAGTCCTCTGATCTGTTTTTTGGAAGCAGGAGACTCCAAAAAAAAAAAAGAGTGATTTAATTCTACTATGCCTAGAGACTTGAAAATCAGGTGAGCTGGTGCTACAGAAGCCAGTCTAAAGTCAAGAAATGATGAGTGTTCCAGCTCAAGCAGGCAGGCAAGAAGCAGAAGTGGGATTTTTCTTCTTATGTTTTTCAGTCTTGCACAGATTGGAAGATGCTCACATTAAGGAGAATGGTCTATTTATATAGTATTCAAGTGCTACTCTCTTCAGAAACAACTGTAGCAGAAAAGACACTGCAGGAGCTCAAGGCAGAACTCTGGGAGGCAGGAACTGAAGCAGAGGCCATAGAGGAACACTGCTTACTGGCTTGTTCCTATGGTTTGCTTAGTCTGCTTCTTACACAACTCAGGACCACTTGTTGGGGGGGGCACTGTCCAAAGTGGGCTGGATATTCTATATCAATCATTAATCAAGTAAATGCCCTACAGCCTTGTCTATAGGCAATTGGATGAAAGAATTTTCTCCACCAAGGTTCCCCTTCCCAGATAACTAAGTATAGCTTATATCAAACTAACCAAGACCACTATAGAAAGATCCAGAAATAATGTTTAATTTTGCTATCCTGTGGTATGGTGAAATTGATACATAAAATTATCACAAATAAAATTAAAACAAGAAGAATTTCTTGCTATGTGAAGAAGTCCCATTCTTTGAAAATTCTTTTGCTGAGACTGGAGTGTGGAGGTTATTAGGTTTGTCTGCCCTGATAGCTTGTTATGAAGCCTGAGTGAGGGCTAGCCAAGAATCAGCTTATAGAAGGCCCTCTACTGATAATACTTACTGAATACCACATTCTACTTTAACCCTCTAACACAGAAGGACTCCCTTAATCCCCAGACAGCCTGTCATATCACTGTCATCACCACTTCTTCAGAATTTCTAAGTTGAACAATTATTATAGAAATAATAGTAGGCTATGTACTTACAGGTCTTTATAAAAACTAGAGATAACATAGGGAAATTTATTTTTCTATTGGCAACCTTTTAAGTAACGTCATAAACCAGCACTGCTCTGCTTTCATATGGAAAGACCTGAGCCATATCTTTCCTGATTCCTAAGATGTCACATTGCAATTAGTGCTTGGTAGCTATCAAATCAAAAGGTAGATAAAGAAGATCATAGACAACAAATATGCTTTGAAATCCAAGCCATTTCCAGGTCTCATTGTAAAGCTCCTAGAAGATTTAGGCTTCTAAAAAAAAAAATCTACATCCATCACCCTGATTTTAGATTTAATGGGAGCTAGTTCTTTGGGGGCAGCCATATTGGAATAAAAACTGGCCAAAGACTGAAAAAAAAAATAGATTATCCCTTAGAAATGAATTGTATTATTAGTTATTATGAATACTCCCAAATTATGACAGATTTACATGTAAGTGTGCCAAGGAAATGTAGCTGTGATCTATAATACCCAAAATTGTTTATTACCCTGGGGACTCTAGGTACTAATGTGAATAGTATTGCATCTGTGAAATTCTGAAACCCACAAAGGATTTGAAGATATAAAGCCAAATAAAACATAATAGAGAAGGAAATGATTTTGATTATGCAACATTTTATATATAGCATCTCATTTTACAATTTTAAATTGCTTTCCAGTCATTGGTTTATTCTTTCTGCACACCTGGGGAGTGTGCTTAGGCTGTTATCCTCTGTTCATAGCAGAGGCATCTGAGACTGAAAGAGGCAAGGTGTTTTGTCCAAAAGCACAATAGGGGCAGGGTGAGAAATTGTTCATTCAATCAGATGCCTATTCAGTACCACTCTTGGCAAGGCACCAAAATCTGTGTAGCGGTGGCACACAAGCACGGGTACCTTACGTGTGGCCTCTGTTTTGAAGGAATGTGCATTCTGCTGGACCAGGAAGTGATCTGTCAATCAGGAGTGCCCCTGTTGAGAAAAGACCATGATTTAGAGGAGGAGAAAGTGATAATTTGCTAAGTGACAAATGGGGCCTGTGTGTTGTGGGAATGGTACAGCAATGTGAAGACAGGCAAATCGCTTAATACAACACAGGAGAATGTCCAGCTGTAACAGAGTAGTTGTGAGAAAGGGACCAGAGGGTAGAAAAGGACCAGGTTCCCAGGTCCTTTAAATGCCCCAGATACAATATGTGGATTTCAAGCCTGTGGAAAGGCCTAAGGGGTTGCACTCATTCATCTCTGACTGTTCTTATTTTCTCCTTATTATAACAGTGCCTATATTTAATGCTAATATATTCTTATTCTACAAGTATTTTTCTGCACATTAACTTTTCAAACTTCATATCAGTTTAAAAAGATATGTATTTTAAACTTCTTTTTATGTATGTGTGTATGTGAACATGTGTACTCATGTGCATGTACACACACAGGTTTCCAGGTACCTACAGAGGCCAGAGAGGTACTGGATCCTCTGAAGCAGAGATTACAGGCAGTTGTGAGGGTCCCCCATGAGATCATGTGCCCAATAACTGACAGACATGGAATTCAAAAGCAGGACCCTTGGCTTCCCACTGGGGAAGGACAAGAGCAGATGCTGGAGTATGCATGCACTCAGGATACTCAAAGAATAGTGTGCCCACGTCCTTGCCCAAATAATCTTCCCAGAAATAAAATAATGCCTTAACATTCAGTGTGTTTTATGTCTAAATTCAGCTCCAGGATCAAAAAATGAGAACATTTTCCTTTATTATTTTCCTACAGGGTCCTTTATTATTTTCCTACTCTACAATTACAACAAATAGCATTTTGTTGACGTTCTTCTTGTGCCTATTGCATATATCCTAATTTCAGCTTAGTTTTTTAACTATGTCAGAATCTTTCTCAAAAACTAGTCATTTTACTCCTTAGTCTCTGCTCTTAGCACTGCAATTTAATCCATTTAACCTCTGCCCATCTCTGTTTAAAGCTTTGCCCCTCAAAAGTCTCTCTTACTCTCTACCCCCTCCCACTTCTCCCCTCCCTCCCTCCCTCCCTCCCCCTTCTTCCCTTCCTCCCAATCTCCAGATACAAGCTACTATTTGACATTTTTTTTGCTGTTTATTCATCCAAATTAAACAAGAAGAATATTATCATTAACCCCAAAATATTTTTGAGTGAAAATACTACTTATTCAAGTCTTTCTACAAGAAAGAGAAACTCTGAGGACATTACATAAAACTTAAAACACAGAAAAAATTTATATTTATCAAATAAGATGCTTTTCACTGATCTGGTTAAGAGTTAAAAAAAAGTCTTACCAATAATCAGTGTGAAAAGTCTTTAGATAAATAGATGATGAGCCAGATATTAGGAAACTATCACAACAGGGCCTACTCTTTGGCTTTTAATCCTCCAGTGATGTGTTTGGTTCAGCTCAGACAAGCTGCGTCATCAGGAGTGTCTCCATGGTTCTTGTAAAAAAAAAGTTGAAAGAGAGAGAGAAAGAGAGAGAGAGAGAGAGAGAGAGAGAGAGAGAGAGAGAGAGAGAGAGAGAGAACAAGCAAAGTTAGTGTGCAAAGATGATTAAATTTCATCTAGAAACTGAAGTTTCCTCTTAAGATTTGTAGAGAGCTTGCATTAGGCCATAAACTTGTATCTGATAATTGTCCAGTCTTAAAAGTGCCGTGACCTTTTCCTCCAATTTCAAGAAGAACAGTGGATACAGGTGGCTCATGTGTCCCCGAGGAAGGTGATGGGATGAATACATGCTGCTTAAGCCTGTAGAATGAAAAGCAAAGAACAGCTGAGATATTGGAAACAGGCATTTGAGAGATTCAGAGGAAATCTTATAACCTATATTAATCATTTGCATCTCTTTACAAAGAGAAAAATCTACAATACACACTTCTGGGGATTTTTCATATCAGTGGAAGAAAGTGTTAAAGATACTTAAGTGAATTCCACTGAAGGTATAGATTATAGCATTAATATCTTCCGACTATTGCAATGAAGTCCATGTGGCTCTTTCTTCCCCTAAAATGTTCAGCAAAAGATGTGGAGATCCTTAAAGAGTATTGAGGTAGAAACATACTTGAGTTAATCTTATTTTTTTATAGTTGCACATACTAGATAGTTTCCCTAACCAATAAAACTCCCTGCACTTTAGCACCTTTACACTGAAGTTTCTGAATTCTGATCAGTGTCTAAAAGCTGTTACAAGGTGAAAAATAAGAAAACTACATTTCAACTTGCCGGTTGTCAAAGGTTAGTCTCCTTAAAACCAGTATATCAGCCAACCAAATCCTAGGGTTTCTGCGGGAGGCTGGCATTCTTATAAGTGAAGGTCATTGAATTTCAGAAACACTGAGGAATCTCTAAGAACTCCTGGTAGCCTCTACTGCAAGGGCTAAGGTATTACCCACAGATGTTAGGATTAAAAAACATTTATTCCCTAGAATTTAATTGTTACAAATCTTATGATTAACCAAAGAAACCAAGTGTCCTCAGGAATTCAGCCTAAACCTCAAGGACCCAAAGACGTAAGGGTGAGCTCAAGTTCAAGTGCCAGGAAGGTCTGGCTCCTTTGGGCTTGTGGATCACATTAGCTAATGTGGAGAGTCACAGAAACTATTCAGTTGTGGTTCAAATAGCATGCAAAACCAACCTGGCCCTTTAAACATTGACCTTTTCAAAGCAAAATGTAGACAAAAATTAAAACAACAGGATAAAAAAGGGATTTGTTTTCTGCCTCCTTCTTGTGAGATGAACATTAGCAAATGAGCTCTTAGCTGTGGGTCAACATGTTTATAAAACCTACTCAGATTCCCAGGCTGCAGAGTCCTGTCTCCTCATTCTCAACCAATCCCACTGTGAAAGAGAGGTGAAGGTCTCATGTGACCACATACTCTACTGTCATGGGGGAGAAATGAGGATGCCAATAAAGAAGAATACAACTTCCAGCTTAATATTTCCAAGGGCTAAGAAACATCAGCTGAGGGACCTGTGTGAACATGCATAAATATTTTCCAAAAATAGTTCTTTTCCCAATGAGTGTTGCTTATAGATATAATCTCTAGTTGCTTCTTAAGCTCATAAAAGACAATTAGCAATCTGATTTCAGGGCTTCTTTCTACACTTACTACATAGTCTTCCTGTGACCAGTTTGTGTCTACTTGTTAGTTTTAATAGTGACAAAAATTGCTGTATGTTGGTGTTGGGAAAGGATCTTTTATATGATGATAAAGGCTGCAGGGAGGCCTACTGATATGTTTCTTTTGGTATTTGTCCCATTTTAAAAGTCTGTGACTAGGACTTCATACCTGTCTAATAAGCATGCATGGAACATTCTTGTGTTTGGTGACCACTTTATAGGCTTCCATTAGTCTCCACAGTATCCCTCAAGGGTGGGTCAGTGTTACCACCTACAGTTTACATATGAGGAAATTTAAGACACAAAAGGATTATGTAGTTTGTACAAGGTCACCCAGCATATGAGTCTAGCTAATAAAAGATGACTGCAAACTCTTTCCAAATAAAAAGGGCTTACAAATGGGAGGCAGCCTTAGTGGTAGCATACTCTCAGGATGAGTAAAGTATTGTCTAAGTCTATACTGCTTGCATTCTAAAGATGAAGTTTTCAACCTGCAGGCTGGCTGTGCGACAGTTATTCTCAAACCAGAAATGTCTACATTTTTAAGAACATGTGAATACCTGGCCCTTTCTCAGCCTCTAGACTCATAAGCTGGGGGCTGGAAGCTAGATTGTCTATACCTGGAAAAGCTCCTGGTTGGGGTTTTAAGAGAACCACCACTCTAGAATTCAGTCATAAGTCAAGTATAACCACAGAACACTGTGATTCAATTCAGGGAAGGATGTTCAGTGTCTTCAGGCCCCTGCCCAACCAGATCACAATTGTTATCAGCCAAGGAACAACATACATGAAATAACTATGAAAACTATATGTTGTCCCAGGAAGTACCATCAGTCTTTGTGATTTATAATTTACTGGGTAATTATATAGATGCAGTCTTTTGTTATTATTTGGTTCACTTTAATGTTTTAACTCTAAGTACCTGGTATTTTTTCAGAAATCCACATAGGAGAACCAGCAATACCTGCCCAGGCACCCTCCTGTTAAATGTATATTGAATGCTTGCTTTAGTTATAGGTAACACCAAATTTTAAAAAAGAAGGTAAGAAAAACCTAAGAAACAAAATACTTTGGAATACTAAGCTACACATTAAACATTAATATAAAGTAAAAACATAAGTGTTAGGTGGTTATTCTTTGTAACTATTTAAAGTAGAAACAATCTGAATTTCCATACTCTAGTAATGCATAAGTAAAAATAATGAACTAAAATTCAACAATAAAAAGGGGCTGCGATGTAAATCCATGGTAGAGTTACACATGCCTAGATTGTGTAAGGTTTGATCCCAAGCATAGACCATCACCACCAAAAGGCATAATCAGGTGTAATGGAGTAAGTTTATATATGCTACAACATGGAAGAACCTGGAAGATATTGTGCTAAGCAAAAGCAGCCACAAGGAGTGTAAAAAAAAAAAAAAAAAAAAAAAAAAAAAAAAAAAAAAAAAAAAAAAAAAAAAAAAAAAAAAAAAAAAAAAAAAAAAAAAAAAAAAAAAAAAAAAAAAAAAAAAAAAAAAAAAAAAAAAAAAAAAAAAAAAAAAAAAAAAAAAAAAAAAAAAAAAAAAAAAAAAAAAAAAAAAAAAAAAAAAAAAAAAAAAAAAA
>PVIH01000104.1:0-135819 GCA_004025045.1 Sigmodon hispidus | reverse complement strand
CACAAAGTACATATTATCAATACCATTTATATGAAATGTCTATAATAAGCAAATATATGGTTGCCTCAGGCTGGAAAAGTAAAGGAAGGCTGTGGGCTGGCAGCTAATGGACATGAGATTTCTTTGAAAGGTGATGACAAATCTTCAAACTTAATTATAGTAGTTGCACAAATGTGTTGACTATAATACTAACGCTGTTAAATTTGATACTTTAAATGAGTAAATCATGTTGTTTTAGGATATCTCAGTGAGGGAGGGAGAAGGAAGAGAGAAAGAGAGAGAGCTGAAGGAACGAATAGTTAATATGGAATAAACAGCAGCAGAAAATGTTGTGAAGGCAGTAGCATTTGAGCTGGGTCAAAAGGTAACTTTTTTTGTAAGGTATATTGGGTAGAGTGAGTCATGCTCAGAAGTGACACAAAAATGGTAGGTGGTGCTTTCATGCAAAAGCAAATTACCTGGAATAAATGGAATTTAGGACTCATGAAAGGGGACAGTAGATGGGACTGAACCCCAGAATTATTTGATATTCTTTCTTTCTTTTTTTTCCGCTTTCTTCCTTTCCTTTTTCTTTCTTTCTATTCTTTCTTAGTCTCTCTCTTTCTTCCTTTTCTTGGGGCAGGGGAGTCAAGTTTATCAGTAGCACCTATGGTTTTGAAAGATTTATTGCAGATGGGTAGTCGACAGAATGAGAGAGCAGTGACAGAGGAAAACCATTTAGGAAGAACAGTTATTGAAATGTATGAGTGAGAGATGGATTGAAGAAAGAAGGTAGATGTGACAAGACAGTTAAGAAGCAGAATTATAAAACCCGTGGACACTGGGGAGCGGGTGAAGAAGCACCTAGCCATCTCAAACTTTATAGGGGATTTGGATCTGGTTTGATTTGTTATTTAGAATCACAATATAAAAATTATTATTCAAATGACACCCAGTAACCAAATTGCAGCTGTTTAACACTTTGCCAACAAAGGTTTGATTATAGAAACCTTTACATTTTTAAACAAAGGAATGTTCATCCTGCATCAAGAGTGGACAGAAGAGGAAAACAGCATCCTACCATTCTGTGAGCACCTTGAGAACAGCTCTTCTCTTGTTGGTGAACTGGTCATGTATGGCCTGTTCTAAATGACTAAGTATTTACTACTTACTCAGACAGCTTCCCTAGAAACACTGCCTTTGGTGTGAGCAACTCGGATTTACTGCCTGGGCAACACCTCCTCTCCACCACCCACACTGCTACTTGGCTTAGACCTCATCAACAGGTGTTCATAAGGATCATTTTGTCTTGTTTCTAATAAGGGCACAGACTCTGAAAAACATATGCTGAATGGATCACTCATTTAAACTTTCCCTTCCAAGTGTTCAGTAGGAGAAGGGAAAGGCTGACTGAGACAAGGGCTGCTCTTTTCCTTAATGCTGTCAGGCCTTACCTACCTGTGTTAAGAGGAGAGGCAGCCAGATCCTGAGCAACAATAGTACTTTCTTCCAGTGAATGGTGGCATGCCCCACTGGAGATCTGTCAGGGTGTCCCTTGTGGACTTTGGAAGCTATTGTGAGGGCACTGCCTGCCATTTGCAGAATTTGAGAACAATGTTCCTGAAAGATGCCTTACAGGAGTTTACTAAGCAGGTTGCACCATAAAGACATCTCACATCAATTTAGGACACCACTCAGTGAGATGTGCTTACCTGAGCCTGTCAGGGAACAATGATGGCCAGTCATTTTTAATGACCTTTGCTAATGACAGCAGAGCTAATGACATCAGTCTCAGATGAGAAGAATATATCTAAGCAGACGCCTTTAGGGTTGATATCACAGATTCAAACCGGGGAGTCTCAGGTAGGTAATGGGATTCTTCCGACCAAAGATTGCTGTGGAAAAGAAGAGGAAAAACCAAAAAGGTCAGATAAAGGTTTAAGTAATATAGTACTGGTATAGATATTTGGAATAAGTTAGTTAAAATGGCTGCCACTTGCTATGTGGGAAACCATGAATAAACAATTGTAATTTGTTATGTAACTAGTTTTGGCAAGATGTCACTTTTACATAAATGTCCTTGGTATCAAGGGCACATTCTTTGTCCAACTGTTCACACCAGTCGGTGGCTTGACCCATCTTTAATTTCTCAGCTCTTAGACCCACAGACTCTGTCTGCTCCTTGTCCCAGGTAGTTTCATGGGGGAGAGCCTCTAGCTTTATCTTCCGTGGACTCTGAATTGTTCTGTGATCTGCTTCTGTGTTAGCGGTTTGGATACTAGCTCGTGGTATATTGAGAATTGATGGAATTCTTTAAGGAGTAGGACCTAGTGATAAAGTGTTGGGGTGACCCTGGTGTGGGATCAGGAGTTGGAGTTGCCTCTATGTAACCTCGGGGGAAGGGAAAGATGTCGTGAAGAGCAATAACACAGCTTCCGGGAGCAAGATGAAACAAGCAAGTCCAATTTTATTATGGAGGGGGAAATCTTACATACTTTTTTCCTCCCAGCCAGGGGAAAGGGCTTTGATTGCTGGTATTTGTGGCTGCAGGTGGTGGTATCTCGGTGGTCTAAGAATATTGTATCCTGACTCTGCCTCATCAAAGCCCCAGGCTCAAACCCCAGGTTGACTTATGCAGAAGTGCTTAGGAGCACATGTCTTAAGGTGCTAGTTATCACCAGTTTACACTGGCTGAGGCCAGGCTGGTCTCCTGGCCCCTTAGAAGCCTCTACAGAAGGAATTAAGTTATCAGGGGTGTGCCCTTGGGAAGGACATTATGAACTTGGACTCCTGTGTTTTTGCTTCTTAGTCACTATGAGGAGAAAACTTTGATATGCACACCCTACTACCATATAGTAGGACCTTGCCATGGGCCCAAGTATAGCAGAGCCAACTACCAATATATTAAAACCTTCAAAATTATAAGCCAAAATTAGCTTTTCCTCTTCTAAATTCAGATATAAGATTATAGTAACAGAAGGCTAACAACCACACTCATCTTTGAATTTACCTCTCCCTCCCCAATTACTTACAAGATTTTACTATGGAGCTCTGGCTGGTCTGGAACTTAAAGATCTATCTGTCTCTGCCTCCCAAGTGCTGGGATTAAAGGTTTACACCACCACACCACCATTTAAAAAATGTAAATTAATTTCCAGCATAAAGTACCTAGAAATCAGAAAAGACCAAGAGCCTGTGTTATGGTTTGAATGTGAAATGTCTCCCACAGGTGTATATGTTTGAATACTTGGTCCCTAGATGTTGGCGCTATTGGGGGGGGGAGTTGTGGAAACTTTAGGGGAGACGGGGGCCTAGCTAGGTCTTATGTGTTAGAACCTAGCCTTACTTGTCTTCTTAATCTACTCTAATCATCCTGTCTCCTGTTTTTGTGTCTCTCATCTGGAGGATCTGTTTTTTCTGTGAGACATCTGTCTTGACCACCAAAAAGCATCTCCTTTGTCAATCTGAGGTTTCAGAGAACACTTCCTGAACAGAATCAAAGAAAGTCTGCAACAACCTATGTTGAACATGTCTGAACTGAGGTCTACAACTATATTCCTGGTCCTGATGAAAATTGCAGTACGCTTCAAACTGGGCAAGGCATGTTCTCTTCTCTGCTAGTGCCCTGTCAGTGATAGGAAATGATTATGTTATGGGGTTGGTGAAGAAAAAGAAAAAGATTTAGTTCTGAGGTCTGAAGATTTCTCTTTTTCAGAGAGCAAAAAAGTCAGCATTAAAAAGATATCAATGAAAAATTGATCATGCTTTGTGCACAGAAGGAATAAGTCTTGCTTTCAAAATAATCAAGATCTAGAAAGATTGCAAATCCGTGATTTAAAGATGATGATTTGATAATAGCATGCCGTGGGAGGACCAGACCCTTAACTGCTCCCTTCTAGTAAGGAGATGTCTCTATTTAAATGAACATAGAATGCTGAGTGTTCGACATTTCCTTTTTTTCTCCTCCCCATTATTTAGGTTTTTTTTAATATTCATCATAACTAAAGAGCCTTAAGCAGGGAATTGCTCATAATTATAGGTTCTGCACCAGTGGCAAAGTAATGTTTCTTCTTAAGTATTCAAAATCAACTTTCCTCTTCTTCCTTCAACTGGACAATTTGGTTAAAATGGCAATAGTGTCTTCTAGCACCGTTGAAAGCATCATCTGGCCTCATTGTGTACATTATAAAGCATACCGAGATCTATACAATATACTCTCCATATATAAACAGAAAATAACACTGTACATAAATAGGAAAAAGTGGGGGGGAATATCTGAACTTTCATCTACTGATAAGACTAGGAGACCTGAGACTGTAACTCAAAATCCCCGACTGTGCTGGACAGGTGGCGGCTCACGTCTTCTAGCTGGGAGGTCATTGTGCTGAGTGAGAACTCTGTGGCACCATTGCCCACCCCCACCACACCATTTCACCTTTTTCTCTGTTACTGGCTTTGAGAAATCTGACAGTGCTAAAACTCCTAACTTGAAAATGCTTCACAGAGCAGGATCCTTGCCAAATTCAGGAATCTTGCTAGTTTGCAAGGCAAGAGATGTCATGCAGAACAAAAGGCTGATACTACAAGCTGGTAGTCACAATGGGAATAAATCCTCTAATTTGTAGTTTCGGAACGTCTTAATTTCTCCAGCCTTCAAAGTGAGACTGGCTTTATTTTTGTTAAGTTTCAAACCTAGGACAAATGTCTGAGGTGCCTGTTTAACATATCAAAATGGACCTGGTCTACAGTTCTCCCAGTATCCCTCAGTCCTTACCTGTTACATGGTATGGCTGACATCTCCCACCTCCTGCCCTCAACTGGCCAGCCCAGGGACTGGGCTCCCCTTCCCCAGAGGCTCTTTCCTATATAATCCAGACATTTTGATTACCCTTCCCTTTTGGACCTTTGGTCTCCTGACTGCTGCAGCTGGTTCCCATCTCTCCCCTCTCTCTTTCCCTCCCTCTTTTTCACATGGACAGCTCCATCTGGTCATGTCCACCCTGGACTCTCCCAGATGCCCCCTGTTCCTGCCTCTACCTACGTTCCCCATCTTACCTACAATAAACTCTCTGCTGCACCATATCTAGGAGCAGTTATGACCTTTCCTTTCCTTGTTATAAAATTCAATTTTGAGAATATACTTACAAAGTAATATTGGATGAGTTATAGTTAAGTCCTAATCTCAGCTCCCTTGGTGCTTTTTTTTTTCTCAAGCCCACCCCATCTCTGTCAGTATCCATTTTCCTCTCTCAGATTAAATTTGCAACAAAGAACTGAGCAATGCTTTACTTACCAAGCCAAGGAATAAGCTGTTCTGTGCAAGAGAGTTTTCCAACTGATAGCTTAGCGCCATTATGTATTTGAACACTTTTGACTCATTGTTTTCATTTATTTACTTCTCTCTGAGTATGCCCACATGTGCCATGCCTATGGAGGTCAAAAGATAGCTGGTGGGAGTTGGTTCTCTCCTACTATGTGAGTCCCAGATACTGGATTCCGATCACTAGGTTTGGCAGCAAGTACCTTTATTCACAGCAACATCACTGGCCCCTTTACTCGGTTTTTGTGGATGTTTTAAAAAGAAAATGTGTTTCTCTTGTTTCAGTGGCCGGAGTATGGGTTTACCTTCTTGTGGGGACTTGGGATGGCTGGGGTCTTCTGTGTAACCCTGCACTGCTGTCAGGATTCTTCTGGAGGGGAGTTATAACAGGTAGATTATGTGAGTATCTTACTTTGGCCACAGACTCAACTTGTCTTTGACTTGTATTATCTCCACATCCTGCTGTTATAATAGAATCTCTACCACTATCAGCCTACCCTGTTTCTAAGTACACAAGGCTTTCTATCACTAATGCTTCATATAAAACATTTCAATATGCCCTTGATTCTCCTATGGAATCCTGGCTGGACTTGTTTCTATTCCATTGACTCACAGTGTGTTTTGCTGTTACTATTCTCGATTTTTTTTGTCTGACTCTAATATTTCTCCTTTTTCCTGAAAGTTTATAGTTCAGGTTTTCCAATTCAGAAGCTTAGCTTTGGTAGTTATTTATTTTTTTTGAACCAGAGGGGTGGTAAAATGCCAAGTATCTGTGCCAAGGGGCAGTCTTTGCTGCCTCTTCCTAGAACATATATTTCTGCCTTCACAGGCAGATAAGATCTGTCCCAGGTTTAGGACTTAGGATTGTAGTATAATTAATATATCTTGGTCTCCATGGTGAACAACAGTCATGTATCTGTGGACCAAGAAGGATAGTTACCATAGTTTACTTCCCAGAGTTAGGGCCACTTTGGGGACTCCTGAACTCCACTGCTAGGTACTGACCTTTCCTAGGAGAGGCTGAATATGAAGGCTGCCTGGTTCTGGTTCTGGAACTGCCTGGGACTGCAGAGATAATTACTCTTTCACATCTTTCCTGAATCCTTTTTCCTTAGAGGCTCAAATTTGACTTACTCTACTGTAATTCCTTCCAGTTTACCTCTTCTTTCCCACAAAACTGTTCTCACAACATCAACAACTGCATCCATTTCCTATTGCTATGGTAACGATTGAGCACAATTTTGGAGGTTTAACAGAACAGAGATATATTCTCTTATACTGCTTGTTTGTTATTTTTTTCTGCTGCTGTGATAAAATATTGTACCGAAAGCAACTTAGAGAAGAGTTTATTTTGGATTATGGTCCCAGAGGGGTTGTCCATAATGGTGAGGAAGACATGAGACCAGGCAGCTAGAGCAGGTGCTGAGAGGTCACATATCAAACACATACAGGAAGCAGACAAAGGGGAAGTACAAAGTGGAGCAAGGCTGTAAACCTTTCTTGCCCCCAGTGTTACACTTCTTTTCTGCAAGGCTGTACCTCCTACAGGTTCCATAACAGCACCTCCGAATACATGAGCCTGTGGACAACATTTTTCATCTTAAATCATTTCTGTAGGCTAGAAGTGAAAAATAACCTGCCATGGATTTGAGGTGTTAACAGAGCTGATCACTCTGAAGTCCCTGTAGCAGTGACTCCTCAGCCTTCCTAACACTGTGGCCCTTTATTGCAGTTCCTCATGTTGTGGTGACCCCTAACCATAAAATTGTTTTCCTTGCCACTTCATAACTATAATTTTGCTACTGTTATGAATCATAATGTAAATATTTGCATTTCCCAATGTTTTTGGGAAGAGATCCATGGAAGGGTCATTGGACCTCCAAAAGGGTCATAACCCAAAGGATGGGAACCTCTGTTCTAGGGAGACTCCACCTTTTGCTTTTTTCAACCCTCTGGAAGCCACTGAAATTCCTAAGCTCATAACCTTTCTCTGGTATCAGGCTAACCTCTTGCCTCTATTTCACATCTCTTCTCTTTTCTGCAGTCAAATCTCCTGTCTCCCTCTTATATAGACATGTGATTAAATGTGGATGATAGGATTTCTTTATATTGAGATTCACTACACTTTCAAAGTTCCTTTTTACTATAAGATATTCCCAAGTCCAGGGACAAGGACCCAAGTATCTTGGGGGATGTTCAGTTTATGGCAGCACTAATTTTCTTGTTTTAAATCTGAAATCCCTTTAGCTTCGTCCTAATTCTCTTGACATTTAAACCTCTCAGTTGTGGTAGTATATTGTTTATAAACTAATAAAGCTTGTGTGAAGATTAAAGCACACAGCCAGCCACAGAGTTAGCCATAGACGTCAGGCAGTGGTGGCACACACACATGCCTTTAATCTCAGAACTAGGAAGGTCAGACAGGAAGTAATATGGCTGGGCAGAGAAAGAAATATAAGGCAGGAGGAGGCATGAGTTTGGGGGCCCCTTTTTGTGTATGCCCTTTGCTTCCCTTCCCTTTGGGATGAGGACTCAGAGCATTCATTCAGTCTGAGGATGCATGGAGACAGGATCTACCCCTTTCAGTCTGAGGATTCAGTAGTGGTGAGAAGTTTCTCTAGTGGCTTGTTCCTCTGACTCTCTGGTGGTTTAGCATTTACCCCAATATCTGGCTGTGGGTTTTTATTATAAGATCAATGAGGACTCGCACAACATTCAGAATCTAGGAAAGCTCCTCTTCTGAGGAGACAGTTATCTCAATTGATGTGGTGCTTTTCCTTCTTGAATGGAAGCCCTAGGGAGAAGGATCTCTGGCTATCAGGTTTGGTGTGCTATATCCAATGCTTGGGGGCAGTGCCGGCATTATCAAATTGCAGCTATTATATCACAGTAAATGGACAAACTCCGACTGTTGCCAACTGTCGTCTTTCATCTCTTTGCTGGCAGCTTCCTCTATTCTGTTTGTAAAGATGGGTACACTCCAGGGCTTGTACTTGCTTGCTTTCCTCCTAATATGCCAAGTGGATGAAATTCCAACCATCCTCTAGCTCTCAAATATCAGCACTTCAAACCTAGACCCATGTTTCACACTTTGGATTTTAATCTTTACCAGGATATATCACATCATGGCAAATTCACCATCTTCCATTTTTCTTGGCCATCAAACTCAACCAAAACCTAACTTTCTCATCTTCTTGTACCTTTGATCTCAGGGATTAAGTACTAGGCTTTACCTAACAGCCAAAGCAGAAACATTGGTCATCACCTGAGACCTCACAGCTGCTGTGTTTCCAAACCCTTCACCACCACCACCCTCCCAACAATTCAACCAGCCATGAATTTCTGTCAGTATGTCACAAATTCATGATAATTTTCTGCCTAACATTCTGGTTCAAGTCTTCTTCCTTTCTACAAAATGGGATATAAATGAACTCACCATCCTCTCGACTTTTGGGGAGTATACCAAAATGACACATTTAAAGGTTTGGGATGCACAGCTTTTACTGGTCACTGCTGTCTGTTCTGCTTGCATTCTGATGCAGAGACAAAGACTATGATCATGATCTGCATACTACAGGACCTTAGTCACCACAGCCAAATGGGACAGGGTCTAGCCTCTGTCCCCAAAGTGGCTCATGGTTCCACTTCTCTCATAGTTTCAATCACCTTACAATTTAGGTGGCTGATTGTAAAATAGGAGTAAAATTTCTGAGATTGCAAAATCGAGAAGCTGAGGAGAGGCAGTCTTAAGCTGCTCAGAGCATTGTATGGTGGAACGGAAATCTCAGGAGGAATTGTGGACACGGGCAGGCTGCAGCTTTGTAGTGGTCTAGTGTATGAGCAGTGGAGCTGGGAGCCTGGAGAGAATAAAAGGATGCCAGGGCACTGTGAGAAGGCAGTAGCTGTTTCCCATGGAGCATAATGGCATGCTGGATTGTGATTTCTGTTGTAGATGCCTATGGAGTTGTTCCATTATTAAACCAAAACCCTTCTCTGAGTGAATCCTGTTTTCCCAAATGAACTGTTCAAACAGTATGTGTCCAGAAAGTCTTTATGGCATTATGATGAGGCATCTGTAGAGGAGACTGAGTGACTCTTGAGAGCAGCAACAGAAGACACATACTCAATGTTCCTTCTACTCCTTCTTAAAGTACTAGCTTAAGGGAAGAGGGTGGGAAGCTGCATCACTTTTGGGGGTAGATGTTGAGCTGATGGTATAACTCTTTACAAAAGAACAAATCAGTCGCTGTGAATGTAATTTCAGACAAGTACCTGCTGCTACAAATGTCATAGGAAAATGACTGTAAGTGACATTCGGCTACTTGTCAACAGTGGCATAATCAAATTGCTTTTTAGATACCACATTTCTAAGTATCTGCCTTTCTTTTTGCCAGCTACTGGAACCAGAGGGATTGCTGAATATTTCCAGGAACCTTCATCACATAACCACTGCTCTCTCAAATGAGAAGTAAATTTGTTGACATCCGTAAATAAGAAATGTTAGGTCTATGTAATTAATGCTCAGATTATGGGATAGCTAGAGTGGGTTTATGTATTCTATAACATATAAACAATATATGCAGTAAATATATCTATATCTGTCAATTAATTTTATACTGAAAATACCTTAAACTACCTCTTTATAGCAGGTAATCCCATACCTTTGATTACTGTGAGAACGAAGTGACAGCCCACCTTCTCAATATCCTCTTTTAACCTCCTGCAATCCTGGGTGTGACCCTAATAGTTTCAGATTTATTATTTTTTATATTTATATTTAAATATATATTTTATTACATATATTATATTTATATTTATTTATTATTGGCATTATTGTTTTTTTAATGCATCAGACAATACTTTACTTTGAATATTTTGAAAGTAATTACATTGTAGTTTTTTTCTTTTAACAAAGTGTATTGCTATGTAGCTCTGGCTGTCCTGGAACTCACTATGTAGAGGCTGGCCTCAAACTCACAGAGATTTGCCTGCCTCTGCTTCCTGAGTGCTGGAAGTAAAAGCATGCACAACTATACACTCACACACACACACACACACACACACACACACACACACACACACAGAGCCACATTGTAGAATCTTTGCTTGCTTGAAAAAAATTCTACTGTCCAAACTATCTGATGAAATAGTATTTTATGTTTGGTCTTTGCACTTCCTATATACCATAAACACTTAGTAATACTCAAGAGGATAATGCTTCAGAGGAGTGAAACTCCATGCTTTATGGCCAAGCCTACTTGCTGTCTGAGGGTCTGGTATGAAGTATTTGGATTCTCTGACCAGAGACTCATTGAGCTAAAGCTGAGGTGCTATCCAGGACGTAGCTCTCCCTCAGGGCTGGGTCCTCTTTGAACTTACTGATTATTGGTAGAGCTTACTTCCTTGACATTATAAGACTAATGTCTCCGTTTTCCTGATGGTTGTCCCAGGAACTACTGACTTCCCAGAGACTTCCCCAGTTTCTTGCTTTGTGGATCCAAACAGGCAGGTCACAAGATAAACATTTTCTTGCTTCCAGAATAGTTAGAAATGACCTCTTGACTTTTCGGAAGCTTTTCAATAGCTTACTTAACTAGAGCAGGAACACCCAGGATAATCTCTCCTTTGCCATATAATATCATACTGCTATACCAAAGACATTTCTATCACTCATGAGGGAGGGAATTATATAAGTGTGAGGACACTGGTGTTATTCTAGAAATCTGTCTAATAAAGGGCTTAATGAATATAGTATCAACATGTGTAAATTATGAATACTGCTCTTCAGTTGTATGGATTTTTTTAGATTTATTTATTTTACTTATGTCTATGAGTGTTTTTTCTGCATACATGTACACGCACTACCTATGTTGTTATTGGATCCCCTGGAATGGGAGTCATGGATGGCTGTGAGCCAACATGTGGATGCTGAGAAATGAACCTAGTCTTGGAAGAGCAACAAGTGCTCTTAAGACTGAGCCATCTCTCCAGCCACTGTAAAGCTTTTTTTTTTTTTTTTTAAATTGTGACTTTGGGTAGTTTGTCTTGTGTTGAACCCACAGTAGCTGGAGATGCTGTATTTGAAATAATACAATGGAACATCTACAGTAAGCCAAGAGAACATTAGAAATGCCAGGGTACTGGGAAAGACCTGGCTGAGTGGACTAAGTCCCCCAGCTCCCTAAACTTTAGGTTCCTCCTCATGTATGAAGGACAATGTCTAAGATGGTGGGCTATAATAGTCTGTAATTCTAAGACCAAATCACACTGATCACTTACAGATCTAGCAGCTCATGGTACCCAAACAGTTTATAGAAGAGCTTCATAATGACATGACTTAAGAGAAAAAATATAGTTTTGTTTTTAAGTAATCCATTCTGACTTTTGACAAAACTAACAAAAAACCCAAATAAAGTTACAAAATTATATCTTTAATCCTTTATATCACATAGTACTTTGTTTAGATGATACATATGTTCAGTTATGATTAAAAGTGAATTTTCCCAAGATACTAAAATTTGACAGTTACTATCTTACAATTAGTTGAATTAATGTAATTGATAACTTAAGGCAGTCCTCAAAATACAAGTCAATTTCATGATGACATGTACAGGGGAGTCTGTTATATACATTCTGGAAGATTAAGACTCCTTTGTCTTTCTGAAGTGAAGCCTCTTTGGCTAGGATAATTATTCTCCTTTATTCAACAAAAGTGAATGCTAATTTTAAACAGGTATTATTAAATTCCACTGAAATAGGCTGCATGCAGATGTATTCGTTAAAACACCCCTTTATTGACTGTGCACAGTTATTAACAATTCACATTTCACTTTACTGAGTGTAAGAACATTTACCACTACCAGTTACGCTCCAGGGCTGCTCAGCAGCAGGGCTGCAGCACCTCCTTCCCATCAAGGACTGTCCAGTGCAGGACAAGTACCTCCACATTCACACAAAAGGGAAAAATAAACTCAACAAATAGACCTCCTCCTCCCTACAGCTTCCCCTCCATATAGTGCACTCCTTGCTTACAAAATGCCCATAAGTCCTTGCATCAATCGGAAGAATAATGTTTATGCAATGCAATCATAAGGGCACTGTGAAAGGGACAAGGAAATCCAAGACCTGAGTCACAGCCGCAGGCAGATGCCTTCTGACAGAGAGGGTGGAAATCATTAGGCATCAGTTTGTCTCCAGCACCTGCTGCTCAAGTTTCAGAAGCTGTTTTTCAAGCTTTGAGGTATTTACTCGATGCATCATCAGAAACTGGCCATTCAGATGGAAGACAGGGATGTCAAATTTATACCTTTCATACCATGTAGAATTTTCTGGAAGTGTGATGTCCACCTCCTGTAAAATAAACTAAAACATGGATAGGTTAAAGCACTGTGTTTTACAGGCCACAGAGCAATGCAAAACTGCAATAATGTGCCAACTGCAGGCTTTGTGAAGGCAGAAACCAACAGGCTCTCTCTGTTGTAGGCCACAACAATCCAGTGGCCCACATTTTCAAAGCCTAACTGATGTCATCATGTTGTATACTACTCCCCGATTTCCCTACTTTTCTGTTACACCTGCTCCATCCAGCAGCAGGGCTCTGCTCTGTTCCCAAGGAAATAAAACATGTCCTAACTAGGAAGTTGCCTAGAAATAAGGATGTAAGTAAATGTCTTCATGTAAGGTCAAGCTGCAATGGTTTGCTAAAGAAAAGCATATCCATGGATGTTACAAAATAGGACAAAAGGAACGGGGCCAACGTTTAAAGTAAGTATGAGCACTCTTGAAAGTTAACTCTGAATCACAGGAAGAATCAGAGAGGAAAAAAAAAAGTAATATTCAGAGAAAACCACTTATAGGTAATGAGTTTCATAGAGTATTAAAGTCTCTGAGGAATAAAAACAAACTCTAAATGAAAAATCATTTAATCTCTTTTCCTAAAAAAAAAGAGTCTAAGCAGATACTTTCTCCAGTAAACTCTATCCACCGTAGACATGAAAGTTACCCTGTGTTCATAAGGCTTGAGCACTTCTTTGGCTTCATCACAGAGCGGACATGGATCCTACAGGAAAAACAAAGTTGTTAAACCCAAAGGCAGGTATGTGGTACAACAACCCCCACTCAAGGAAAAACCAAACACACGTCACAGGCATATCACATTTACTGCAAAGGATAGTTTTCTACTCAGTTACTCACATGGCTTTATTTCCAAAGCAAAATATTACCACAGAATCATATAAACAGCTGCTATTTCTGATAGATGCTCTTTGCACTTTTTGGTTGTTGTTTTTACTTTCCTCATATGTGTGTATATACCTACTGGTATGTGTGCACATGTACACACATGTGCATGAATATCACATGATCTCTATTTTTCACTGGCCTATCTACCTTTCTATGTAAGGACAACTTGGCTTCATACAACTGCCCTGAATAGCTTAAGTCTTTTCAGGCTAGGAAGTACTTAGCTTCAACATCCTGTTTTTCCTTATCAGCCCAGAGGAACAACTCTATTAGGGTGGAGTGAAACAGCGACTGTCTTACCATTAAAGTGAGAAAAAAAGTCTCTCCAGTTGAGATGAAGAGTGTAAAATTTCAGTGTTTTCAGTCTTAGTATTAGAGGTATGGACTCATGTTCCACCTGAAGCACAGGCAGGTGCCAGGACCTGCTGTGGTTTGTATCCTTCAACTGCCTTAGGGGAAGATGGAGGAGAGCACAGATGGGCAGATATTAGTGGTCTCTTGGCCACCATGCCTAAGGGAAGAGTCCAGCTATAGGTCCTCTTAAGTGAGCTCAAAGTAGACAGTTTACTACTGCCTGTGGAAAACTGTTCCAAACAGCCTCAGCAATACTGTTACTTGTGTCAAAGCTGCTTTTTAATATATTTGGAAGACATAAGCTATTATGTAAAAGGTGCCCCCCTCACTTTTTCGGATTAACTCAGAACATGTTATGAAAATAAGACTTGGATATTTCTAGATCTTTTTAGCTGATTTCACCTCATCAAATTGTCATTAACATTAACAATAAGCAGATTGTGAATAGCTTGTTGCTGTAAGACAATCATGCTAAAATTTTCTGAGAAAGTGTCAAAAGATCAACGAAAGAGCTTAAAAGTAAAAGTAAAGCAAGAACATGCTGAGCTGGGGATGTATGTCTTTATAGTAAAGCTTGAGACAAGCCTAGTGTAGGTGTTATGCTTTTAAAATCAGGTTGTTGAAGTTTGTATAAACTGCTAGTGCAAGTGTGTGAGTATCAATGTATATCTTTCTAAGGCTCATCACCCTTTGGAAAGGATAGAAATCCAGACAAGCAAAGGCCCATGGTCAGGACAGCCTTCCTAAAGATTCTCTTCAGCACTTGCCATTCATTCTGCCCTTAAACTGTCGGGTTGCTATATAATGCTCATCCAATCCTTTCTTGTAACAAGAACACTATCGTTTTGTTCCACAGGAACTACTCTGGGTATGTGACTAATTTAATATCTACTTAAGAAATGGGGGAACACTTGACAGGTGCAAACATTCAGAGCATCCTATCTCTTTTGCCTATGATTGGTTCAGGGATGGGCCAATCACAGCCATGAATAGCCATGGACCTTCTGTTGAGATTTCTATAGGTATCTAAGATGTGAGATCTGGGCTTGTGGTTGCTGCAATGACTGCACACCGACAAACGAGAAGAGCCAATATGAAGATGAATTGAATCCAGAAGATTATGAAGCTCAAGAGTCTGGTAACCTTGTTTCTTGAACCAAGCACTCCCTGGAACCAGGGATCAAAACAACTTCAAAAACCTTTGTTTTAAACTCAGTCTGCAAAGTGCACTCTACTACTTGTCACAGATAACAAATTCTTGGCTTTCATACTTCTTTTACTGGACTGTGCATTACTTACATCTCATTATGTACTGCAGTATGTAGTTCAGCGTACATATTAAGATGAATGGAAGATTGGGTTGTTTATTTTCTGCAAATGTTTTTGGCTACCTCAACTGCTGTTGGAACCAAAAACTGCATGGCAATCACAGGCCAAATGAGTACTAGTTTTATGGGGATATTGTCTCAGATAATGAAATATTTTTGGCTCTATAATTTCCAACAATACAATATATATTGATGGTATAAAAGCAATTTGGATGAAATATTCTCAATTAGAAGTTTAACTTTGCATTTGGGGGTGGGATGGGCTTACTTAAGTACTTACTGGTACTTGCCATGTAGCCCAGGCTGGTACTGAACCTGCTGCAATCCTCCTGCCTCACTCTGACTTGGGGACACAGGTGTAGGCCATCACAACTTCTAGACTTTGTTATTAGACAGTCGTGAGATCCTTTTTAAAATTGCCAAATGGCTAAAATTTAGAAACTATCAAAAAATTTGAATTGCTGCGTTTAAAACAGTAATTTCTGTTGTCTTCACATTTCTTTTTGATTATAAATTCCAAAGTGATACTAATGAGAAAAAAGACATTACTGATGCTTGTATTACAAAGTTACAGGGTGAAAAACTCTTAAAATTTTAAACTAAGGCTGGGATGAGATGACTCAGTGGTTAATGTAGTGGAATTGTGTTCTGTTCTATTGTAAATAATTGTCCTGCCTACTTGTTTAATAAAAACACTGATTGGCCAAAGGCAGACAGGAATTGTGGTCAGGACTACCAGACTAAGAAAACTCTGGGAACATCTCAGAGCAGGGCAGAGGCACCACAGACAGATGCAGAGGCAAGAAGTTAAAATGCTGCTCTGAGAAAAGGTACCAAAAAACATGGCTGAACAAGATGGGTTAGTTTAAGAGTAAAGAGTTAGCTAGTAATATGCCTGGGCCCTAGGTCAATCAGCATAAAATTAATGTAAGCATCTGTGTGTCTCTGTGGGACTGCAGGACTGCCAGTCAGTGAGTCAGAACCTCAGGACAGCACTCAAAAGTCAGGGCTAGAAACTACTTACAACAGGTTAAAGCATTTGCAGTATAAACTTGGGGACTGGAGTTCAGATCTTTAGAACTCATGTAAATGCTGGGTATGCATGGTGGCTTCTCTGGAAGTCCAGTGCTTGTATGTGGAGACAGAAAATCCCCAGGGCAGGTGAGTTTGCTAGTCTAGCTATATCCCTTAAGTTTGAGAGAACCTGCCTCAAAGAATAAGGTAGGAAGCGACTGAGGAAGACTCCTGATGTCAACCTGCACACACTCGTGTGCTCACATACATAAAAAAGGCATATACCCACACATCTTTCTTACACACACACACACACACACACACACACACACACACACACGGCTTAACAGTAGTGTTAGGAATAAGAAAAACAAGTATAATCAGTCTTCCTTATTCATAGTTCTTTATTTGTGAATTTGCCTATGTGATAAAATTTATAACTCCCCAAATAATACTGGAAACATTTTTATAGTTAGTCACAAACATGCGTATGTATAAAGCTATACTAAGTCTGAGTTGCCAGAAATGTTCATTTTTTAAAGTAAAGTCTAGTAAAGTAATGGTTTGCCTTCATGTTTTAGCTCCCATACTGTAAATATAAGTCAGTATTCTTATGGGTAGTCCCACAGGTATGCCTGTATGGGTAATGCCATTTTTTTTTGTAGTTATGTATTTTGTTGCTGATTGAAAAAAAAAAAAACCCTAAGCATGATGCTAAAAGAAAGCTGTGATATGGCTCATGGAGAAAATACAGATGTTAGACAAGCTTCATTTAGACATGAGTTGTAATATTGCTGGCCATGAGCAAAATGCAAATGATGAAACAGTATGTCTTGAACAAGACATCTTTAAACAGAAATACACATAAACTAAGGTTATACATTTTGTTGGTTCACAAAAATTCTGTGGCCAGGGGCTTACAGGAACCCAATCCAGGACTTTTCCTCATTTAGTATTTGCTGATTCAATGTTTATAGTGTTTTTAGGATGTAGCTATTACAAATAACAAGAACTGACTTATTTCTAAATGGCACAGTTTTAAACATCATAATTATAATCTATAGTTCTTCTTTAAATGTAGTGGTAAAATGACCATTGTTTATTTAGTGTACCCTCAATAACTGAGAAACAGTGAAATGTCTGGGGAGAAAAAAATTGAAAAACAGGTATGAAGAAAAAAATTATTGCTTTTCTTTACAGATTTGACCTCTTTTCATGGATATATAACTTTCTTTTTAACCCAACAGTGATAATATTTAATTTTTTAAGTGTAATTTTAGTTTTTCACTCAGTACCTTTGTAAATAATGTCAGCACAGGCAGAGCTGTGTTTGAGGCAGAGAGATTTCGTAAGAGTCCAAAGGAGAATTTGGCAATCTGCAGGCTATTTCCTTGAAACCAGAGCATTTTAATTCTGCCAAAAGAAAAACAAGCCAGTAAACTTAATGCACTATCAACTCTGCTCTTCAGACTACAAGTAGTAACTGGTAAGCTTATGATTGGATCTGAAAATTTCAGAATTGTATCTTTGAGTACAGGGGTGTCAGAAAGGTCCAGATGTTTGGCAAGTGGCCACAATGAATTCGCTGTACTCCAGGCAAAACAGAACTTAGAATTAAAAAAAAAAAAAAAGAAAAGGAAAGAAAAACAAAACAAAACCCAAACCATATTTATGCAATAGTTTTATGCCTAATCACTTGGTTTCTGTAAGCAAAATGCATGGGTTTGTTAATTTGCACATGAAATTAAGTTTCAGCTGCAGATGTTAGTAACATCCTGATGACTCCCTAAAAGTGGGGGTGTCCTGAGATGGTTTCTAGACACAGGACAATTTAATCTTATTGGCAAGCATCCAACATCACCCAGCTCTTCCATGGTAAGTAAATGGTATACATTTCCCAGCGCAAGACATCTCCAAGATCTCTGCTCCTACACTGGAAGAGACAGCAAAGCCCAAAGTTGTAGGTAGAGAAACTTTGACTTCTTCCTATGCATGCAATCATGCCATGTCATATACCCCTCTTCCCCATAAATAAACAAATGTAAAAAAAAAATGGCCAATAAAGATTGAATGTCTAAATATTCAAAACAAAAAAAAGAAGAAAGAAAAAAAGAAAAGACAGAGTTAACTTGTCAGGAAAGACATCTGTTCAACACCTTAAGAAGTGTTTTAAAAGGAGAGTGCCATGCTTCTCAAAAGCTTCATCCATAGACGCACTGTGTTGTTATTGGAGACATTCCAGAAGGAACAGTTTAAAAGCAGCATGTCACCATCCGGCTCTGAAGAACCCTCATTCTGTCTACTCACACACTATGTTATTCCACTGTGCCTTCAGCTTTGTCTCTAAATCCATAAATGTTACAGTTTCACTTCTAAAACATGCATGTATAGTTACCTTTACATTCACACTATTCTCAAGAGGAGCACATTCCTGGATCATCATTTCTTAATTTCACTTTACCCCTCTAACTCTGTCTTTACACTGGCTTGTGGGACCTGTGAAAACTCCCCTTCTCGTCTTGGAACCCCAGACACCACCTGTCCATCAGTAGCACTGCACTCGCCTCCTTCTCTACCTGAAGAACACATAGCTTTTCCTCATTTTGCCCTAGGACTCAAATTACCTCCTCAAAGAGTCTACTGACCACCTTACCAATGCCAGCTTCTAGCCTGTAGAGTCACAGTATTTTTGTGAACCAACCTAATGCATAACCTTATTATATGAGTTTCCATTTCAGGGTGGCCCTTACTGTTTGCAATTATTTATGCTCCTTCTACTACAGTGCAGCTTTGTAAGAACAGGTATTGTTCACACCAGTATTTCTCAGCATACACAATCAATGTGCATATGATAGGTACTTAATAGCTGCTTGAGTGTTAAAATACTGGAGTGAGCCTGTCCCTCCTACATCCTCACCTCCGCTCCATCACTCTGTCAAGCACTCTGTGTAGACAGTAGCCATTCTTTAGGGCTGTCTCTAAACTAAGGTACCACTCTTCAGGGTGTATATGACTCGGGACTGAGGTGTTAAGGCTTTAAAAAAAAAATCACACCCATAATGGAAATCGGTTTCAGTATTTTCAACATGACAAAATACAGCATGTGGTCTTGGTTGCACCCAAAACAAAGGCTATCAGAGCAAACAGGGCTGCCATTCATTTTAGGTTTGCTGGAATATTTGTCCAATCAACCAAAGAACTAAGTAGAGTCTTCAATGATGCTATGGCCATTCTGCTTACAACTCCTGCTATTTTCTACTCTGCTTTTACATATTTTTAATTATTTAAACCTAGTACATTTATTTACTGAGAAAGGCACCATGCTATGCAGTTTTACAACTTGCGTATTTTTTAATGGTCTAAGGTACATGCATTTTTACTATAGTTCAATTAACTTATTTCTTTCACAGTACTGTATTATAAACTTATATTAGAGCATGATATAAAGAAAAAGCTCCATATTCTTTAGCTAGACAGATATTAAGGCTAAAATTTCTTAATTCTTGAAGTTAGCTGTAAAAAATTAAATGAAAAATGATATACTCCAGTGGGAACACTTTAATACTCTTCTGAGATCATTTACTAACTCTGCAAACCCTAACACCATTGCTGTCAAAGTCACAGTCACCAAATTATGTCTTCTTGAAGTAAAATCTTTATGTGGGCTACTTATCAATGTGACATTTTCATTAGTTTGATTATTTTTGAACCGTATCTTAGTACTATAAAAACATCCTGAAAAGTGGTCTCTCTCTATTAGCTCCCAATCATGAGCTGACAAAATTCCGCCCTAATGCCCTGTACTGAGAACTGAACCTAGGGACTCACAAATGCTGGGCAAAAACTCTAAGAGTCTTGCTAAACAGTAAAATTGTAATTTACATACCTACCATTTAATTCATGACCACCTCTTCTAATTCTCAGTTCAGGCTATCCTGGAACTCACTCTGTAGTCCAGGTTGGTCCTGAACCTGCACTTCTCCTGCTTTGGCCTTCTAAGCAGTAGAAATTAGGAGCTTGAAACACCAGGTCTTACTGACAACACTGTTTTAAAATTATGCCACTTTAGTCATGAAATAAGTATTTCTATTATACAGACAGACACAATTTTATTCTTTGTATTTTGTTATATGTCTCTGTGACAGGAACACAAAAAAACTGCACTCATAATATCAAAGAAGCACAATTGGGTCACCTTTGTCACAGACTGGAAGAAAATAGAAAGAGCATAAAACTGGATTTAGAATGTGCTTAAAGAAAATTCGAAAGCCTAACAATAAAGACGGTGACTCCCTGCTGTTTCAAGTCTAGTGCTACTCAGAGGTGGATCCCCTGAAAAAGAAAAGACTGGCCTTCTATACAACCAAGGCAGACTTCATCGGTCTTTATGGCAGAATCAAATACAACGTGGGGGGAGGACCGATTGGACCAATTCAGCCTTCCTTGAAGCAAGACAGAGAAGATAACTTAACTTTATTGCATTTTCCTGAGAAGCACTGAAGGGCGGGCGCACCATGAAAGCAACTGATTATAGTATAGGAAGACACTATGGTTGTTTGAGCCTTTATTAAGGATTATTCATTTCAGCATGACAAGCTGCCCAGGCTATGGCTGCACATCACTTATGTGGAGCTTGTGGATTTTTCAAGCACTGTGTGCATCTGATTAGGAGGGAAACAACATTGTTCTCGCTTGAGTGGAGAAACTGACCTTCGCTGACCAGAATTTTATTCATTCAAAGAGTCCTTTGGCACACCAAAGCTCTAAGCTCACATAATCGTTCATCAGGAAGCTGCAGTATTAGTTCATGTGCAAAATCAAGAAGTCTGTATAAGCCCAGGTACCGCCTTGGTTATTAACAGATAATGTTGGAGCTTCTGCACAAGACTATAATATAAATGTAATGCTGAGCTGACATTAACCAAACACTATTATTGTAGCTCTTGCTGAACCTATGTTCTATAAAGAGAGCTCAGGGCTTTCTTTCAGTCATTTGTGCCATGTGAGAAGTTAAGTGCTCCACTTCATATGCATTACCATCTAAGTATAACACTCCTATTTTTACCCAAATGAAAAGAAACACATGCCCCTCTTTTGGGAACAAACACCATACTTAGTTTGTGTGATTAGGTGAGGCTGCTCGGAGAAAAGTCAGGTCATCTAGCCTAGGAAACAGGGAACCATAATGCCTCCCTGGCACTTCTCTTTGAGTTTGCAAACAGCTGTATTTGAATCCCACTCCCTTCAACCGAACTTAAGATCTTGGCTGCAAGAACAGGAGAGGAGGAAAGGGCCCTTGTGTAGCTGGCAGTGATGAAGAAAGACACGGTACAGGGATGAAACCTACACTTCTCAGTAAACAGATACTCTGAGGTGTCAGTTCCAAGGGGTTAAAGAAGAGTAGGAGTGCAGGTGGCAGGTAGAATCTCAGGTGCTTTGCCCGTGTTCCAGCCCCACACAGTCATGGTACCTGGCCTGGGGAACTAAGAAGGCCCCCAAATCAGACAAGCAGCGATCCTGACATTTACTTGTAGACCATTGTACCTAGCACGCTACTCAGCTTCGCTGACTATGCAATCTGAGTTGATGATTTGCTTGCCAGTTTCCCATGCATTTGGGGCATTTGTCTTTGACATGATTGTGCCCATGTGAACACTATATATTCACTCAGGACTTTATCTGCTCTTTACACATTCACTCAAGGATTCCTTGGATCATGGAATAAAGATCTGGTGTTTCTGTGTTCAGACTTCACAGGTGCCACATTCAATTGCATTTATACATAATCGATCTGCAAGAAGTTTTTGAAAATGGTCTTTATCTGTTTTCAAGTTAAGAACTTGTCTACACAGTAAGATTACAATCTTAGTAAAATTATAATTTACATACCTACCATTTACTTCATGATCACCTCTTCTAATTCTCAGTAAGATCAAGCCATTACATTTTCCCTTCATCTATCCTGGTGTTTAGTTTCTTTCTCTTCAAATAAAGCTCACATCAACTTCATATACTATATACATGCAAAAATATTCTAGACAGAGTTTGTGGATTCAAAAGGGTGATTCTTAATTGAGTTAAAAGTTACATCACACTTTATAGTATTAGTAGCCTAATTTACTCATTACTTCTACACTGGTGAGGAAAGAAAAGGCTGAAAATAAGTAAAAGATGATCCTCATTCATGAAGAGCCAAAACTCTGGGCAGAATATTAACATGTACAGACAGGTAAACCAGAAAGACAGGGAGTATAACAGGAGCATACAGAATGTTGTAAGACACAGGGAAAAACCAGTGCTGGGGCGAAGATTGGAGATACTGTCATAAGAAAAGGGGATTTATAGATATATAGACAAAATAGGAAACGCTCCAAATTGTGGGGTGGATATTGGTGGTGGAAAAAACATGAACTGAACAAAGATAAAGAATAGTAGAAAATAAGCTGGGAAGGAGGAACATTACAGGACTTTAGAGAATTTATTTATTTATTTATTTTTCATTTTATATACCAACCCCAGCTCCCCCCCTTTTCCCTTCTCCCCCCCCCCCCACTCTACTTCTTAGTCACTTTTCAGAGTGGGTAAGGCCTCCCTTGGGGAGTCAACAAAGTCTAGCATAGCAAGTTGAGGAAGGACCAAACTCTTCCCCTCTGCATCAAAGCTGAGCAAAGTATCCCACCATATAATCAGATTAGTGACTACCCTAACTGTCATCATAGAATCGACTTCAGCTAATTTCTGATAGTTGTCAAGCCATGTGTGATTTACCATGGATGTGTTAGGAAGTACTTGTGTTGGAACAATCCTTTTCTACACTATGAATATGTATTACTCTCACTAGTTAATAAAAAGCTGATAGGCTGGTGGCTTGGCAAGAAAGCCAAACTGAGAATGATGGGAAGAAGGGCAGAGTCAGGAGAGATACCAGCCAGCTGCAGAGGACATGTAAAAAATGAGATAACAAGCTGTGAGGCATGTGGGAAAGTATAGATAGAAATATGGGTTAATTTAAAATGTAGGCATTAGCAATAACCCTGAGCTATTGGGAAAGCCTTTATATTAAGCAAATAAACAAAACACAAAACAAAACAAAAACCTGATTATTTGGGACCAGACAGTCAGTACAGAAAAATTCTGCCTACAACCACTGATAGGTTTGAACAGTGTTTCATTTCCAATATGTTAGAAGATTAATTTGTTAATAAGAAATACTGAGACTTAGTGGACAGTGACATATACAGGTTTGGTACTCATGTGAAGAGCCAGAACTAAAGATAATCATTAAGAGTTTTTGTTGGTATAAAAATTTTGTCTGCAGCTGTGAAACTGGAAGAGATAATCTCTGCAGTACAGAAAAGGAGGACTCAAGACGATCCAACCTGTAGCAATGGAGTAGAGAGAAGACAGGACAAGCAGCATGACAGTAGAGACTGAAGGGAAGCCATAAAGCATGTCACCATAGAAGCCCTTGGGAAAGGGTGTTTCCAGAATGAGGGAGCCGTCCCTCGCTCAGCAGTGATGAGGGCTTGTCTAGAATAGGACAGTGAAATGACACACATGAACCAGAAGAGATGTTCCTGATGTTGCTCCAAAGGCATTAATCCTATAGCCAATGTCTGCTATTAACACACACCCTTGACTGCTTCTGGTATGATTTAACAATTTAAAAAGAGGGAAAGAGTGGAGGAATTGTTGACTATCTTAAAAGGGGCAATAAATTTAAAAAGCTGCGTAAATCAAAACAGAATATAGAACCAAAGTATTGGTTATGGAATGATTCTAAGAGGTAGTTTTTAAATAATGACAATGATTTGTTTCCTTGGAACTTTGCTTTTATTGGACCCAGGCAGCAGACTTACATTCCCAGCAACAGTGGTTTCAGAGTGAGAAACTGCAGGACTGAAAAATAGTTCGGATATAGCCCAGCATTTCAGGCTGTGATACTACTTAAATGAACAGCACTCAGTCTATGCAAGACTGTGTAGCAAATACCTTGGCATGAGGTCACAGCTTAACTCACTCAGTAATTTTCAGAATATTCAAACCAAGACACCCAAACTGAGTTTTTCAAGAATAACTACCCTTCCAGTGGCTTTTTCTCTGTACTTGTCTTTTTTTTTAAATAACAAATAGAAAAAGTCATCATTACTATAATACTAATGATTTCCTCAAACCATCTATATCAGAAAAGAAGCCCCCTAAGGAAAGTGTAAAGTTGGAATTATTGATCATCTTTAAAGATAAAACTTGTCCCAAGCAGTTCTGAAAAAGCTTGCCTGAGAGATCAAAATATTTTAAATAAACACAAGTCACACTCAAACTTATCAATCAGAGGAACTTAACATAAGTAGTATAATTGTTCATTTAGAGCTTATATTGGAATTCTATAGTTGAATGCCCTGAATGCATTTTTTTTTTTTTTTTTTTTTTTTTTTTAGGTGAAGACTCCATAAACGAAGATCCTAAAGAGAACAGCAATTGCCACTAAGTTCTGAGACATGGGAAAACTATTCATCTGTTTGAACCTTAGTTTTGACAACTGTGAAATGGAAATTTTACTACTTGTCTTGATCTCTCATTTTCCAGAGACCAAAGAGAAGCAAGTTTACAGGCTTTGAGTCTCAAATGTCCTTGTAACCGAAAAAAGGGCAATCCTATACTGAAGAAATAGCATGGAAACGGCCCATGCTTGCACAAGGCCTTGAACAAGTTTCTATCTTTGGAAGCTGAAAAAAAAAATGCAGCTATTTAGAGAAGACCAGAGTTCACTCTGAGATTCATACACAAGTGTAAATATACTGTCAATTATTTCTCTCTCTCTTTACTCATAGCTAGCAAGCTCCTGCTCTAGAAAGTACTAACTGGGAAACGGGGGAGCTGACATTAGAGTGGCCTGGCACTCATCTAGAAACCATTTATCCATGGGAGTTGGATGTACTATTAGATACACTTAAATGTTATTTTAAATGACATATCCTCTTCATCTTGGCATTCTTCCCCACTTCCAGGAGTACAGCTGACCTTGCCTTGGCCTGTAGTAAGCTGACGGATGTGCAGCAGGAGAAGAATCTTCAGTGCATGCAAGAGTGTTTTTAGAATCTTTAGACCATAGCAATCACTCCTTCCAGATTATTGCTTCAGGACAGCCAACTCAGCAATGGGATTGGTGCATGTGACAATGTCAAGGGTCAAGGAAAGGTTTTTATAAAAACATCCAACTGAGAAAAATAAAACAACACTAATCAAGAAAAGTTATGTACTCCTCAGTACATGCCTCTAGTATCTAGGAGTGGTCTATAGGGAATTCTGGACTAATTATCACAATGGAGCCTGCCCATGCTGCCCTCCTCCTGCTATCCTTAGACCCAAATTACTGACTCAGCAACTGGCCTAGAGCCACAGCAGCATAGTGCACATTCAGAGTGTGCAACAATGTTCCGTTCAATTATGACATAATGGCTGCAAACCCATTCCTGAAAGCAAGGAAACCTGAATAATGTGGTTAACTTATATTAGACACAAGGCCTTAACAGAGTTTAAGGACCAATTTGAAACTTCCATCCTCTCATAAAGATAGCATTAAGATTGAGGGCAGAGTCATCCAGTTCAAGGAATGGGAACAAAGGGCATGAGGAATTAGGCACAATCCCTCTAACATTCTCCCTCTTGATCAACATGACCCAGTCCCTCTGATACTTAGTACCGACCCAGCAAGAAGACAGTTTTATTAAAACATTTTAGTAACACTATAACCAGATAGTAATACCAGTTTAATTGCTAAAAACAAGTCTGCAATTCAAAATATCTTCCATTTGCCACCAATATTCTACTTATTTCCTATTCATCTTTACAAAGATGAGAACACAAGACCTGCAATGAGTTTTGTTGCAAATCCAGCAATTCATTGGTCTTTCAATATCAAGAAGTTATAAGCTTCTACAAGCACAGAGTTTAATTTAAATGTTGAGAGCTACCCACTCTGTGGCCAGGCCCTGGCAACTCTGAATTGTATAAGTCTACCATCTCCTGAGTCTTAACTTAGTTCATCTACAGCTATCATTAATAAAATATTCTGAAATTTTAGAACCGGAAAGTGACTTTATGTTTAAGTCTTTTGTACATTATATTTTTTGTTTATTTTTATTTTTTCCTTGAACAAGGACATAGGCTCATATTTTTTTTAAGGCTACTTTAAGGTTCATGGGAAGAAAGAACTAAACTTCAAATTAGTATAAAACAGGGTTCTGATCTCTAAATCTAATAAGAGTCATGCTAGTTTCTATTTGAACATGAAAACCTCTTTTTCTACATGTATATTTCAGATGGTCTCAGCTGACTTTCCATTAAGTAATGTAACAATGTTCTTTTCCTTTGCTTATCAAAACCATATGTATTAAAAAGTAAAAAAATCAAATAATTCAATGTCATGTTCTTTCTTCCTGACTGAACTAAAGCCCATTTTCCTATTATCAATATGAGAAAATACTGGAACAATAAAAAAGAGTTCATTTGTTTATAGCTATAACATTCTGGTTTTAGTTGCAATCAAGTTAACAGAAAAAAGCAGCATTACCCCACATTTTGTGTGTGTGTGTGTGTGTGTGTGTGTGTGTGTGTGTGTGTGTGTGTGTGTTTGTGTGTGTTTGCTGTGAACTTTGAACTCCACTAGAATGCTGTTGGTGAAGGAAGAGAAGAACAAACAAAAACATAACTGTGGCTTTGTTCACTGGTATTTAAGGAATTTAGTTTAAAATAGTAATGTGACAGGTCCTTTTCCCTTGAGACAGTTTCAAACTAAGATGCTGATGGCCTAGGTAAATATCAGTAATTCAGTATACCTCCAGAGATAATTCTTCAAACATTTGCTGAACAGATACTTAGTTGAAAAGTTGGGCATGGTAAGCCTGAAAGGAGTATAGATTCAGAGCTGTTGGGCCTTCCAGCCTGTATAGTCAACCCAACTTAACAAATGCTCTACAGTTCATCAGGCAGATCTGCTTAGAAGGCAGTCTGGTGACCGTCGAGATTTTCATACATACCCTTCCCTGGTCAAACTGTTACTCAATGTGTTACTTCTAACTGTGCCTGGAAGATGATTCTTGTTTTTCTCCTTTTCTCTCTGCTGCTTTCCCAGTGATGCTTTTGTGTTGTTTATAGGTGTAGTCTTCCTCCAGGGACATTGCCTTTTGTCTATAGCATGAACTGAGTGTTTATAGTGTCAGGTACCAGAAATATAAAAGTGAGTAAGGCAGTGTCCCTGCCCTTAAGGAACTTAGAGTAGAGGAAAGACTGACAACACAATAGCACAGTGATGAAGGCTGAGAAAGTAGAGTAGTCAATACCAGATACTACTGATATTATGTGTCGGATACAACTCAAGCAATTTCAAGTGCTGGAAGCTCCGTCCCCAATATGGCAATGGCAAAGTGACAGAACCTTTAAGAAGTGGAGCCTAGAAGATAATGTGGTCATGGAAGATTAAGGTGGTTAATGCTGTTCTGACTGAAAAGTAGCCCTTTCTGCACATGGTTGGTTCCTTCTCTAGTTTTCTAGTATGATGGGCCACAGCCGGGGGACCCTTCAAGACTTCAGCATCAGTGTACTTACATTTTCCACCCTCTAGATCATGAGCCAAAAAAAAAAAAAAAAAAAAAAGGATACTTTCTAATAATAGAGACATTTGAAAATTTGCTTACATCTCTTGGAAGTTAACTTTTGGGTAAGAACTACAAAAAAGTGAGAGATACTATCTTGATGCTTTCTGATCCCTGTGCCTATCTATACAGGAATGGGTTGAGGATGTGGAATCATGTATTCATGATGATTCCCCTGAATATTTTTCCCCTGAATGACTTTGTCCCTAGAATTTTCTAAAAATACAAAGACGAGAGCTAGAGAAGCACTTGGTCCTGCTACATGTATAACCACACATACCTGAGGCAGAGGGTATCCTCCTTCAAAACAATTGCAAACAGGAATAAAATCTCATTCAGGAACTATTCCAGCTGGCTTTTTGTTTCTTTTGATGCATACCCCTTGAATAAAACAGTGGGAAAAATAGATTTATAATAAGAAACATAAAAACTCAAACTACTTCATATGACATTACCTCAACATCTTATGGTTTGAAGTCCCAAGCATGAGAATTAGTAACTAAATACCAGGTAGAGTGTATACAAGATATGAAATACAAAACTTTAACTAAAACAAACTGATTTTGAAGGCACCTTTCCATAGTGCCCCTGTGAGTAAACCAGAACTAGGTAATCAGAACAAAATAGAAACTCAGCTCAATAAATTCTCAAGTTAGAAAAATATTTGTTCCTATTACTCACCTGCCAACAGCCTGTATAAATAAAACTGTATTTTCCTGTAGCAAGAGAGACAAAAATTATTGATCCTTCTCTGGCAGGTAGCTTCAAGTGGACCACAGAAAATAAGGAGGAAAAATTGGAGCCTGTTTAAGGTATTCCATAAACTTTAATTTTCACAACTGGGCCTTTCTAGTTCCAGGCAATTCCTCAGTATAGTAGTACCTAGTTTATTAGGTTTCAACATCTCAAACGGAATCATGATTACTTCTGCCTTATCTCAGCAAAACAAAAGTTTAGCATTTTCTGGAACATACTTGTTTCCATGCCTTCTGTTACTGGTAGTGTTTTGTTTGTTGAAACAAGGTCTCAGTATGTCTTCAGGTTGGTCCAAAACAGATCTGCCAGCCTAGACCACAGTGCTGGGATTGTAGACAAACACCACTACCACACTGCTTCCCTTGCATTTCATTCTCTGCTGTTTACTCATTATACACTCCATGCATATATTTCTAAATATTGGTAGAGTGCATCATGTGCATCTTTGTAAGCTTTTCTACAAAATATTACTGAATGAGATGACTGTGGCCTCTAAGAGCCATCTCAACTTGCTCCGTGTTCTACTGAGACAGCCAGAGTGACTCATCAAGGCCAGGAGCCCATCTTATGTTGGGAAATGTACTACTAATCTGGGGATATAACATATTGTACATACATTCCTGTGTTTAAGGAACTGAGCATCTTTGAGTCATGTTAGACCACACACTGTATTTTTTTTTTTTAAAAAGAATACTAAAATAATAGTTTTATGTAAACATGATTAATAAGAATAAAGACTAGTCAGGCAATAACTCACTTAAAGAGAGCCTTAGAAAAAAGTCAAGATACCCATTCGCATTAGTGACAACTGTCAGAGACTTTCTACCCTCAGACTCATTAAAAATTGTATTAGTTGGTATTTGTCAGGGGTGAACAACAGGGCTAAGTATTTGCTGAAAACTATAATGTCTGATTTAGTTTTTTGTTGTCCACAACCCAGAGGGCTGCTTCTGCCCAATAAAGCAAAGACGGGGACCAGACAGCCGGGTCCAGAAGGGTCTGGCACTCACAATGTTCACTCCTGCACTTCTCAACCTTTTCACCCCAATTAAAGGTCAACACTGCTGCTCAAAAACATTTATTTTTAAAAAGGCAGTCAACTCAGCATGCTGTCAAGTGTGATAGTGCCACTTCACAGAATTCAATTAAACCCGAGACCAGGGCATCTGTGAATCACTGGAAGAAGCATGAGTTGAGACATTTTCTGCTTCCTTAGAAAAGCTGTATCTTTCCTCCCGTCATTTATCCAGTTCCCAATGCAGCATCCCAGGCGCGCGTTTACAATCTCCCCCCAGTGGCTCAGGGATTTATAGCTCTCGGCTTAATTAAATCCCCTCTAACTACAATGGAAGTCTGCGGCGCGCCGCCCTGCCAAGGGCTCAAAGCTTCCTCCTGCGGGCGCGAGCCAACACCCGGCACACAGAGAGCTCGCTGCAACGCCGCTGCCATCACCCACCTCAGCCTCAGGCTGCCAGGCCACTGCCACTTCCGCCCGCCGCACTTCCGCCGCGCGCTGCACTTCCGGCCCGCGGGCGCCGCCCTGCTGCTTGTGCTCTGTCCTCTCTGGTCCCCGGGCGAGCAGCACCTGAGTCAGTAGAAGAGAAACCCGAGCTAAAATGTATTGAAAACAAAGAAAAGAGGGGAGAGAAGGAGGGAAGAAGTAGAGAAGAAGCCCCATGTGTTAAGAAAACAGCTTGGGAGTTGAGAGGCTGCATTTTGAGACAGGCCATTTTAACCTCTCCCTGTATGCGTTCATTCATTTATTGAGGTAGTATTTGCTGTCTTCCTCATCCTTTGGGTTGGGACTGAACTGGGTTATAAAGAACAGGGATAAGCAAAGCTGGGAGCTGTACCTACCCACGTTTACAACCTTATATATAACCTTAGAGGCAAGGCAGACAGCAAATTATCCTTTAAACAAATAATACCTTGTTTAGGCTAAGCATTTGAAGAGATGTGACTTGTGAAAAGATAGGAATGTCAGCTGGTTAGACACATAGCTTTTGGACTAGCATATGACAGCCCCAGGACAACAACAGAACTCTTTAGGGTGAAAGAGCCCAGTTTGGGCCATGAACAGACAACTGGGTAAAGCTTGAAGTGGACTGGGGACTAGCAGTGTAAAGAGGCAGAAGAGTATGGAATGTCAGGCTAGGTAGCCAGGGCAGGCATGTGCTACTGGTAGCTGGAATACTTTCTGATTGAGCATGTTCCTATACGGAAAGGGGAGCTGGAATAATTTGTTTCTGTCTTCGAAAAGGATCTTTCAGCTTTGGGAAGATAATGGAACAAGCAGGGTCATCAGGAAATGACTAAGTGGTATAGGCTCCAGGTGTGGTGGTATTGTATGTAATAAGAAAATGATGGGTAATAAGTATAATAATACTCAAATTAATATTTATCGATTGCTCATCCAAAGCTTGGTACTTATTAAGATGTTTAATCCTGTGAATGGCCTTATTAAGTACCATTTTATGGATGGTGAAATGAAGGTTTAATAACTTGCCCATATCCTCATAGATAGAAAATAGCATACTGGAAATCCATTTCTGCTGCCAGTACCCATGGGCTCATCCCTGGAAAAACAAAATCACTGTGATTTAATGCTTAAGGAAAAAAATGATAAAATAGGTCAGAAAGGAATTCCTTAAACAGTTCATATCGGTTATGTAATATTGGTAAAGAACACATTTGAAAGCAGAATTTTCAAGTTCATACTTTATCATTTCAGCATTTGTTAGCAGCCAAAAGAGGATTGGGGACCTGTAAACAGACCTATGATTGTTCTTATTGTTGTTGTTACACTCTGATAAGTCCTAATCTTTCCGAGCAGGAAAATGTCACTCTATAATAGTTAAAAATAGACTATTTCTTAAGAACTAATGCTGTGTCTAACTGTGAGTATCTTGGTAGAACATACATAGTGTACATTATGTGGGGTGATAGAAAGATCTTTCTAGAAATGAAGCTGCAGATCAGCTTCCAAATTTCATTTTTATTTGTTGGAAAATGAAGCTTTGTATAGTCAGTTGGATTTATGAAACTTGATTTCACAAAGTGAGGATGAATGGTTTTCCCAAAGGTTACAATAAAAGCTTTGTTCATTTCCAGAGTTTTCATTTAATTAGTAAGATTTTTTTGGTGGTTATACAATTTTTAAGTGGTAGCAGAGGATTGGGAATATATACAAACAGTTTCACTTGAGTCTAGGAGGTCCCTGAAATGGTTGGGAATTCCTGAAGCTTGGTTGTCAGTGCCCAGTCACCTTGGGAATGTCTGTGTTAGAACCTTTATCCCAGAAGAACAGTTTAGCCTCTAGGTCCAGATTTCCCAACTCCCTGTCTGTGCCAAGCAAAGAACTTTTGTTTGAGAGAATTTCTGGAGTTAGAACAGGAGAAATGATTGTTTAAAAAAAAAAAAGGCCACAGCAAAACTATAAACATTTATCCAAGGGTCATAAAGTAGAACATGTGTGGGTGTCACTAAAGGCTGGATTTAGCATTCATTGAAAACAACACTCTATTGAGATAGTCTAAACACATGAGAGTTACTACAGTATGATGAATACTGAGCCATTGTAGTGTATTTGTTGGTAACTTTAGCTAAATAATTTTAAAAACAAAATGAAAATTTATTTTTATAAAAATATTAAATAGGAGCCATTCACAACTTTTAGTATGTTTCAAATGTTGTGAAGGTAAGATTGGTGGTCTTTTGAGAGCACTGGGTCAGTACATTTTGTTGATTCAAAATACTATTTTTGTAGGCCTTTGACCTATATATTGTCCTTTATAGATTTCAGTTCAAGTGCTTGTCCCGAGAACTGAAACAGCAGTCTGTGTTCTGACTACTTTGGAACCTGAGTTCTATACTTAGACCTCAAGACTGTTATCTCAGTAGTAATGTCTGAGGCTTCAGCCTAACTCTAGAAACAGCCTGCTTGGAAGGGTTGGTGTGTAACTCCTAAGATAACTCAAGAGCACTTTAGACGATACACTATCTGTTCTTCCAGAAATGATTTGGAGTGAGGCCTTCCATTTAAGGCCTCATGATGGCTAGCCATGTGGGTGTGGGAGGTGGTGGCTTTCCTCTTTCCCCTTGGCTTTTTGCCTGTGAGAAAGCAGAAGTAAAGAAATGTCTGTTGCTGTGAAAATATTTCCTTTAGAATGCTTTAAAAAATAATATCCTGGCTGGGACTTATTGTCATGTCTGCCCCATTTTACTGTAACAGGATTTGCTCTGCCACTCAAGGAACGTGTAATCTGGACTTTGACCAGGAGGGGCTATCTCAGTAATTGCCACAGTTGGGTGATACGATGGTAGAAATATTCCGAAGCCTGGGAGGAGTTCCCTGGTGTTTTTTCTGGTCTTTATGATCAGCATATTTGTTTATCTCATCAACCACTCTTTCTAGGCACTGCCAACTGCAGGAAATGACTGGAAAGGGCCAGATACTAGGTTATGTTCAAGGTCCTAAAGAAAAACAGTGGCAACCTCCCAAAGAAAAGATGTGTTTCTTAGTCTGGGATGTGTTGGGTCATTGGGTCACTGTTGACTACCTCCAGGCCAACCATTGTCAGAGGAGGCAGAATTTTTAGCTTGTTCTACCAGGAAAGAATGGTCACAGAAACCTGATTTCTATATCCTCTGTGACATTTTTAAAAACTCTGCTCATGTTCCAGACATTTAGAGGAGAGTGAAAAAAAATTCAAAGGGGGAAAAATGCTTATTTGTTTTAAGGCTTGCTCAAGTAATCCACTTATGCCATTTCCATTAGTTAAACAACCTTTCTGTGTAAACACCATTAATTATGTAGTATAAGAGTCAAATAAAAATGCTACAAAATAAAAGTAATTGTAGAATAAATTAGTGTAGCTTGAGTGCCCATACATTATAGAGGAACTGTAGACTTTTCCAGGGATGGATGTGTGATTTTTCTATTGTTTGAGCTATAGAATGGAACCAACAGAAATGACATTTCACAGATGGATACCGAAGCTGTTAAAGTTTAAATTCATATTGGCAGTGATATTTCACTTTTCATAGTGGCCTTGACTCCAGCCTTTCTTTTTATCCATCTTTAAAAGACTGTGAGGTGAGATGAGGTTTGAGTATCCCATGGATCTCCCCAGAAGATCTGTGAGAATCAGACCATTGTTGTCAAGTCCAGAATCCATAGCCTCCAACCTTCTCTCGAGTGTAGTAACGGGAGATTGCTGTGTCTGTGCTTAAGGAAATGAACCCATGTGCTGCCTGCTAGCCACAAAGGAAAAGGTCAGGGACTGTGTCAGAGACGCTGCAGTGACAGTAGCAGTGTAGACTCATGCCCTCATTTGTTAATGTAGTGCTTACAATTCCTCAAGACAGCATATACATTCGTCATCCCATTATCCAGACAGGGAAACAGAAGCTTAGAGAAGATCACAAATGAAGCAGGGGCTGGAAAGCATTTCCTCCTTCTGTGTTTATGTTCTCAAACGTGAATGAAAAGGACTATGGCTTGTTTCAAAAGAATGTTTTGTGCTATGTAGGATCTTTTAAGAATAGTTGAACACATTTCCATCATTCCTCAGGGAAAGTTTTGTTTTACCTTGGGAGGCAGGAAATGGTTTGAGATGGGAAAAGTTTTTCATTTTTTATGGATTAAGTCCATCATCTACTATAATCACTAAAGCTGGATCGAGGGTTCTCACAGCATGAAGAAGAGGGTACAGAGCTTCTTCTCCCTGGCTTCCTGGTGCATATCCATACCATCCAGGGAGGCCTGTTGAGACAGAGACTAGCTACCAGGAAGAGCTGCTGTGCAAACACTCTAACTTGCCATTTGCAAACATGTCTAACAACTTTCTGCTTAGAAGAATCTTAAGATACAGTTTTTCCAAAATTTGAGAATTTGGCCCTCCTTCAGAGAAACATAATAAAATACTTAGCCATACCATCTGCTATGTATGTGCAGGATAAGCTAAAGGGAGACTGCCTTTATTTATTCAGAATAATGCTTCCTGTGCCTACAGCAAGCACTGAAACCCAGGCACTAAAAGCTCGTGTGCCTCCTATAGTGGAACTCACAGTCCAGTAGGGAGATCAGTGTTAACCAAATGCTCAGGTTAATGCATACTTATTACTAGGCTTGGTGGAACATTCTAGCCATCTCAGCACTTAGGAGGCTGAGGCAAGAGGATAAAGAGCTATAAGCCAACCTAGGTACAAGACCCTATCTCAAAATAAAACAGAAGAAAATAATATTTATTATAAATATCTCTTTCTCCAATGGGGTGATACTTGTAACTAACTTACTAGAAAAAGAAAAGTAGATATTATATATACTATATATGCACATGTTTTATTTTTTACTTAAAACACATAAACATCTACTTGCCAAATTTGATGCAGCTAAGATGCCTTGTCTGAGGAGTGGCCTAGTAACTGAAGTGTTACTTCACCTTGCTGGGATAAAGCCCACTCAAAATTATATGCTTTCTCTACAATTTTCAGTTTCAGCTACTTTAAAATAGAAGATATGAAGACACTGGTGAAGTAAATTGTATTCATTTAGATTTTATTATCCCCCCAGTCTTTTACACTTCTCTTGATTACAAGTAATTTAAGAACAATCCCCCACCCACTTCCCAGACTTTTTGTGTCTTTCCCAAGCATTTAACTTAGCTTTCATAGAAACAACTCTCTTTTTATGCTCATATTTGAACAGTTTATGTGATACTTAATTAAACTATATAATTATAGTAATCAAGTACAACTGTCATAAACAGGTTTGAGAACAAAAACAAGCCACTCCGAGTAAGCATGGGGCTCAGCATGTGGGAGTAGCAGTGATGGGGACACCAGGCAGGCAGAAGTCACAAGCATCTGTCTCACTCTGGACAGTCAGTCACTATATCTGACAAAGAGATCTGAAAACATCAGCCAAGTCCCAAGGGAGCTCAATTAAAAGTGCTTCTATTGTAATTAAAAACTAATAAATATTTCAAGGAAAAGCAGTAGGTGCCATAAAGGTCTATCCTGGGGAGATGTGCTCTTGCCCCAGGAAGTCAGGAAATGCTTCTGAGGACCTTACACTGGAGCTGAGATGGAAGCCCATTAGACTTATCTCCAAGAGGGGCTGAGGCAGGAGTTCTGAGGGGGAGTACAGAGCCTGGTGGCATCTGTCAGAGGACCGGGGGGGGGGGGGGGGGGGGGGGGGGGGGGGGGGGGGGGGGGGGGGGGGGGGGGGGGGGGGGGGGGGGGGGGGGGGGGGGGGGGGGGGGGGGGGGGGGGGGGGGAGTGTGTGTTGATAGTGAGGAATTGAGAGAAGCTGGTTGTGTGAAGAGCAGAAGTACAGGCCTGGTACAGGGCCAGGTAGTGGGAAGACTGAGGCTACAACAGCTCTTTGGCAGTGCTTTTCAGCCTTCCTAAGGCTACAACCCTTTAACACAGTTCCTCATGTTATGGTGACCCCAACCATAAAATTACTTTTGTTGCTACCTCATGGATATAATTTTGCTACTGCTATGAACCATAATGTAAATATCTGTGTTTTCTGATGGTCTTAGGCAACTTCTGTGAAAGGGTTGTTTGGCCTACAAAGGCATCTTGATACCACAGGTTGAGAATTATTGTCTTATGGCTTTACCTTGTCCACAGTGAGATGTTGCCAATGCAGATGAAACAAAGGTCTGCTTATTTTATAAAGAACAACATCACTTTATAGTCTGGACTTTTGATTTGGGAACTTTGATTTCTTTTTTTCCATTGTAAATACATCATGGTGATACTTTGTGGGTAAACAACCACCACAACAAGAAAACTTTAACCTCTGTCTCTGGGATTTCTCTTAGGGAGGTAGCTGTGCTTATAGATGAAGTTGAATTCACCTTGTGGGTCAAAATGAACATCTAAGGGTAAATGTCAAGACAACAAAAGGGATGCTAAATAGCTCTGCCTAGAAAATGAGAGGAAGGGAGAGATAATTTATTTTCTAGAGCTTCTATCATCTAGTGCCACAAAGTGTGTAGCTTAAGACAACAGATATTTATTAAATCCTCTCATTTTGGAGGCTAGAAGTTGGAAATCAAAGTGTCATCAGGATCATGTACCCTCTATGAGGCACTTTCTTTGTTTCTTAGCTGCAGGGTGGCCAGCAAGCCTGTCTTTTCTGGTTGGCAACTTTACCCATGGGACTCTGCTTCTGTTGTCACATGGCATTCTCCCTGTTCCTTGATATCTCTCTCTTATAAGAAATATTATTGTTACATTGGATTAGCGTCTGCATTAATACCTTTACTTGAATTGCTTATGTCTGTAAATACTCTATTTTAAATTTTCAGGTATTTGGATTCTTGGTTTTAAGGATAAAACCCTGGAACCATAACAGATTTGAAGGAAGGGAGCTAGGAAGAATCAGGAAAATTATGTGAGGTTAGGTATCTGGGATAATTATAATAAGTTGCTAGTGGTGGGGTGGATAAAAAGACTGGTAGGAGGTATTAAACTACCTTTCTTACAAACTAACATACAACAGTGTCTCTTTGAAGTACTCATTTATTCTGTCAGCTATAGATATGCTAATAATGTTTTGACAGTGGAGATGGAAAGGCAAGTGACAGAGCCACAGAGAAGTTCTTGGTTCCTGTGTTGGAGTCTCTGACACGAAGGGTATAATCTTAGAGAGTCTTTAGAGATCAATTCAATACAGACAGGAAATCTGGGGAAAAGACCATTGAACATCTGTGTGGTGGTTTGAAAGAAAATGACCCCCAAAGGGAGCAGCACTATTAGGAGGCGTGGTCTTGTTGAATTAGGTCATTTTGTCACATAGTGTCACATAGGTGTGTCACTATGAGGTAAACTTTGAGGTCTCCTATGCCCAAGATACTTCACAGTGTCACAGTTCACTTCCTGTTGCTTTTTGATCAAGATGTAGCCAGCACCATATCTACCAGCACAGCATCATGTTCCCTGCCATGATGATAATGAACTGAACCTCTGAAGCTGTAAGCAAGCCACCCCAATTAAATGTTTTCCTTTATAAGAATTGCTGTGTAGGTTGGAGAGATGACTCAGAGGTTAAGAACACTGGCCACTCTTTCAGAGGTCCTGAGTTCAATTCCCAGAAACCACATGGTGGCTTACAACCATCTATAATGAGTTCTGGTGTATGTATACATAATAAATAAATAGATCTTAAAAAATTGCTGTGTAATGGTGTCTCTTCATAGCAATAGAAACCCTAACTAAGACAATCTGTATTACCTCTCTGTACCTTCAGATAGTTATATATATATATATATATATATATATATATATATATATACACACACACATAAACACAAACACACACACACATATATACATACATACATATATATAATATATATACACACACACACACAAACACACACACACACACACACATACACACACACATATATATATATATACTTCCACAGTCTCTGGTCTGGGACCTTGGCAACTTTCTTTGGTTGGACAATATAATTATGAAAAAAAATCTTTCTGTCTCTTGGTACTGTTATCCTCTTTAGGGTGAAGTGCAGGATTTTTAGCAATATTAGGAACATTTGTTAGCCACTTTAAAACAAAACAAAAAACCCCTCTTTTGTATTCTGCTTCTCTTGCCCTGTTGTTTTCTAAATATAAAAAGCTGCAAGGAGATTACAGCTTGAATGGAGAATGAATGATCAGTGAAGTTGTGTGTACATTCTTATCACTGTCTCCTCTTACTTCACAGCAAGCCTTTGTGTTTTGTTTCTGGGTTGGAAACTGAGGCACTGAAGTTCTTCTGCTCTCTTCACTCAGGTGTGTCCCCAACTCTCAGTAAAGGAAATTTCTTTTATAGTGAGTCCAGATGTGTTCAGTGTTATTTCCATTAGACATCAAGTAAGAATTGTACAAAATTAAATCCGTCCTTGAGGCCTAAAGAGAAGACAATCTTAATAATGGTTTAATGTCCTCAGAGTGAAATAGCCTGAGGGAGAACCCACCATTTCTATGAACATATCCCACCACTACAGCATTTCTGCTCATTTCTGTGGCTCATTGACATTGGTATTTAACACAAATGTGGTTGTAAAGTACATAACAACTTCCTTAAAACCTAAGTGACTGGCAAATGGGTAGAATTATTAATAGAGCAGCTTTTAAAATTCCTGAAGGCAGCTCAAGGAAAATGACAAAGTATTCAATAGCCAAAGGTGTTAGTGATTAGTATACCATGCTTTTGTAGGAACTTTTCACCCCACATTATAGGTGCTTCATGAGCACTGAGCTTGCTCAGGAAAAAGAAACCAAACCAAAACAAAACTATCAAAACAGCAGCTATCAACAAGAGATTGGGAGCCTATGAACTAGTATGAGATCACATTTGGATATTTAGGCAAGAAACCTCTTGGGTCTTCTCCCACTCTGAGTCTTCAATGCATCACTCATTGGAATGTTTAGACAGTGCTCTTCCCTAACCTACCCATCTCAGACATCACATTCAAGCTAATATTGACATCTGGTTATGGAGGAAAAGGGTAGTTATTTTGATGAAGCTTGTGTTCCTTTCCAGCTTTTGAAAACCAATGGGGTAAGAGTACTCCTTTCTCGGTGCCATCTGAAGTCTGGAAAGTTGTTCTAAAAAAGGCACTGATGTGAAGTCGAAGGTCCTGGAATGGCTCTGAGACCCCACTTTGGTTCAGTCTTGTATCATGGAGCAGACTCCATAGTTCTGTGTTTGCTTTTTTCTTCTATATATAAAAAAAGGGTTTGGGCTGGAGAGATGGTTCAGAGGTTAAGAGCACTGACTGTTCTTTCAGAGGTCCTGAGTTCAATTCCCAGCAACCACATGGTGGCTTATAACCATCTATGATGACATCTGACACCCTCTTCTGTATACTGTATACATAATAAATAAATAAATAAATAAATAAATAAATAAATAAATCTTTTAAAATGTTCATTTATTATAACCAGATGTTTGCCTGGTCGCTAATAATAAACTCAGAGGCTGAATATGAATTATAAATGCTTGGCCAGTAGCTCAGGCTTATTACTAACTAGCTCTTACATTTTAAGTTAACTCATATTTCTATTTATGCCTTGCCATGTGGCAGTACCTTTATTAACACAGCATGTTCATTTCCTGCTCCTTCTATGTCTGGCTGGCACCTCTTGACTCTGCCATTCTCCTTCCCATCAGCTTTTGTTTGGTTGCCCTGTCTATACTACTTTCTGCCTGGCTACTAGCCAGTGTTATATTAAGCCAATTTGAGTGACAAATCTTTACAGTATACAAGAGCATTATTCCACACAATTTATTTTTCTTATTTTTATGTTTTTGCCTGCACATATGTATGTGTATCACATGTGTGCTTGCTGCCTGCAGAGGCAGGAGACGGTGTTGGATTCATCGGAACTAGAGTTTACAGATGATTGTGAACCACTATGTGAGTGCTGGGACCTGAACTCAGGTCCTTTCCAAAATCATCAAATATTCTTAACAGCTGACCTCTCTCTTCAGCAACCTGTATGTGGCTCTTTACCACAGTTTCTGTTCCACCCTTATTAGTTCTTTCAGCAACCTTCTTAGAGAGTTATATAGTCGGTGTGGACGTATTGAGCTTCTGTGACATTCTGGTTTAAGTCATATTCCAAGTCAAAGATCACCTCATGTTTCTATTCAAAGTCTCAAAAGCAACCACACATTAGAAAGATTAAAACACCAAGAAAAATTCCTCAACTTGAACTAGTCACACAGCTGTCCCTTGGTGCTCATTACCCTGCAGACAAGAAGTGTTCTTGAGTTTTAAACATTCTTTCTCTTTTCTTCTTTTTTTTTTATTTTATTATTTTTTTTAAGTAACAGCAGTCAAATTGGCCAGGATTCAGAAAGAAAAAAAAAAGACCCAAATGTCATAAATTTTAAAACGTTCTTTATAAACTCAAGAGTGGCAACTGCCTTCTGGGAAAAAGCAGGAAGGATGAGTGATAACAATATACTGGAAAATATGAATGGTAGAAAGAAACTGGAGGTCAGTTATTCTCATTAGTCAAAGAGACAAGACAGGAGGGATTGGTTTAAGCTTGGTGGAGGAAAGAAAATGTAAGAAACAATGCATCCTAAGTACAAAGAAACTTTGGCATTGCTCTCCTGTACTGCTGGTGATAACTTAATTACAGTGTGGTCATTTGCTTGTTTTGTAACTTAATTAGTTAAGGAGTTTCCATACTATTTCCCCCTCTTACTGAGCATGTGTGTGTGTGTGTGTGTGTGTGTGTGTGTGTGTGTGTGTGTGTGAGTGAAGGAGACAATAGTAGAAGCCTGTTGTTACCAGCCCCATTAATCAAAGAAAAGCTGAAAACCTAGAGTTGCTCTTTCTGCTGCAGCTTATCTGCTATGGTCAGATGGTGGATGGTCACCTTGAAGATTCTTTCTTACAGTTTTTTATTTTATCTTTTGTTACAACAAGCCTCGTTTGAGGTCATTTGTAGCTTTACGTTATAGCACTTTTTTTGTTTTTGATCACTGTTGTCTCCAAAACTGGCAGAAGAGGGCAAAAATCTAACTCATTGGAATAGTTCATGTTTGCTCTATTTTATCTGATATGATCTTTCATAGGTTGTCTAATTGTATATTGTCTCTCATAGCTTACATGGACTCATATTTCCTCCTTGGTGGGGAAGGGGGATCTCAAGTTACTTTGTCATGGAATGTCTGTGCTCCTGCAGAGAATTTACAGGCCACACAGTCACTATCTTCTGTGTTCTGCAACTCGGTGGTATTGTGACCTTCAGCAGCTGCTGAGCCTCTAAGGGCAGAGAAGGCCATTATAAAAAGGAAATAGCATGTCCCTTCCCAAACTGCATGAAACCTATCTATTGTGACTAGATGAAGTACATATTCACCAACATTGAGAAATGGAGACTATTTCCCTTGCCAAGCACTCACCTTGACTGAGCACAGCACCTGGCCAGCAATGCAAAGCTCTGCCGTTCTCATCTGTTTACCTGGCCAGTCAGCATGCATTGCATGATTAGCATGATCTGCAACATGTCGTGAGAGGAAAGCTGGATAGAGACATGCATTTCCAAAGAAAACTGAATTCCATCATTATTGCAATTTTTATTTTAATAACAGCCAGTGTTTGTTGACTAGCTGCTGCTCTCAAATTATGCTAACAAAAGTGTAGTATTATTGGGAAAGGAATTTACTGGCTAGAAAGAAAGCTTCTACACAAAACCATGAAGCTCTTTCTTTACTTCATTAAGTAGACTGTTTAGCTGTTGTGTGTACAGCTACTTAAAGATGATGAGTTTTGATGATTCTACTTCTTGTTAATTCCTGTTAGCAGAGAGTTATGGAAACTCCCTCTAGTTTATCAATGGGAAAACTGAAGCCAGAGATTTTAAGTGCCCTCCCTGGGGATATTATTAGTGGAAGGACCAGGGAGAACACTGCTGCCCTGCTCTCTCTTAACTCCTAGTCCAGATTTATTCCACCAGAACACCACACTCTTGTGGCTTTAACTCTAGTTTTACAATGTCAGGACTAATGATGACCAAAAATAATTGGTCATCAAACATAAAATGGATGTTGTCTTCTGCTCAAGCTTATCAGAGCCCCCTGTCTCCAGCTTATTCCTCGTCTCTATTAAAGGCTTTCTCCATCTTACTCTCTTCTGCTGAGCCAGTGGCTATAATAATGGCTCACTGCAGCTGTAACTCTTCTAGCTCTGCCCATGCTTCTCTACTGCAGATGTCGCAGAGAGTCCTTTGCAGCTAGGTTTCTGGATGTGACTTTGAGCTCTTCTAAGTAACCACATTCTCACAAGACAAATTCAGATAGTGAGACAAATTAGATACTGAGAACAATGGTAATCCTTTAGCCCCTAAGTGAGAAAGTAATGGAGACTAACTAAATCAAGTGTGTTCCGGGAACTACCGGTTGTACTGGCAAACATCTCGCTTCCCAGGCCTCCTGAAGATGCTATAGAAGGTAGCTGCCATTGGAGTTGCTGTACTTAAGTATCGTTTTAGGACTCATTTCTTCACAGTCCTAACAGAGGCTGCTTCTTCTGATTGTAGGATTTCATTATCATTTAATTCACCATAGCCTTTTCTACTGAAATTAGCTTCAGTGATTTCTCAGAGCTGTTATAGGTCATGACTAATCACCTGTCAGTCCACAACACCCTGAGTTGCCAACCTGTGATCTAACATATACTTATGCTTTTAAATACTGACCCCTTGTCTCCCACACCCAGCCTACAAGGTTATTCATCGTAGTCTTGCTATAGCTTGGATAATGCCTAACATAGGCAATTCACTTTTTGTGTGTGTGTGAAAAAGTGGATGAATGACTAAATGTATAGGTGCGAACATCTTGTGATGCTTATTTCATGTGAGAATGAAAAACTTTGTAAAAATATAATTGTAATTCATATATATATATGCCATTAGCATATTTTATATAACAAAATGTGGAATGGTGCATACTTTTAGCCTGATATTAATCACTATTTCTTATTTAAACAGTCAAATGGAATTTGTTGCTTGGCAGTTAAATATTTTGCTGTCCCTGGAAGACTAGAAATGTGCGTTGATGAATGTGAACCTCTTCTCATGGCTCTGCCTCTTACTCATTACATTTCTTCCTGAGCAGATTTTGAACAGGTGCTACTAGACGCCTCATTAACTGCACAGAGCTGTAGAAACCATGGGTAAGACGATTCCAGAGAGTTAGCCTTGCATTCTTTAAACACTGCACTGGACCAAAAGAATTGTGATTCATCTGGTGTTGCCACTGGCGACAGATACTGGCTTAAGATGGCAAGAGCTTGAATTGATGTTGTATCTTATCATTTTTTTTTCTGATCCTTCTTTCTTGTCATTATTCAGTATGGTCTCTGTCATTTATCTGCAAGTTTGTATGTTTCATTTTCACACTGTGCCTGCAGGTTGCATTGTGAACATACACATACACAAACACACTTTTTAAGGGATCAGTTTTGACTCATTTCATTCTCTTTTTATTTTGAGGATGGGCTAGTGCTAAGGTCACTTATACCCCAGGCTGGTCTTGAATTTTTGTGATTCTCCCAAGTACTCTATGACCTCTGAGTACTGGAATTACAAGTACAAACTACCACACCCAGCTCATTCATCGAATTATCACTCAAACTTCCTGAAATCTAGAGGGTAGTCACTACTATCCTCATTATCAAGGCGACTTGAGAGTATAGAAGTGTCTCCTGAAGCAGAGTTAGACCTTCACAGCAATTGATATGTAAACTTAGTTTGTTCTAACACCCTTATGGTAACAATAGGATTGAGACAATAAGCAAATATGTCATTAGGACTGTGAGCCAGTATATTACATGCCTGTTGACAGCAGAAGGAGTGTCTTGAAGAGAGTTAGAAAATCCTTCAACTTGATTATGAAAGATATTTCAGCATAAGACACCCACACAGAGAATACAGGCAAACCTAATGTGGTGATGAGGAATCTCTTTGGAATTTACAGAGCCACTGTAGCAATCAGAAGAGGTCACACACCTACAGTTCTCTGACTTGACCTGGTGGCATATATAGGCAGGGTTTAGGACAACATGTCTACGTAGGAGCAGCCAGGAGAAGGGGTTGGGACAATGCTATAGAAACCCAAACAAATGGGCATGGATTTAAGGGGTTAGCAAGGATATAGGCTGTCTTAGTTAGGGTTACTGTAGCTGTGATGAACACTGTGACTAAAGGTAACCTGGAGAGGAAAGGGGTTATTTGGCTTATTATATACCCTGAATCACAGTCCATTGAGGGGACAGTAAAGCAGAAGTCAAACTGGATGGAAACCTAGAGGCAGGAGCTGATGCAGAGGCCATGGAGGAATGCTGCTCACTGGCTTGCTCTCCATGGCATGTTTACCTTGCTTTCTTATAGAACCCAGGACCAGCACTCAGGGCTGTTCCCACCGGCAATGATTTAGGCCCTCCCCTATCAACCACTAACTAAGGAAATGCTCTAAAGCCTTACCTGCCCATAGCCTGATTTTACAGAGAGACTTTCCAGTTGAGGCTCCCTCCTCTCACATGACTTTAGCCCGTTAGGTTGACATAGAACTATCTAAGACAAGGGGAATACCAGGAGATAGGATAGTGGTGACTTGGCTTCTTTATGGTATCAGAGAGCAAAATAATCCAGTAGTATCTAAAACTACAGGAAAGAAGAACATGCTTTCTGACAATCACAGCTGTCTAATAATGAAGTGGATCACACTGGAAGGTCACCAGCAATTTGTCATCAGAGATACTTAAAAAGGGCAGCCACCTGTCAGAAGTGTGACCCAGGAGCCACCCATATGGGGGGAGTAGAGCTAACGAGTTGTCAGGCTACCATGGGCTGGATAGAGCAGCAGGCTGCACCTAAGACTAAGAAATCTACTATAGAATTCAGGGAAGCTTTTTCACTAAACTGCTGGACAGAGCGGCAGACTCCATAGTGGAGGGAAAAAAAAAATGTTATCCCTTGTGTGTTTATCTATATTTATCTAAAGGGAAGGAAAGAAAGAAAGGAAGGAAAGCAAGATTACCAGTTTTGAAATGTCTAGTGAATCATGTATCCTAGAATACCCCTAACCCTAACCCTTGGCTTGAGTCTTCCAGCAGAGGCTGTAACTGTATCTTCCTTTGTTCATTTATATCCTTATGTTTCCATGTATTATAGTAAATTCAGGCTTTGTTAACAGTGAATGGACTATTCATCTTAGTTAGCAGAATTACAAAAAGAATATGATTTTTTTCCACATCTTTTAAAAAGCTTATCTAATACAATCTCCATCTTCACTGAGGTGACTGACCATATCCATGACCTAAGCTGACTAAACGAATTCAGTTGATGAACCAGTCCAGCCTCAGCTTTTTTGTCAGCACCAGAAGGCACAGCTCTCCTTCTGTAGGGCTCTGTGTATGCCTCCCCTCTTGTTAATCTTGCATGTCACAAACCCTCTGGACCTTTGGGCTGAGGCCTGCCAGTTTCAGGATGGCTATGGTGTGTGGTGGCAGGCATGATCTCCAGAGGCCGGTCATCTTGGCAATACTGGATGACCTCATTCATAAGGTACCAGTAGAACAGTCAAACTGTTCCTTCATATAGCCTTGAGTCCTCAGAGATTGCATGGCCTTCATTATGTGAAGGCTAGGTGCATTCTCATCTGTCAGCTCTGGGTGTTTGGACATATGGACATCTTTCTTGTCAACCATCTCTCCTTCCTTAAAAAGGAGTTCATAGATGGCAATCTGGTTCTTCTTGGGTACAGCATTGTGGAAGCTGCATGGACCAAGGCAAACTAGAAAGGGATCTTTGTGATGATTTATGCAGGGATAACTGCACTTACTGTGTCACAAAGAGGTTGGTGGATCATACTGGAGTAAGTTAAAGTAGCAGAGTTGTATTTTTAAATTTTTTTGACAAAAGACATGTATAATTATGCTATTTTCCTGTGATGACAAATAGCTATTGGTAGTAGGCATCTTAGAAAAAATTAAAAACAAACAAAGCCTCACTCTTTATAGGTTCCATTTTTACATATGAGCCAGGCAGATTCTACTTTAGCTGAGGAAATAGAATCTCAGAAGAGGGAAGAGGCTGCCCGACCACTGACTGGGTTGGGACAAGAAGAATGACCTTAATGAAGGCTCTTGATTGGTCAATTTAACTGTCACTGACTTTTAAAGAGGAGAAATCATCTTCAAAAGAAAACAAATTTTGTGCTACAGAGAAAGTATTTTGATCATAATGGCCAAGAAATATTTCCATCATTAATGTTATTTTTGTTGCCAAGGCTGTCTAAGTGCAATGTTTTAAAATCATGATGTTGTAAACTTAGAAAATGTGGTAATTAAATTTCAAAACTGGTTTTAAAGTGGCTTCACTGTATTGCAAAGAACTCACTTATTAAATAAATAAAAATATAGTGATTCTTAATTTGTTGGGAAAAAACAAGTGATAAAAAAGGAAAAAAAATGAAATGTGAGTTTTGACAAAAACTTTTTCAAAATTGGTGGGTATAATTTAGTAGTTTCATGGTGTATGAAGGAAGGCAACACTGCTTGGATGGGCATTTTTGTGAAGCATCTTTCTCAGCAATGACAACTATGAAGGCTGCACTGGACTTTCAAATTCTTGTATCCCCAAAATACCAAGCCAAGATTAAAAAAAAATGTGAAACAGTCTATTGCATTCTCATTAGTCCAGAATGTTATCAGTGTCAGTATCAGTGAGAGCAAATCTCCTTTGTTCCTAATAGTACAATAAAGCCAAAATCATCTTAAAACATTTTACTTCTATGTCACCTGTACAGTTTTCCTCTTTTGAATGCATTATTATGATTGTAATGCATCAGTTTGGTAGTGTATGTATACAGCTCGCAGTGATCATACAAAATCAACAAAGTACTTTTTCAGATACCTTACTAAGATGAGGGGTTGGTCAGATATAAGATGGGAATTTGGTTAGATTATCAGACTTGGATTTTTCCGGGTCCCTTTTACAGTTTCAGTCTTCAGTTCTTTGTCTTCCTATTTCTAGGTGGGAATGTCTAGGTTGTTGAATTATATGGTTTTAAAATCCTTGACAAACTAATTAACTGAGAACTGTTCTTTGTTTGAAGGGTTATATCTACTTGTGAACGTGTCTCTTCTTATCTGCTCTTCTTTTTTTGACTATATTATTATCTGAAACGTGTAGTATCTGATTTGCTTGTAGGAAAGTTAGTAGGCTTAGAAGTAGGTGGGAACCATGAAAAAAGATATATACTGTATATGTTAATATGAAACATCATAGTTATAAGATATTTATGTTTATGTTCCTATAAATTACATAATGCCTACACACATTTATGTCCTTTCTTCTAGTTTTAACCATGTTCTTTTTTAAAGTCATAGATTTTGACAATTTTGATCAACCATACTGATCTAGATTCTATTCCTGCTGAGCTAGGGGGATTGTTGTGGTTGCCTTTTTAATAGTAGAAAACCTCTACAGAAAATGAATTAATCCTCCTGCAAGAACAAGTGTAATTAATCATGAAAGAAAACCGGCCATGCATGTCAACAGAGTCCAGGGAATTGACTAAGTGTCTATTGATTCATTACCCACCATGCCCCCCCCAATAGAAAAAATGGTAGGTAGCTGTGGGGACAGCAGCCATACCTGACACTGGTATGTGGGCCTGGAGACCAGATGGATTACAAATGGTTAGAGATGCTGGGCTCATGTTTTGGCATAGGCCATGCACACCGTTAATTAGGAGTACTTCTTTGAACAATGTCTTAAATAATTAGCCAGGGCAGGTATATGTCTTTGTCAGGCGGATTGCAGATTTTTCAGTTGCTTAGAGAGATTTTCTATAGTAACAAAGGAACAAATGTAAATTGATCCACAACTACAGGGTTTATGCTTATTCACTTCAAAGCAGTCTTCTAAGCAAACCATTCACCCAGACCTTTCTATACATGTCAGTAACCTGTAAATACTGAAGGTTGTCACTCAACCTCTTGCCTTTGCACAACTCATCAGCTTTTAGAGGAAGCATCATATGATGACGATAAAAGACTTTCATGCCAAACGGAAACCCAAGAGGTTGGAATGAGAAATGTCCCCTACAGGTTCAGGTATTTATACACTTCCTTCCCAGTTGGTGGTGCAGCTTGGAGAGGTGGAAGATGATTAGGAGGTAGAGCCTGGCTGGAGGATGGGCTTTGAGAGGGTATAGCCTTGCCCTACTTTGATCCACTCTCTTCATGTTTGTGGTTGAAGGTGTCATCTCTCAGCTTCCTGCTTCAGATACCTGATGCCACACTTCTCCTGCCATTACGGATTCTCCCTCTGGAGCCCTAATAAACTTCCTGAATTTGCCTTTGTTCCAGGTACGCACAGCAACAGAAAAGTAACTAATACAGACTTCAACTGAAATCCTTCCCTCATCATTTTTTTTTTTTTTTTTTCATACAGGACACTTTAGGATCCTTACCATTAACATGGAAATCAGTTCCAGCTTGAATGAATTGTGGCAAGCCGTTATTCATATATTAAATTCCAGACATTGGGCTGGGGAGATGGCTTGCTCTGCAAGCCTGATGACCCTAGTTTGATTTCCTTAAACTGACATAATAGTGGATTACAGTGATATTCATCTAGAATCCCCGCACGTCTATGCTGAGATAGGAGGTAGAGACAGAAGATCAGCAAGAAGCTAATGGCCTATGTAGCATGGACTATGCAGCAGTATAGTAACACAGACAACAGGAGAGATCCTGCCTCAAATTAGAAGGAGAGAGGGGATGTCAGGCATGCACCCACATTTACCGACCCCCAATAAATAATGCCTTAGTGCTACAGCATGTGACTATATTTGAAGATAGACCCTTTAAGTGGATAATTAAAAAGTGTTTTTTTTTTTTTGTGTGTGTGTTGTGTGTGTGTGTATAAACCGGGTGGTATTGGTACACACCTTTAATCCCAGCACTCAGGAGGCAGAGGCAGGCTGATATCTGTGCATCTGAGGCCAGTCTACAGAGCAAGTTTCAGTATGGCCAGGACTACATAGAGAAACCCAAAAACCAATGGGTGTGTGTGTGTCCAAGAAATTATGAAGAAAGAAATATATGTATTTACAAAAGAGATAAATTTAAGTGAGGCCACTAGAGAGCCTTTATTTCAGTCTGACTGGTATTATATAAGAGCAACTGTGGACACACAAGGAGACATCAGAGGTACATGGACACATAGATTCCACCATGTGAAAAGACAGAAAGAGGAGAGGACATCTCCAGCACCAACTGACAATCACAACATTCTGCCCTGATTTGAGCTAGAAATAGTTGGTGAATTCAGCCCTTCACCTGGAAGGCTGAGTGTGCCTCCCAGTGCTTGGAGGCTTTGCCCTCCTCATAGTGAATGGAATCATGGCACAGGAAACCTGAGGTGATGTGTGGGATGGCTGTGCCTTATACTTCCAGCCACTTGGGGGGCTGAAGTAGGAGGACCACAAATTCAAGGTCTTCCTGAGCTACAGAGTGACATAGGACAACCTGTGGAACTTAAGGATACGTTTACTCAAAATAAATAAATAAAATAGATAAATTAAAGTCTGGGCATATAATTTAGTGGCTGAACACTTCACCAGCTTTGTCCAACATCCTAAGTTCAATTCCTAGTGCACTGTGTGTGTGTGTGTGTGAGAGAGAGAGAGAGAGAGAGAGAGAGAGAGAAAGAGAGAGACAGAGACAGAGACAGAGACAGAGAGAGGAGAGAGAGATGACATTCTTTTTATGCCCAACCAGGATGTAAGAATTTCCAGTTTTTTCCCTTCGGAGAAAGAGTGCCTGATAAATGTCAAGTAAAGGTCAGCTAGGTGAAGGCTACCTCTGCATTACATCTGCAGTATTTTATTCATTTTTACTCTTTATTTTGAGATAGAATATCCCTAAATTACATGGGTTGGCCTTGAACTTCCTCTGTAGCTCCAGAAATATCTCAGGAATGTTCTCTTCTTTCTGTGAATTAAAAAGCTTGTTGGACACAAACACTTATATATTCATTAGTTTAACCACTATTTATTACATGTCCTCTGAGGAAAAATCCCTGAAGTGCTTTCTGAAGGGTATAATAATAATTAATGTTTTATTATATCAAAGGCAGTTGTCCAGTTCTTTCATGTATTAGTGTTGATTTTATTTCATGGAAGTTGCTGGATGTCTGCCAAACAGCACAGCCAGCTCTGTTGTTTACAGCCATTTTGTAGTGATTCATTAGGAGGTACTCACATCTCCATTTCACAGATGAGAAAGCTAAGGTTCAGAGTCACAAAGCTGGTAAAACCTTAAGCTAGGAGTGAAGTTCAAGTTGTTCTGATCTTTCTTCCTTTACTTTTATAGGAGAAAGAGAAATCGGTCATAGTTAGAACCTTTCTATTCAGTATGGGGAGTCACTCTGAAGAGCAAGACTCTTCATAAACAGTACTTACTTTAACTTTAGGCCTGGAGTATTCAAATCGGCATGCCGCCATTCACAACTCACTTTCCCCAGATATTTGAGAAAGAACTGGTTACAACTTTGCCCTGTTGTCCTTGGAGAGGATGTGTTTACTGTAGTCCTACTCGGGAGTCGCTGGGGTGTTAGTTCAGTCCATGTTTGTCTGGGAGGCTGGGGACAGCCACAGGATGGGTGAGAGACAGGGGCTGGAGGTCTCTCTTGAGGTAGCCTAGCTGGTTTATGTCTTTAGGAGCTTGGCTTGCCTGAAGCTTAAGGCTACTCTCTTTTCAAATCTATCTAATTTCCAGTTGGATGGTAGCATGGAAGGAGATGTTAGTGGGGTGGTGGCATGGATGGAGATGTTAGTGAACAAGCAGATTCAGGTTTCTTGCTTAATTAAAAATAAACCTTCCATTTCTTTGAATTTACAATTAATGTTTTCCTTTTGTATCCACGCAAATGCAGATCATGGAATTCTATAAGCTCAGTTTAATGGAAACGTGATTCTTTTTAAATCACTACAAGCTGATGTTGTTGTAGCATGTATTCATATACCAATGGCCATTTACAAAATACTTTAACAAGTTTCACTTAGTTGTTTATTTGAGCAAATTCTTGGATAGATGATTTTTTTTTCTTTTTTCTGCTAAAGTACCTGAGGCTCACAGGGTTTATGAATTACCCAGACCCATGGATTCACACAGTAAAGGCATGAGAACTACATTTCATCTTGGGGTGGAAAAGACTGAGGTCCTCTGGCCACATCACATCTAGCTGCCTCCTCCATCACATATCCTTTAGAAGCTTGAAAATGCTGGGCTCCCAATCCACAGCTCAGCTTCACTGAAAGGCTGCCTTGCTTTTCTATTCCTCCCAGGTATAGACTATGAGTCAGAAGCTCATAACTAACTCCAAGTTGGGCACCGGATATTGTAGAAAATTCACTAGTAATATATTATATAAAGGATTAATATTTATTAAGGGATTATATAAACACTCATTGATAACAATTTGAACTTTAAGACAATTTTTAAAGAGTAAAAATGTTTTATGATAGATGGTCCGATCCATTCTCTGAGAACGCAAAAACATGGGGTCTGGCCACGCCCCTTTTAGGCTTTTGGTATTTTAGAGACACGCCTCTAAGCTTTGTCAGCTAATACTTGAATCTCATTACAAGCCCCACTTAGGAAGACTCTAATTCTCTTCTCACTGGGACAGCATTCACCGACTGTGGCTGGCTGTGGGCCAGCTCTGCTATCGAGTGGGCTCAGTCAACAGTAGCGGTGCTTTGGGCGGACCTGTCAGATCCCTCTTACTCTTGTGTTCCAATGGGTTTGGTGTGTTTTGCTTCGCAGGTGCTGATGGCTGTTTCCTATGGGTACAGTGTTGACTGATAGGTGTGAAGATCCTTTTGCATAGGAAGCTCTGAGTTTGCCCCCTTCCCCTACACCAAGCTCCCCTACAAGATCTGGGTGTCACTTCCGTGGTTCTTTTCCTGAGATCTCATACTTGACTCCTTGACCTTCCTCACTCCCTTGTCTTCAGCTGAGTTGCAATGTTTGTTAGTCAACTGAGCTTGTTATTCAAACCTTTGACCTTTGCCCATATCTAAAATAAGACAGATAATTCTAGCACCTAAAGGCTAAGACTAGAAGAGCCTGTGTTTTAGGGTGGCCTGGGCTAAATAGCAAGAAAGAAAGAAAGAGAAGGAAGGGAGGGGACAAGAGAGAGGGGAGCACAATGGCTTCTTAGGACAACGCTAAGGATTTAATCAGATAAGGTTGTAAAGCATTTAGTCTAACAACCACAGTCATTATTTAGATATCATTTCCCATGTTACTTACAAAATTTTGCATGGAAATTTCTTTCATAGCATTCTGGGAAACATTGCCAGTAGAATGAGCTAAAGTTACAGAATAATTCTACAGCAGTGCAACCTTGTATCTTTGTAAATTTCATGGACTTAGAGACAAAAGCTGTTTATAGCCATTTGATCCAAATATCTTGGGGTTTAGCAGCTGCTGATTGCAAATGCAGTCACATCATATTAAACCTGAATGTCAATAGCAGCCAGCAAACCCCCATTGACTGTTTTCTTGTTGACTCAAGGAAACACAAACTTTCCCAGAGCCCCCTCTAAAAGGAGCTCACACCATCCACCATCACTCCCCTTACTATCTGCTGAGGCCAGATTTGTAGCCATATGCCTCTGTACTTTTACAGAGTTGCTGCTCTTAGCCTGCCAGATTGTTTCTCCCATAATTTCTTTTGGACTCCCAACTGCTGAAGATGGATATTCCCATATCTAATGTTTTTATAAAAACTGGAACAGCATCATTGGTCAAGGCTTAAGATCCCCTTTGTTGCTTTTGTGAGGATAAAGGATATTTCTTTTTTATTCTTTTGCATCCATTTGTGATAGCTCCATTAGGTTTCCTGAACTGTCAAATGTTGCTGACAAGAGTTCTTAACCTTCAGGTACCAGAGAAAGGAAGGACTCCTATAAGGCTAGGTTCAATAATTCAATAGCCTGTGGTGTTAAAACCCTTTCCCCATTGCTTTGTTCTGGATGCATAAGTCTTCATAAAACTGGAAAGCCACTGGCCTTCTGCTGAATCAGGACTAGCTTCATTGTGTTTCAATGTCAGAGAGACTGATGGCCACCATATCTCATGGCTACCAAAGGAAGAGTGTTGTGTGTGTATGTGTGTGTGTGTGTGTATGCGTGCGCGCAAGAAAAGTAAAAAGGCCCATGCTGACTTTATCAGAATCAGAATTTTAATGCCATTTGAACCAGTGCACCCTTTGTTATCAGACTCCTTGAGGGTCAGGAGCGCTGACACCTGCTACCACTCTGTAGGTATAACCACCCCCCTTCCCTCCAAATCAAACCCTGTTGCTGCATCTTATGACCAAGATAAAGCAATTACCATTTAAACCACGAGTGACTGCAGCAGCTACAGCCTAGAAGGAAGCAGCATAATTTCTCTCTGGAGTAAATAGCCTTTTATTTAGCAAAGATGATGCCCCCAGGGCATGATTTGGAAGGAGCATTGAAACACAGCAACAACCAAACCAATCAGCATAAAAAGTAAAGGAGGACTTTCTGACTGAGAAGGAAAGGGAGGCCAGAGAAAGAAGCAGGAAACCTAGGGGAAAGCCCCACAAGCCGAGGGGCCTCAGTCTGCGGGAACAGTACAGGTCAGACATCACCAGTTACCTGCCTGGGGTGTTCAAGGACAGGGTGCTTATGTCTCTGTTCATTGGCTGACTCCCTGAAAGATAATGGCCTGCAGTGGGAGTGTTTCAAGGAGACTGAGGGAGTGTCTCTTCTAAATGTGAGGAACACAGTGTGAACACATTAAGGAGCCCTGGGAAGGGTCGCTGACTTTGGGGATTATGCAGAAATATTTGGGAGGAGACTGTCAGCTAATTTTATGTAACTGATTCAGGATGAGATGAGCTCAGCTGATACCCGGGTGACAGTTCCCTTCAGTGTTCGCTGCTTTCTGCCCACTTCTGCAATGAGTTTACTCAATAGGCTCAGTCTGAATCATAGCACGTTTAGTTAGGTTTATCATAGCTGTCATTCTCCCCAATGATGCTCCTCAGATCCATGTAAATCTTTGCAGGACATGGATAAGGGAGGAACAGTATGTGCGGCTGTCACGGTGACTCCACCAGTCCTGGATAAATTTTAGATAAAATTTCAGATCAGTACCCAGCCAAGGAATGCTCAACTGATATTCCAGCATTTGGGAGGCAGAAGGAGGAAAGTGGGGGAGGAAAAGCAGAAGGAAGGGAGATGGAGGTGGGAGGAGGTGGGGACTATGAGTGCAGTTTCCTGTGGTGGCATACACCTGTAATATCTGAGGCAGAAGACTTTGAATTCTAGGCCAGCCTGGGGCACCATAATGTGACCCTGGTACAAGCTAGCAAACAAACAAAAAAATGTAAGTGGTCAACTAGTCTATCTTCAGCAAGTACAGCTACTAAGTTATCAACACTCCAAAGGTGATTTCAAACCAAATATCCCCCTCAGTTAGGATCCAACGCAGATGGGTAGTGCAAACATACACAACATTTTAAAGTTGTTAAATGCAGTCTTTACTCAGCAAGTCCAGTTCATAGAATGTCACCACTTCAAAGTCAACTTAAAATTAGCTATTCTGTCCCTCTTTTAAGCCTCCACAGTGGGCAAATTCAGATTTCTTACTCAGGCTTGGAATGGAGTAGAGAAAGAAAGAGTTAAAAGTGGGCAGGGATTTCTTACTTAGATCTTTCTTAGATGGGCTGGTGGTCTGTGGGCCTGACACATGTTTGATACAGATCTCTTTGTAGGGCTACCGAGCTTAGATAGCTGGCAATGTCCTTAGCTACTCTCCACTAAGGCCTGTGTGCCCCTCTGGGAAACTGGATTGGAAAGGGCTAAAATGAGCCATAGTATTTCTTTGTTATATACTCATTTATGCCTATGGGAAATACTATTTTTTTCCTCCTGACTGAGGAAACTCTGAGAGTATAGGTTGTCTAATAAGAGGTAGTTCTTGATTTATTCATCAGCTTAACTTACCTTTTAAAATGAGAGCTAGACACACAAGCCTACATGCTTTCTAAATAATAGTTGGTCACAGGACTTGAAGTAAGGGATAGAGAGCACCCTCCCTGCCTTGGGGAAGCACTGGTCACAGCAGAGTTCTTTTCATGCATGACAGATAGCTGCTCCTCAGAGTCCAGATGTCTATGTGTTCTGTGCAAGTAAAAGTGTAAGAGATAGCTCAGCAATTCTTGTCACCAACCGAAGTTGCTAAATAGAAGAATGAAACCATTTAAATCGTAATATATATTGACTTTATGCTTTAGCCAAAATCCCTCAGAAGTATTGTCATTCCTCCTTAGATTGTGACCTTCACTAGGGCAATCCCACCCCTCAGCCATAAAGGTGTAAGTCTGCATTTATAGTACAATGGTGATATATTTTGTCTTTCTTGGAAAGATTTCTTTCTCATTACAGTAAGTGGGTGCCAGGCTAAGTGGGAAGAAAGTTATTTGCTCTGTAAACTGTCTAGTGGGCTGTTGATGTATGGTATTGTTGGCCAGGTAGTAGCTGAGATCCCCGTAGGCATGGAGATTAGTGCCAGCAAATCAGTGTCCCAGTGGGGTTTTCAGGTTCAGTGAGCGCACGCACACATTGGATGTATTGACATAGCCCAAAGCTAAGGGCACATTGAGGATGATTTGTTTAATTTGATTGATTGAACTGCAGAACTGGGCCATTCAGCCTGTAAAATATCTAGGCTGTATGATCTGATATTGGCTGTCTACATGTCTACATTAATCAAGCTAAGTAGATGATCAGCAAAAAAACCAGTTGACTTTGTGACATACAAACAATAATTGTGGCCCATTCAAAGTCATGGCTTTGGTGGTTCCATCTGTGCAGATAGTTTCAGCATTTGCTTCTACCTTCAGCTGTGAATTTTTTTCTAACAGGCAATGTTATTTTCCAGCAGACCTGAGGCATCTTTTATAACCTCTCTCCTCCCATTTTCCCTCCTGAATATTCATCCTGCAATCCTCCTTTCCCATCCCAACCACTTAGTCTTAAGCTCTTCAGGTCTACGTTGACTACTCCCCACCTTCACCCTTCCACAGACCACCAGAAACCAAGTTCTACCAATTTTTATTTCAAAATATCTTTGAAACCTTCCTCCTCCTCTCTAATTCTCCTGCCATGCTATCCTGTAACTTCATCCAGGCCCAGTCTATGATTATTACAAATGCTGTATAGTTAGTTGACCTCGACATTCTAGCTTCACCTCATCCCACCTTTTCCTTTGCCTACCATTCCCTGAAGGCTTCTCACTGGTGTAGACATTCCTCCTGGTAGTCAGCATTGCAAGGCTTGGCTCTAACCTGTCTTTCCATTTGATCTCTGCTCACACCCCTTCATGTATCCTACTGAACCATCAAATCTTTGAGTATCTGCATTGACTCATTTCCTTCTGATACGTGCACTACTCCTGTTCTGGCAACTCCACACTTAATCACTTTAGTCTCCCAACCTCTATCCAAGTTTATCCTGTTCCTCACAAGCTAGTCAGCTACTGTACCCTCATAGCCTTCCTTTTATACCTTGCCAGCGAGAATCCTTTCCCAGTCTATTCCACTGTATCTTAACAAACCACTACCCACTCTCTCTCCTGTAGACTATAAGTTCTTTCAGGACAGGATTTATGTAGTCCTCTATATTTTGCAAGCTCCATATAGTTTATATATAATAGATATATTTTATTTTTCTGTTTCTCTTTTAAATTAATTTTTAAAGTTAGCATAAAATTTAATGAGGTTCATTGTGGCATTTTTATACATATATGTCATTACACTGTTATTATATATCCCACTTCCCTGCAGTAGCTGTTCTTAAAATAATTGTTTAATAAATAAATGCTTGTCAAAAATAAAGGCTTTCCAGTATGGTTGTTTCTGCCCCTCTTGTGTGGGATACAACTTCTTATTGGATTATGTAACTAACGTGATAAAAAAATTTCCTTCAAGAACATGGAATATGCTCTTGGGGCTTTCTGTGCCATGGTAATATTGGTCTTCTACCAATGTTTGTGGCAGTAATTATAAAGAGAAAAGGAAGTCCTAGGAAGTAGTTCACTGCAGAGAAAATAAATATGAAAATTCTAGCTATAAATGGAAAATAATAGGTTTTCTAGAAAGGACATTATGAAAGGCAATAGTCCTCTTGGGCAGTGTTGTTTATAAGAGGAATCCTTTTTTTTTTTTCTTCAAAGTAACATCTTAGGTTTTTTTAAAATGAGAGACTGAACTTGTAGGACAATAAAATCATTGTGAAATCTGGTCAGACTTTTCCTGGAATTGTGTAACCTATTGGATTTCATGAAATTGGACAAGAGAGGTAAAAATGACCACCTCAGTGGAGAGAAGGACTAATGGTGACAGATTACGGGAGGGCAGTAGTTCAGCAGATCACTGTGCCCTGCAGATGCCGAGCTGTTCTCACTGCTAACTACCTGCCGAGCGCGTGAAAGCACAAGGCCAAACCAAAGGAGGATAGGAGAATACTTAAATGTACAGGAAATTGTGGGAGGTGTATGAGAACTCAAGGATAAAGAGGAATTTTCTTTGGGAACACTTTATAAGAATAAAATGAGATGAGCATTTAAGGGTTTAGTGTCAAGTTCAGCCAGAGTGTGAAGTTATCAAAGTGTCCTATACTGATATCTACCTGAAAGATTTGAATTAGAGCCTTTTCATGGTACATTGTAATAGGTCATGGAGGGACGTGCACACAAAGAATGAATCTCAACATCTTCCTGTAACATACATCAGCGGCTGGGTTAACTGCTGTTAGGTTTAAGGTCACAGTACCTTATACTATTTTGAAACAGACTCCTCTTTCACACAGAGTAGTCAAATATTCACACAGGTTCAAATATACTTCTGCCTAAAGGCAAGCACATGAGCGCTATTCAGTCATCACTTGCTTCAAGAAGGGCCATCTACCATTGTCTTTTGAGATAGGGTCTTTCATTGGCTTGAAACTCAACTATTAGATGAGTCATGGGAATTTGTCTGTCTTTACCTCCCTAGAACTGAGATTACAAGTGAATGCCATAGCAACAGACATTTAGAAAATATTTTAAAAAAATTATTCTGGACAATTTTATATATGTATACAATGTACCTTGAGCATATAAGCCTCCAACTATTCCTTCCAATTCTTCCCCTAGCCTCCCTACACATGCCCCTATCTCACCTTCATAGTTTCTTTTCTCCTCATCATTATTTTGATACTTTACTGAATCTGATTAATGCAACTTAAATGAGCAAGGACAATCTACTAGCAGTTACATCCCTGAATAGAAATGACTTCCTGTTCCCCAGAACAGATCAGTTATGAATAGCTTCTCAGCTAGAGGTGGAGCTTCATGAGACCTGCTAGATTTGTGCCAGAATGTTGATCAACTTGATTCGGTGCAGGTCTTGTGCAGGTAGCCATAGAAGCTATGAGTTCATAAATGCAGTGGCTATGCTATAAGACAGCATTTCATAGCATTTATGCCCATCCTCTACCTCTTACATTATTTCTGGTCACTCTTCTGTGATATATCCAAAGCCTTGGAATGATTAATATAATCTATGAGTGTAAACATTTAGAAGATAGCTTGGCAACATCCCTTTTTAGCAAAACAACCCTAGTTAGTTCTTTCATCTCAAGGGCCTATGACCTCCATAGTCATGAGCTTCTGACCAGATTTACAGTACTAGACATCAGTTCTCTTCTGTGAATCTCAAATCAAATCAGATAATGGTTGTGTGACTTCTATAGTAGTCATTCCACTATTGCACCTGTGGGTGCATTCTGTTTAGTAGGTCAATATTGGAGTGTGCAGGGTTCACTACTACATCAATCCTCGGTCCTTTCTCCTTCAGTGGCCTGTATAGCATTTTGGGTATAATGAAAGCTAGCCAGCATGGGAGAAATTCTTAGGTCGGTTCCAGTTTGATTTCTGTTTGTGCTAAAACCAGAATATGTTGTGCCTTCAGCAATAGAACCTTATCATCTAATTACAATTGACAGTCAAAAGCGACAACAATAGTCTGTTGTTTTGAGAACCTTTGGGGCCCCATTGACCAAAGGTCATAGGAGATATCCAACACTTGGTGTTTTCACTTAATAATCCATGTATTCTGGGAGAAGTATTATCTACTCCTGCAGGGTACCTCTGTTAAAACTCCTTTTTAAAAATTACATTTAAAATTATCTTGTGAAGTAGCAGGTTTCTGTAAGACTTTCTCATATATCCTAAGTTTAGGTTAACCCATACCTCCTTTTCCTTATTCCTTCTTTTCTTTCTATCCTTGCTTAAGCCTTTGACTCCATTGTTTCGCCCCAATTTCACCTCTTGTGTGTTCCCAATATCCCCTTCTTCCTGAAGGTTTCTCCCATTCCTTTGGATGCTGGACCCTTTCTGACTTCCTGCCCTCTATAGACACTCCAGATTGAATATACCTATAAATATGAACATCTGAAACTACGATACACATAAGAGGAAAACATGCTTGTCTTTCTGGGCCCTCACCAGGCATTTTTACATAGGTTCAGAGGATTGAATTCAAATTCTCATGCTTGTAGGGCAAACACTTTAATTACTGAACCTCAAACTTTTTAAAATGTGTGTGTGATTCAAATATAGGTGATTCCCTGGGCGTAGACCTTCAACTTTTTTTCCTCTCTACTCACTCATATTTCTGTGATTCAAAGACATCTGTTGACTGATGACTCCAGAACATCCAACTTGAGCCCTATCACCTTCCCAAGCTATGACTAGGGAATAGCCTACTATCTCCTTTTGGATACTAACAGACATCTCTATGTCCAAAGCACCACCTCCAGTCCTCCTCTGTAAGCCTGTCCTATGGAATTCTCCAGGTCAGCAAGCACTATCCAGTCTTCTAATTGGCCTGGTGAAAAACTATGGATGTCATCTCTGACCTTTTCTATTCTCCCGTGTGTTCAGTCAGCATTACCTTTGAACTACATACAGCCAACCGAGTTTTACTCTTCCCTTCTTGGGTCCCGCTCCTGTACTTGTTCCTCTAATTTCTTCATAGCGACTACAGTTAACTTTTTGAAGGTGAGTCAGGTCACGTCTCTCCTCCACTCTAATCGTCCCAGTGGCCCCCTTCTCACTCCCATTTCTGTGACTCAAAGTCATGTGTAGACTGCTGACTCCAAGCTGTAACGGTTAAAGTCCCTGCAGTGGTCCCAGAAGAGTCTAGATTCTCATCCTCTCCTTGTTGTCTCTCCCTGTCCTCAGTTACACCCACTTCCTCACTGCTCCCCAAACCCTAGGCATGCGCTCAGGCCAGGGTCCTCTAGTGCTTTTTAACCTAAGCGTATCCACTCTTGCTTGCAAAGTTTGCACTGCTTATTCCTGTGGCCAAGTCTTTGCTTGCTGTACCCTTTCTGGAAAGCCTACCCTGATCAATCTTGTTAAAAGTCCAATCGTGAACTGTCTTCTTTTCCTGTCTTATATTTCTCTGCCATGTCTATTACTAGCCAAACACAGAATACATTCATTTTATTTACTTATTTCTTTTCTGCACTACCAGAATATAAACCCATGAATGTAGTGATCCTTTTCAACTTTGTTCACTCAGGTTTTATACTCAGTGCCTAACACAGTGCCTGATATTCCCAGAGCACTAAGTTGTTACTTTTTAAAAAATAATGTAATAACTAACTATTTGGAAAAACAGTTGGAAAAAGAGAAGGCTGACTTTCTCTGACCTTCAGGGCATCTTGATTATTTTAGCTGCATCGGATGCTCTTCTTGGTTTTTGTTTTTCTCTAAGATATAAATGCGATATCTCTTTATTCTTAATAGATTCATTATTGCTGAGAGACACAATCAATAAAGATGAAAAATTATACTATTAATGAAATGCCTGAAGAAGAGAGCTATTTAAATATACCTACTGTAATATTCAACAATTTTTTAATTTTTTTTTTAAGAATTGTGGGATTTCTTTTCACAGATCTGGCCATATGGCTGTATTCTAGTTTTCTTTCCATTGTTGTGGTAAAAACCACAATCAAAGAAATTTTAGGGGGAAAGGGTTTACTTGGCTGACAGGTTATAGTCCATCATGAGGGAGGCCAGGGCAGGAACTCAGGCAGGAATTGAAGTAGAGACCGTGGAGGATGCTGCTTAACTGGCTGGCTCTTCTTGGCCTGCTCATCCTGCTTTTTTTTTTATAAAACCCAGGACCACATGCCCAGGGGTGGCACCATCCATAGTCAGCTGGGCCCTCTCACATCAATCAGCATCCCAGGATGGTGATTTGTTCTGATGTCCATTAATATGAATATCATGAAGCTTGAAATAGTCAGAATTTCATAGGCGCATCCACTAACTAACTACATCATGGGATGTGTTTTGTTTGTTTTTCCCTGTGTATGACCCTATGGAGGAGCACAGGACAGTTCTCCTTGTGAAAAGACTCACTGAGGAACTGTAGTTGGGGGACAGCCTTAAGCGGCCACAGATGAATAGTAGTGCTCCTGCTAAGCCAATGTTTCTTTTCCCTGGACTCTTTTCAGTCAATGGCTGAATGTAGTTAAGTTGACTTCACTCGCTGTCACCATGGCATACGGTATCCACATTGGCTTGGCTGAGAAGTTCTCAGAGCTGCATTGCAGTCTGAAGCTTTTCCTTCCCAATTCCCTCATTCACAGATGTCACATGTGTATTGTCAGATCATAGATGAGCATGTGTATTGTCATCTGAAGTTCTCTTTGCCTCTGTGCTCCTTGGCACATTATCCTTTATCAGTAAGTCCCCAATAAATATCTCGACCATTTAATCCTATCTTGGTGTTTGCATCTCTGAAAATCTGAGTTGTTATAACAGGTTCCAGTGGCAGCAGTCGAGAAAACATTTATGAGAAGGGATCCAGGGACTGGCTTGCTTATTGCCTTGCTGACAAGAAGAATTACATCTTTAAAGGAATATGGGACATGGATGCTCTGCAGCCCAATTGACAAAGAATTTACCTGTGATGACAAGTGGAAAATGTCTAGGTGGAGAATCTTTACCAATGTGATGATTCAGGTATTTGTAAGGAATGGGAATAATATCTATAAAAACTGCAAGGTTGTCTGGTTATTACTAGATTGGTTATATTGATGCTTTTGGGGTGGTGGTGGTGAGGAATACTTCAATAAAATACAACAGCACAAGAACACCACTCAGCTTGTTAACAGTCAGTGAAAAGCCTATGAGTGATAGAAGTTCTCAGTATGTGATAGAAAGGTTCTCATCCTCTGTAGTTGAAGGTAAGACAGAGATGGGAAGCAGCCTTAGTATAATAGGATTTCAGATGTTGGGCACAAGTAAATGCTTAGGAAAGGTAAATATGTTACACTGATTTCACTGACTGGGATCAACAGGGGCCCTGGGAGTAGGGATAGAATCATATCCATTGATGTTCTTGAGTATTCGTCTCTGCTGGAATCTTCATAGTGAAGGAAATGTGGGAATGCATCTATGACCCTGTGGTCCAGCACTCACGTCACACATTACTGCATCTAAAAGAAATTGGTTTCATGCAGTTAGAAGCTGAAGGCTGCCTGAAGTGCTGAAATGGAAATTATATTGTAAAATAAACCAGAGAATTTATATGGCACTATGTCTCCAGGGAAGGAACCTGGAGTCAATGTCCCCACTGGCCATCTTTCTCCATGACCAATTGGGGAAGCCCAGCTTCCCATCTTCATGATTATGGGCCTTGTCCCTAAATGTGTATTCTTGCCAGAGGATGCAGTAAGGATCTGAATGAACTATAAGTTATTATTGCTTGTGACACTTTGAAGTCTCTGTGTTTAGAAAGTAAGCAGAAAAGAAGTCATCATCTTGGCAAGGACAGTGGTCCCTCATCATCAGATGTCATATAAGGCTGCTTTGATACAGCGAGGGGACGATGCGATACCTGTAAAACCAAACTTACTTAGGTGCCTCTTTATATTTATTGCTTAATTATGACCATAAGCAAGTACCCATAGCCACTCTGATTGACAAGAGTGTGGATATCAGCATCTCAGGTGTCTCTGAGCAAGTTTGGGTCATATAATCAGGAAAGCCACCAAGACCAGGCCCAGCTGAATGAGGAAGGCCAGAGTAAGAGTGGAGGAGGGGCATGATGGGCATAGCTGCAGCTTCAAGTTCAAATGCAGCGACACAGCTGTAGTTCTTCCTATTGTCCTGTCTTCTTCTATATTCTTCACCCTCTTCTTGGAGAAAAAGATCAATGGACTGTGGAAGGGCCACTTCAGCAAAGAGAGCTGTCACAGAGTTTCATTTTGATCTATACTGTTTGTTGTCACAGAGCTTTATGTCTATATTATGGTTGCTATCATCTTTCAACATTTTCTCAGAGTTCATATATATACTTCAGCTATTTTTCCTTCCCTTTTAACTTTTATAAACATTGAAACATTAAATTTTCAGAAGCATGTACAATTACTAGGATACTCTATTGTAGCTCCTTAAATTCAAGAGTTGTTTTGTGTAACTGTACACATTGCACAAAGTAGAAATCCAGATTTCAAAAGATTAAGTAAGTAATCAGAAGCTAATATCATTCTTAAAAATAGGCACTACTCATCTCTCACTGTCAAGTAAATGGGTAGGTGTACAATGTTAGTAGTTAGAGCAGTCACATATTACATACCCTGTGTACCATACATTTATATTATGATTTATAAAAGTAGCAGAGCTACAGTTTGAAATAGCAATGAACTAATTTTATGGTTGGGATCACCACAGCATGAGGGACTATACTAAAGGACTGCAGCATTAGGAAGGCTGAGAACCACTGAGTTGGAGTATGCAAAACTGAACCAGCTGGAGCCTGATGGAGTTTGTTACATAGGGTTGACAATTCATATTTATATAGGTGTATTAAAGTTTGTTTTTAAAAAATGAATCATTTAAGATGTACTGAAAACTCCGAGTTAATTAAGGCAAGCATCATTTTTATCCTGCCAAATATTGAAGCTCAAATAAGCTTGGTAATTTGTCTAAATCACAAACTACAAATGTTAGTTTTGAACCCTGGGTCATCTGGTCTCAAAATATATTCTGTTCCCAATAATGTAAGTAACTTCCTTCTGTTGACTAGTCTTGGTTGTCAGTTTGACCATATCTGGTATCAACAAAAACTGAAGCAGCTGGGCATGGTTGAGGAATTTTCTTGATTGGGTCATTTGAGGTCTGTGGACACACCCTAAATCAGGGCCATACATTCTGGTAGCAGCCCACATAAAAGGACATAGAAGAAGGAAGCTTTTGCTTTTTGCCTGCTCGCCCTCACTCTCACTGACAAATTCACCTATCCTGTTGCTAAGCTGTTCCTTTGCAGGCATTAGAGCTTACCTCTTCAGGATTTCATTATAGGCTGAAGACCAACTGAAAAAGATCCAGCCTGGTAGACTGAATGACTACTGGGTTCTTGCCCTTTCCTTGAGAGACAGACATTGTTAAACTAGCCAGACTACAGCCTCTAAACCACTCTAACAAATTCCCCTTTAATCTATGTTCCATGAGTTCTGGTCCTTTATAGGACCCTGACTAGTACATTCATCTTCCGAGTCAGGTCCATAGTTTTTTCCAGATAAAACACATAGCAAAGACAGGACAAGTAAGGCCAACTCTGTTTCTAACTGTCAATGACTGTCATCCATTGAGAAAACTGCAGCATACTTGTGACCCTTCCCAGGGTCAGAAGCCTTTATTAGAGGCCCCATCATGTTGATGTTTCCTACTTCAAAATATCCTTAATTATCTAAAAGGAACATGGAAAGAAGCAAACAGCATAAATTCTCAAATCAACATTCCAATGGAAAAAGAATAACTTTTCTACACCTCTGGGCTTATATTCTGTGATATGCAGTGGACCAGTGCACAGACTCATGCTGTTTTTCTGAAGCCCGTTTATTTATTTTTCATTAATCTGTCTCCCTTGTGTTCCTGGCACTCAGTAATCTGCTCATCTCTAGCATGATCTATACTATAATCCATCGCTTCTCTCTTCATGCATTTTAATGAAGCAATTTTTGCCTTCTTTACATAACGGCTGTCCTGATTTCAAACTACAACATAACCATTTATTGTCACATCATTGAAAGCAAATCTTTAAAAGGAATACCTCAGAACGGGATAGATACAGATTTTTCACTCTTTTATTTTTTTTTAAAAAGAGGCCTTTGTGAACTCAGTAGCATTTTTATCATTTAATTTTCAGTAGATGCTCAGGCTCAGAGATAGATATCCCTCCGACACAAACCCAAGTGGGAAAAATGTTGGCAGTCAGAGTCCTTTGTCCCCCTTCAGGCCTCATCTGTTGACGGGATGCTTTGAATTACACTCCCTGAACTGCTCTTGCAAGTTGGTTATGTTAACAAAAAGCCCTATAGAACAGCTGTACAGAAAGTGTCTGCTCACCGCTGCCATTTTGTGTCTGACATTGTCTACCCACTGTGTTTTCTTAGTCATTTTCCTGGACTTGGACTGTTCATCCGTTCAGCCTATTAGTATTTGCACATCCAGGTCTGTGTTGGTCTGTTTTCTGACCTTTGTGATCTGTGTGATATCTGACCCACCACTATGCTCTTTTCTAGGTATCCCCGACAATGTCCTTCTCCTGGCTATTCTTGGTACCTTGGTGTGTACCTGATTTTGCATCTTGTTATGCCCTGCACCACTGTTGGACTTTTCAAACCTTGCCAGCATGTGGTATATTTCTCATTCATTCATTCATTCATTCATTCTTTTAATAATCAGTTATCAAACACCTTTTGCATGCAGTTGACAGAAAGAAAGAGAGGACAAATGTTCTTCTCAGACAGAAATCATTGACTAGAAAATGAAAAGCCCAAAAGGGGAGACAAATGAGAATTTTGACAGGCTCTTCCACACATTTGGAGGCCCCCACTAAAAAAAAATATTCAATGGTATGGATAGACATTTTGGCCAGGGTTTTGGAAAAGGCCACTGCTTAATGCTTCATTAGCTTTTCTTGTGAGGCCATGTATTTTTCAAGAAGGGCCAAGTCATGGAGTGAAAATATGAAGAGAATATTATGAAAGCATGAAGGAAAGGCAAGTGGTACTAAGTATGGCTTCCTGGAGGATGTTGGCCCTGAACAATTTTAAAACCTATGTTCTGTTTAAGTAGATTAAGGAGATGGGAAAGAAGATGGCAGCAGGCAGAGTGTTTTGTACCAACATATGGGCATCAATCACAATAGTAAGTATTGGGTGCTGCCAACAGCTGCATTTTGCTGGATTAGAGCAGCCATAATAGAAAAGAGAGGTGATATTGGAGACGGGAATGGAGGTCAAGCCTCTGGGAAGTCTTGTGCCATAATATGAATCTTAGATTTTACCTTGAATAAATGTGTGTGTGGATTTCAGTAGGAGATGTAGCATTCACAGAAGCAGGAGATGACAAGTTACACACTTAAGACATTACAGCAGGAATCAAAAGAGGAGAGGATATGAAGATTAAATGTAGAGGAAGACTGGAGAGTGAACTCCTGGCTTTCCTCCTTGGGTATGTGTGTCAAAGAAACATCTTTTCCCTCCAGGGAAGGTAGTTTATCTAGGGGAAGATTGTGTGTTTAGTTTTAAGAAAACAGCTTTCCGAAAAAAATACCATCCAAGTCTGAGGTTAGAGAAGGTTCTAGCAGTGGATAAACACTAAGAAAACATGGGCATTTAGAGAACATGTGGAAGGAAGGAGAAGAAGCAGATGACCTGGAGAGGTGTGAGGAAAAGTGCAGAGAGCCAGAACGGGAACTCTGGGAGGTGTCAGCACAAATCACAAGAGAGAGTGAGGAGGCTGCAGAGTCTGCCACCAATAACCAGAGTGAAATGTTTTAACATGCCAAAGGCTGAGTCCTGTAATACAAAGACTGAAACATGTTCACTGGGGTTTTCAGCAGGAAGCAAATAAAGACCAGGATGAGAATATGTGGAAAGCAGTGATGGGGGCCAGCCTGTTTCCAGAGGTTGAACACCCAGTTGTATGGCATGGAGGGACATTGTATGGAGAGTTTGGAGTGATGGAGACCCAAAAGGTAGTGAGCCTCAGCTACAGTGATTAGAATCTAGACCGGTGGTTCTCAACATTCCTAATGCTGCAACTTTTTAATACAGTTCCTCATGTTGTGATGAACCCCCCCTCTCCAAACATAAATTTATTTTTCTTGCTACTTCATAACTATAATTTTCCTCTTGTTATGAATCATGATGTTTCCTTGGTCTTTGGTGACCCCTGTGGAAGGGTTGTTTGACCCCCAAAGAATCAAACTATATCAGTGAATCTAGATGATTTTATTTTTAAAGATGGGAGACAATGAAGCATTTTTATAGTCTAAGAGGTTAAATGTTCAGAAAATGGGATGGAAAGTAGGGTTGAACAGTGTCCAAACCTCGTGATGGTTTGTGTCTTACATGTTCCTTCTCAAGTCTCATATATTAAAGATTACTAGCCTGTGGTGCTTTGGCAAAGTTGATGGAAGCCTCAGAAGATGAGGCTAGGACTACCACAAACCCAGGGGAATGAGGCCAGCTGACACTGAACAGGAACATTCGAAATCATGAGCCTTTAAAAAATTTAATTTACATCTTATTTAGTTACTTTGCCTGTCTGTCTGTGTGGATGTGTGCCTACACTGTGGCAGAGGCGCATACCTGCTGTAGGACAGCCTGTGGGCGTGGGCTCCAGGGATCAAATTCACACTCTCAGGTTTAGAGGCAAGCACTCTCACCCAGGGACCTATTTTGCTAACTCACACTTTATTCTTTTGGTTGATGCTATCATAGCTATGAGAAGGTGACCAGGACACGTGGGTCCCCATCATTTCTTAAACTCCAGGTTCTTCTGTTCCTTTTAGGGCATTACATTTGTCTCTCTAGGAGCTAACTAGTTTGTCAGGGATTTTAACCTTGACATTTTCTATCATCTCTGAAATCCAGTGATTGACTTATTAATGGCCCAATGAAATATAAATATTTTGTTCACCAGCAAAAAGTGGAGTGGTGTGTTAACTTAGGCTTCAAGGAAGGAGAATGGGGGCAAGGACCAAAGGTGACAGCGGAATAGAATTGCCCTTTCATCCCAGTGCCCAGCTCTCTTCTATGATTCTCATACTCTCACTGACTTGCCCTGGCAGGGAGCTATTAGCTTCAAAGGGAACAGAATCATTGTGAATAGAAAAAGATCAGGATGCTTCAGCTTGCCTGGCTTCTGAAAACCCATGGTTTAGGATATTATTAAAACTGTGGTATCCATTCTGAAGGCAAAGAGATCAAGAGGTATGTCCAGAGCCTGCCTCAAAGCTATGCAGCCAGAATTCCTGTTTGTTAGTAGTTGAGGGCAGAGAAGGTGGGCACTAACAATAAATGTGAAGATGCTTTTTGGTTCAGAACATGCTCTGCCAACGCCAGCTATTACCATTCTTCCTGAAAAACTGTTTGCATGAGTGTTTGCCAGAAGCCCTTATAGCGCACAAATAAAGCAACAGTAGTTCAGAGGTGATTTGTTTTAGAGCATGTGACTTATTGCAGCAGAGGGTGGAGGGAGAGGGGAAAGCAACCCACATTATCTGCCCAGTGCTCACTTGATAGTGTTGGTGGGATAAAAAGTCACCCACTGTTTCTCATGTATTGGTATGTGCTGAAGCCGGCCTGTTCCTGAGCTACCACAAAACAAATGCAAAGTGCTTTGCCCCTGAGCCTTCCTGAATGCTTCATGACTGGCAGACACCCAATGGAAGCCCTGGGCACTGAGGCCCAGTTAGTATTAGTGTTCAAAAAGACTTTCACCTGTTTCAAAGAGAAAGAGAAGAGGTTCACACTATATAATTGTAGCCAGGAATGAATGAGTTGTATACAAATAAAGAAAAAAATAGGGTTCATGGTGGGTAATATGTATCATTTGTGCTTAGAGACACACCAAAACTAAAACACACAAACACACACATACACATGCACACACGCATGCTTGCACACACACACACACACACACACACACACACACACACACACACACATTATATTGTCCAAATATATTGTCAGGCATGTAATTGCCTGCAGTGTTCCGAAGCAGAAATACATCTTGTTTTCAGGTAGTACGTAATCTGTGATAGATCATGCATATAAAGGCACAATAAATATTTGAAAAATAATAGCCACAAGGACAAGAATACTAGGAATTTTTGGAAAGAATATAAAATGTGATAGAATGTCTATCCAGAAGGATTATTGCACGAGGAAGTTTGGCTTGGCAGCTCACATATCATGTGACAACAAAATAAAGAGGGATAGTCCTGAAACAGCAAAGAGCTTGCAGTGAATTTTGGACATTCAGAGGTAGATTTGGTTGGGAAGACAATGCAACTGTCCCTCATTTGTACACACATCCTTTTCATAACTACACAGCTGTGTTAGATCTATATGTAAGGATTCTGCTTTAGTTAAAAAAAAACTTTACTTGATACATTTTTAATATGGTCAGTTTATATCACTGCTTCTTTGCAGACCAACTTCCTGGGCCATATACTTCTTGTGTTGAACAGTAGAGCAACAGCTGGAGATGCCCCTTGGCTTCAAGTAAGGTGAATTTTGAATAGCTTTAGCTTGCATTTAATAGGATATAGCTATTAGGGTTATAGTCACCTCCATCTGTAGCTTAACTTGTTCCCCATTATTTAGTGTGGAAGTATTAGTTTAGTGGAGGAATATTAGTGCCCTAATACTCCTGCTATCCACCTTTGCAGGATAGTGTGGTTCTAGTGGTCATACAGTGAAATGAATATTGATCCACAATACCCAATACTGGAAGACTGTGGGTGATGTAGGAGAAGCAGGTTTGAAGTGCCTAAGGGTAGAAGTTATTTTGGGATATTTTTTTAATGGTATGTAATACTTTTTAATTTTAAAACTGTGATAAAATAGACATAACATAAAGTTATCATTGTTATTAGCTGTTTCTTTTTAAAATTTATTTATTTATCATTTCATGTAAATTGGTGTTTTGCCTGCATGTATAACTATATAAGGGTGTCAGGTCTTGGAATTACAGACAGTTGTTGGTTGTCATGTGGATGCTGGGAATCGAACTCAGGTCCTCTGAATGAACAGTTAATGCTCTTAACCACTGAGCCATCTCTCCAGCCCCTCATGAGCTGTTTCAAACATAATGCTTAGTAGTAATAAATACATGTACACTCTTGTGCTTTCATTATATCATTCACACATAGAAACCTTTTGCAACTGAAACTTTGTATCCATTAAACAATAATTCCTATTTCTTCTTTGTTCTAGGTGCCAGTAATCAATATTCTGCTTTCTGTTTCTATAAATATGACTACTCCAGAAACTCATATAAATAGAATCATGCAATATTTGTCTTTTTGTGACTGGCATATTTCACTTGGAGCTCATTCATGTTGCCACCTGTCAGAATTGCTTTCTTCTTTAAAGTTTGAAGGTTCTTCATTGTCTGCATAAACTGCATTTCATTTCAGTGATAATCTGTTTCAGGATACTTGGATTGCTTCTACCTTTCAGATTTTTAAGATGCTGAAATGAACATGAGTATACAATATCTCTTAAAGTCTCTCCTGCTTTGAAATTTTCAAGTACTCCTGATGTGTAAAATTTAAAAGTGATTATATTGTCATTGATGCCTAGTTGAAATGGAAATTTTCATCTAATAAGAATCTTTTTAGGAGCTGGGAAGGGTGGTGCCTGCCTTTAATCCCAGCACTCAAGGGCAGAAGCAGGTGAATCTTTGAGCTCGAAGCCAGCCTGGTTTACAGAGCAATTTCCACAGAAAAATTCTGTCTCAAAAAAATACTTTTTATGATGTACCAATGCAGTCAGAAACATAACACACATAGCATTTTAATTTTTATGTTGGTTAGTTTTTTGTCAACCTGATATAAGCTATAGGTATCTAGGATAAGGAGCTTCACTGAGAAAATGCCACTATCAGGTTGCCTGTAGGCAACTATGTATGAAATTATTTTGATGAATGATTTATATGGGAGAGAGGGGCCAGCTTAATGGAGAGATGCAACCACTGGGCAAGTGGTTTTGGGTGGTAAAGGAGGCAGGGTGACCAAACCATTGAGAGAAGTCAGTAAGGAGTATCTCTCCATAGCCTCTGCTTCAGTGCCTGCCTCCCGGCTCCTGCTTTGAGCTCCTGCCCTGACATCCCTCCAATAAGCTGTAAGATGAGATAAACCCTTCCACCCTCAAGCTTCCTTTAGCCATGTGCTTACCACAGCAATAGAAAAGCAAGCTAAACCAATATGTTTAATGCAAACTGAACCAAGTAGAATCTGTCTGAATGTGCACATTTGGAGCACTAATCCATTCCAGCAGTACAGAGTGATAGTTTCCATTTGCCAACTAATGTTTTGTATATTACAGCTATTCAAAATGTTTTGGTTAATCATTATTGAAAAAAGATTACTTATGTTTTTATTTTCTCTTGAAAAATATTTTAAACACTTTTTTATTTATTTATTTGGCTTGGTGTTTGCCTGGAACTGAACTACAGACAGTTGTTAGCTGCCATGTGGGTGCTGGGAATTGAACCCGGGTCCTCTGGAAGAGCAGACGGTGCTCTTAACCACTGAGCCATCTCTCCAGCCCTTTCTCTTGAAAAATATTAAACCATTCATATGGAGAGGCCACCAGACAATCTGACATAGGTGTCAAAAATGAATGACAGAGACATCAGGTGGAAAATCAATAAAATTTATTTTATTATTTTCTGTTGTTTTTGGTTGTGGTCTCTGTCAATTTAAAAAAGTGTGATTTTTAACTGCTAAATACCCATAACCGTAAGTATTACGTGGCTTTGTTAGTTTAATGTAGATAATATCTGTTATGCAGTCTTGGCTTGCCTATGACTCACTGGGCAGAGCAACTGGACCGTGGAAGCATAGAGATCCACATGCCTCTTGAGTGCTCTGTTGGGGCACACACCACCATGTCAGGCCTTCCCTTGCCCTTTTAACATACCTATTTAGAGTTAACAAACAAAGGAATGGGTTTCTTTTTGGCATTTTGCTGAAGGTGTGGAATTACACTTTTTCTCATTTGTCCCTCTCCCCACAGTCCTCCTGGGCTCTAACCGCCCTCTTGCTGGGCTTCTATCTCAAAGTCCTCGTCTGCTTTCAGGTCCTGCGTATTCCAATGCTCTTTCATTCCCAGCCCACCCTCACTGAACCTCTCTTCTAGTTTTATGACCTGCTGAACCACACACACACACAAACTTAATCTCTGAATTTTTCTTTTTGGAGCTGACTTAATTTGTTAAAGTTTTCCAGTTCTAACCATTTTCCTGAAAACATAACAATTTTGTTTTTCTCTATGACAGAATAAAATTTTGTTGTGTATGTGCACTGCATCCTCTTTATCCATTTATATGATGATGGGCATCTAGGCTGGTTGCATTTTCTAGCTGCTGTAGAGCAACACACATTGATGTGCAAGTTTCTGGGTGGTGTGTCAGCATAAGACTCTTTCTGGTACGAGTCCAAGAATGACATAGCTGGACTATTTTCTTATTAGGTATCCAAGAAACCTCCATACTAAATTCCATATTGGACACATCTATTTCCATTCCCAACCAGCAGTGTGTAAGATCCTCTTCCCCACACCCTCTCTAGCATTTGCTGTCTTTTGTTCTTTTGACTCTGCCATTCCGACTGGAGTGTGATGAAATCTCAAAGTAGCTTTGCCATTTCCATGATGGCGAAGGATATTGAACAGTTTTAAAATAATTTATTGGTCATTTGTGTTTCTTCTTTTGAGAATTGCCTACTCAATTTATTAGTCCATGTATTTAATGGATAATTCATTTCTTTTTGGTGTTTGATTTTTGCATTTCTTCATGTGTTATAGGACCAGTGGTTGGTTTAGCTTGCTGCCAAGCCTTGATGACCTGAATTAGATTACTGGACCCACATCGTGGAGGAAGAAAACTGATTCCCACAAGCCTGACCTGTACACTGGTGCAGTGACCGGCATGTACATGTCCTCAGTAAGCAAATAAATGTAATTATAAAATCTTTATGTAGTCTAAATACTAGCCCCTTTCTAATGTTCAGTCAGCAAAGATATTTTTCTCTATATATAGACTACCTCTTTGCTCTGTGATTTCTGCTGTGCAGAAACCTTTTAATTTTATGTTGTAATCATATTTAATCATATTTCCTAAATCTAATTCTTTGAATAATTTTAAGTCCCTACTTATGCTCATATTTTGAAATGTTTTCCCTTAGCAGCCTCACAGTTGCAGGTCTTTGATCCATTTTGGATGGATCTTTGTGCTAGGTGAGAGATACAGATCTAGCTTCATTCTTCTACACATTCATACCCAATTTCTCCAGAGACATTTGTTGAAAAGTTGAATGTGTGATTTTTGACACACACCCCCTAATTTTTTTTTTTAAAGGCAGCTGAATCAGTGTGGATTTATCTCTGAGTTTCTTCCTCTGTTCACTTTTCTGTCTGCTTTTGCACCAGTGCCAGACACTTGTTTATTAAATGTTTTGTTACTTTTGTTTTGTTGTTTTGTGTGCATACATGTATGTATGTATGTATGTATGTATGTATGTATGTATGTATGCATTTGCATGCCATGTAGCCCTTGGAGAGTAGAGCTCAACTTGTGAAGAGGTGGTTCTCTTCTCCACCATATGTGTCATGTGTATATAGAAATTTATCTATTTCTTCTATTTTCTATTTTTAGAATACAAGTTTCAGGATATTCTCTAATGCTCCTCTGGGCATCCCTGGGTCTGTTGCAATGATTTCTCATCTTTAATTGTATGAGGTTGGGGTCCCTCTCTCTGCTGGCTAATTTGGTTAGAGGTTTTGCTTATCTTAATTTTAAAAAATTATCTTAAAAACACTCCTTTTGATAATTTTATATAGTATCTTAGTCTCCATGTCATTAATTTTTTGCCATGATCTTCATTTCTTGCTATATACTGCCATTGAGTTTGGCTTGCTTGGGTTTCCTAAGACCTTGGGTTTTATATTTGTAGGCTCTCTGATTTTTCTTTTTAATTTCAGCATTCATAGCTATGGAGTTTCTTCTTATAACTGCCTGAAATCTTCAACCAAGGTTCGGTAAGTTCTATTTTCATTTTCATTTGATTACAGAATGTTTTAAGTTTCCCACTGGTTTCAATGACCCCTTGGTCATTCAAGAGTACATTGTTTAGTCTCCAGGTATTTTTATAGTTTCTATATGCTTTCTTGCTCTTGATTTCCAGTTTTAATTGTACTATGAATTGGTAAGGGAGATTAATTCTTTTTTTTTTTTTTTTGCATTTGTAAGCTTTGATTTGTGGCCTAAGATGTGGTCATTTTAGGGAAAGTTAGAGAAAGTTTCACAGCTGCTAGAAATATTTATTCTGTCTCTGTTGCATGAAATATTCTGTAGACAATCTGTTAAATCATTTGATTTGATACAGTTTAACTCTGAGGGTCTTTGTTGGTTTTTAGTTTCCATGACTTATCTAAAGATAACAGTGGGACACTGTAGTTAGTTGATTATCATGTTAGGATTCATATGAATTTTTATGCCCATTAGTATTTTTCATATGAAATTAGGACCTCCAATATTTGGTATATAAATTAGAATTATTGTATCTTCTTGATAAATTACTCCTTTAGTGGTATGTAGCAGTAGACTTCTTTTAATCTCTTCTAACTTTGATTTTACTTAATTGTCAGTATGTTGGGGGTGGGTAAGCAATCACAGGCCTGAGATCTGTGCAGGGGGGTTATCTGTCTTCCTGCTTTCAAGACTGCCTAAGTGTTAGGCAGTGACTAACTGTCACCATGTTAAACTGATATAGCTGTGAGTGTCAAGTCAACTACTGGAGCTTCAGAGTTCAAGACTCTGTAGCAGTGACTGGCAGATACCTTGGATCCAAAGGTTGATCCACCCAATGACCTCAAGTTCAAGGCTATCAAACTCTAGGGTTGTTTACAGTCCTTGATATTCACCCAGGCTACTCAGGGCAGGGCTGACTTTCCTTAACCATTACATTACCTGAGCCAAAGCCCTGTTAGTTTAATTTTTTTTTTTTTTTGCTTGTCAGTGACTAGCTTTCCTGTCCTCTACAATTGCTTCCTGGGGCTGTCTCTTATGGGACCCTGGGCATCTGAGGTCAGGCTCCCTAATCCATGAATGTTCCCTATTCCCAGGTTCTCAGGGCATCTCAGATTTAAACAATAAGTTTTCCTTGAGGAGGATGCCCATCTATTGCTCTCTGAGTCATACAGTTTTAAAATGAGATTCTTTTCCACTGCTGTCTCATCTGCCAGAGGAATCCGTTTCTCACCAAAACCTGAAACTAGATTTGAGGCTTCTGAGGATCAGGGGCTTGTCTTGAGGACAGCTTGCTGGTCTTACTGCAGTAATCTCAATTACATTTTGGCCAAGACTTCTGGTTCCCTTCTCCTTTCTAGGAGGCCACAAAGGTGTAGCTGGGTTGAATTTGGCTCACTTCTTTCTAGTGTGTGACTGTGTTTTCCTCTGGACTTTTCATGTATCTACTTTTGTGAATTTCCAAAGCTCTCCTTGTCTTTGGAATAGAGTCTATATTTTCTTATTCTGATTCTTCTTCTTTACTAGGTCACATCTGTTTTGGAACCCTATGATGACTTCATCATCATCATCATCATCATCACCATTATCACAAGGCCTAAATATATAGGCTTGGATTTCACTGTGTATACATGGATGATCTCAAACTCATAGAGATCCGCCTGCCTCTATCTCCTGATAAAGGCATATACCACTCACTACACCCACTACCTGTGGTCATGTCTTAAAGAGAGCTTTAAAGCACTCATGTTTGGGGTCTAAAATCCTCTATTATCCTCTGGAAGTTTCACTGCCAGTCTCAGCATCCCAGGTGGAGGGTTCAATTTCTTTTCCTCCTCCCACTCTCTTCCTTTCTTGTGTTTGTGGGTTTCCTGGTAATCAGTGTGGAAGCTTCCTTCAGAGGATACATCATTAGTTAGAAGACTGGCTGCCATGGGGAGTACTCTTAAGGTAACATGCAGTCTGAGGAAGGCTTTACTGCAGTATTGGGAGGTCTATGCCTAATAGATGCTGATGGGTAGGTGAGGAACAGTTTGGCTCACACACACTTTTCTGAACTTGGTTATCTTTGGTTTGTAGACTCACAGTTTTCTTTATGCTACTCCTTCTACCCCAAATCATATATACCATTTTCATTTCTCTTTTGGGGGAGGAAATCTCTCTCTTTGTACATTTATTAGAGGTGATTTTTAAGTTCTGAACATTTTTTCTTTTGTTCCTTAAAAATAGATTTTAAAGTCATCTCAAAATTAGGCAAAAATTCATTAACAGCCAAAAATCTAATTCCTGCTTCCTAGGGAGGCAAGAGAGGCTGATAATTTTTAATTATATCCAGCAAAACAAGGGAATGCTTTCTGTTATATACTTTCAAAATGGCAAAGCAAAAGAACACCACAGAGTTAACTTGATTAATGAAGGACAGCCTCATCCATTATGTCCCGACATAAATGATGAGAATTTACAGGATTTTAGAGGTAGAAGCCAACTTAGAGGTGCTTTGGTCAACCTCAGAGAGTTTATGAAGAAGAAGGAAAACCAAGGAGGGTGAACGACGCTGATAATGTCAATCCTGTGTGCTCAGGTCCACGGCTGTCTGCAACCTGGCTCACGGTGGGTTTGCTCTATCATACGCAGGTTTCATATTTTGAGGTAATTTTAAACAGAGCTCCTGAATACTGCAATATAAAAAAATTATTTTTATATATTGAGATCAGACAAATTGCACAGTCTCTACCCTCCTTTTGTTTTTGAGCTGACAATAATATGGCTCACTTTAAAAAGGCTAGATGAGTTTTCAAGGTTCTTTTAGCCTTGTAAGAGTGTACAGTTTTTTTTCTATATATATGGGCACTGTTTTTGAACATGTGTGTATAGGTTTTGCCTGCATGTATATCTATATACCAATTGCATTCCTGGTGCTTTGTGAAGACCAAAAGAAGGTATCAGTCTCCTGGAGCTGGAGTTACAGACAGTTGTGAGCTGCCATGTGGGGACTGGAACTTGAACCTGGGTCCTCTGGAAGAGCAGCCAGAGCTCTTAACTGCTAAGCCATCTCTCCAGCCCTCAGAGCTTTTAAATAAACAGAGCACAGACAAACATAATGGGACAAACAGACTGCAAAATGAAGTTCAAACCTTCTAGAGACAATATCCATTTGGGGACTAGATATTGCCCTGATAAGATGCAAATACATACATATTTAATAACAATACATGGCAATAGAGTTTATCTAAGTTATGTACAGGTAGGTGAGTTATTGCATTCCATGAGGGTTAAAAAAGTCATTGGCTTGGGTTCTTCTTAATGAAGTTCATCAGGTGAGTTTTGCGGATAGTTAAGAAACACAAACCTTAGCTTTTAATATTATCTGGGGGAAGTCATCTCGTGTTGATATTTAAGTGATATGTGAGCAGGTGTCCTAAGCAGCAATGTATCTCCTTGATTAAATAAGCTTCCAAGAAAAGAAGATGACTTAAAGAAGTGGCTTAGGAGGATGCTAATGTTCCAGTTCAGGAAAGAAGTGGCACGATATCCTGAAGCCAGGTTCATCCTTTTATTTAGGAATCACCCATTTTTTTTTTTTGTATGCTTATGGATGTGGGGCGGGGAACAGCAAACAATATTCCACTATCCTAATCCTTAATCTTCAAAGAAACAATGCAAGTAACATTTAAAATATACACACCAAGTTTTCCTCATTTCTTTTTACCCTTTACCTCGTTCAGGGTTGTGGCTTGCTGGCTTGCTTTGGGCTTCCCATTGGAAAACTTTTCTTGGCTGGGCATTTGTCTGTGGACCTCAGGGGAGGATGTAAGTGGAAAGAGATAAAGGGAATTTGATGTAAGAGGAGAGTTCAGTGCATTCCACAGAGGAATGCACACTGCTTCCTGAGCAGAGTCCCCCAGAGGCAAAGAGACCACAGGATGAGAATGTGTGCACAGTCTAGACTCCTGGGTGTGGACAGCGTGGGAGGCTCTCATGTCCTAGCTAAACAAAGAGTTGGCAAAATGATTATGACAGCATCATGGAAGTAGTATATGGATCAGATAACACCTGATCTCTTACTCATGCCTATGTGGACAGCAAATAAGATGCCTTTTTTTTCTGGAAACTCAGTGTGACATTGACCTCATGAAACTTAGATACAGCCAGTGCAAAGGTCAGACTAAAGAGAACATCCAGCTTCCTGAAGGATCAGGCCTTCAGCAGAAGTTAGTTTCTCTTCAGAATTATTTTATTTCTGATACCCTGAGTTCCGTGAGATTCAGTCCCACTATACCAATTTATGTCTTTGTCCAAACATGCCTTGAACTTTTGTCATCATTTAAACTATTGATGTTTCAAATTTTAAAATGCATTCAGTTCTCTCAAAAATAGTGTGGTTCCTTGTGGCTTCCACCCAACTTTCTGGGAACTGTACATAGGTCAAGTTCAAAAACTTCAGTACAAAAATTTGATACGACACTTAGAAGGGGGAAAAAAAAACACATTTGCAGACTCCACCAGAGCTGTCCTTCAAATGACTTTGGACTCCCTGCTGGACATATTCCAGGCCAGTTGTTGTACAACTGAAACATTGGAACTCGGCTGGAATTTGTAAAATGTGCAGCAGGAATTTAGCAGTGTGGTGTTAACTAAACTCGAATGCACTGAAAACGCAACTATCTCCACAAAGGTAGAAAACGAAGCAATAGAATATATCCTACGCCACACATGCCAGCTCTCTGTTTGCTGGAGGAAGGGGAGGTACAGAGGGAAGAAAGGAGTCATCAGATGTCAAGTCCTATGCAACTACCTAGTGAGGAATCTTCTAGATTTGGGTAAAGCAGAGAAACCACTTCCTTGAGATGACAATACACAGATTGAATGCTTCAAAGGTCAGGTCACAAAAGATGTTACTGAACTCTTTGGGCTTTTACTGAAAGATCAGTTTCTATTCTGTTTAAGCCTTGCATCATAGTTCCCCCGACGTGTGTGTGTGTGTGTGTGTGTGTGTGTGTGTGTGTGTGTGTGTGTTCATTGAAATTCACTTAACATAAAATTAGTCATTGAAAGTGTACAATTCAGGGCATTTGATATAATCCAACATTTCCCTATATAAATGTTTTCAGCATCCCAAACGATCCTACACCAGGTGACTGTCACATCTTTCCCTTCATCCCCCTCTCTAACAGCCACCATTTTGCTTTGTCTCTCTGGGATTACCTTGTCTGGATACTCATATGAACAGAGCTATATAATATACAAACTTTAGCACCTGGCTTCTTTCTTTTAGTACAAACTGTTAGTTCATGTTTGTTTGTTTTTTTACATTGTATGTGAGTGTGTGGGTGATGTGCATGTGCGGGTGTGCACACATGGAGGTCAGGTGACAAATTATGGGAGTCTTTGCTCCCCCTCTGTCATGTGAATTCTGGGAGTGGAACTCAGTTATCAGGCTTGGCAACAGATCCTTCCTCTGCAGACCCCTCTCTCCAGTGCCTGATATACTGCTTTTGATGCATTAGAGAAAGATTAAAGATGGTTTGTGTTGTCACAGCTTCACTTTCGCAAGTATGCCTTCCCTTTTTCTGCTCTCTGTCCAGTTCAGTGTGTTTATTGGTCACTTCTGTTTGCTTTGTCTCCTAATCTCTGGTGACAGGTCATAGTTGTCTTTGAGTTCAGAATACGCTGACCTAGCATGCTCTCTTTCGGAGAGGACACTAACCTCAGCTCTGTCTACTGTGGCCCTTTCTTTCCTAGGTCACCAGTCAAGGATGGACCCACATGTGCTTGCAGGCTTTCCCCTAGGAACTGCAGGAATGTGCTTGCCTTCTGTTGTGCTTGCTGTCTTCATATGGACAGCCATGAACACCAAAGGGAGTAAAGAGCAATGAAGGTCCCAGAGTTGAACCCTGGGGATATATGGAGTCATTTTATTCAGCCATATTTAATGAATCATATTTATAAATTATAAATATTATTTTTTTCTTTTCTAGGTTTGAGTTGATGCCTCTCTTTTACATCCTTGCACCTTTAGACCCCAAAATGATTGCACTTTCATGGGGCCAAGGCAGGTCAATGGAGAAGACATTTTGCCCATGCCTGGCGATCCTTTGGAAGTGAGGACTCTGATTCTCTGCGACTTCCAGTCTGTCTGATTGTGGTTTGGACATTATTATTCTGACAGAGTCATGGGAAAGTGAACACTATTTGTCTCCCGCCTTGCCTGTTTATATCTTTAGCCTTAAGGATTTGTTGTGTAAGTTTATATGATAAGAGAAAACATGTTAAAATTTTTTCTCTTTGCTTTTGTGACACTAGATTCTTGATAGTGGTATTTTATTTTGGTTTAATAAATTGAAAGGTAAAATTGTATATAGTAGCATAGAAAACTATGTGGATCATATTACCAATAGAAAACCTCGAGGCATAATACTGTATACTATCAAGGTTTTTCTGATTCAAGCTGTCTTAAGTGTTGCAAACAGGAAGAGAGCTTTCAAAAATTCTGCCCTTATTTTTTTTAGAGTCTGGTGTTCTGTCAATAAATATAGAGACTTTCATATTCCTTAAGGACACTCTCCTCTCCAGCAATATGACCCAGGATTTTAGACAAAGTGCTAACTAGAATTTGATTTAAAAAAAAAAAAAAAGGGGAGGGGCTAAAAATGAAATTTCTCTTCACTTTTCTTTTTAGAATTAACGAAAAAGGGGGGCTGGAGAGATGGCTCAGTGGTTAAGAGCACTGTCTCCTCTTTCAGAGGACCCGGGTTCGATTCTCAGCACCCACATGGCAGCTAACAACTGTCTGTAGTTCTAGTTCCAGGCAAACACCAAGGCAAGTAAATAAATAAAGTTTAAAAAAAAAAAAAAAAAGAATTAACGAAAAAGAAGATAGATACCTTTTAGAAAAATGGTCCCAGAGCCTATTCTTTGAGGTAAGAATTTCTTTTATTAACATGGGGATTCCTTTCATCTTTGGACCTTTTGTAAACATTGCAGAAACATGGCCTTATTAAAAGTTATCTTGGTGTACAGACATTAATGGAGAAATTCAACTAAAAATTTAATTCAGAATATATATATATATTTTAAAAAATCCTAAATTACTTAGTCAGATTTCACCATGAGTGAAACTGTTTCTGCAACCCTCATGTTAGACTGAATCTCTAGAACCTCGACTCATTTAGAATTAGGATTATTGCAGATATAATCAGACAAGGTTATTTTGAAGCAGACGGGGTTCCCAAACAATATGGCCAGTGTCCTTATAAGAAGATGACCACGTGAAGGAACAGAGACACAGTGAGATTGCCTAGTGTCACCAAAGGCAGAGAACTACAGTCAAACAGTTGCAATCGAAGGACAGCTAGTGAGCAACCAAAAACTAAGAGAAAGTAAGGAAGAATTCATCCCGTGAATAAGGCAAGGATCTTAGCATCTGAAGACAGAAAGTTCATACACTTTGCCTAAAAACTTCCCATTTCCTTCATCTCCCAACCTTGGCAAATACCATGCCACTCCCTGAGCCTATGAGTTTAAATATTTGAGATTCCATTAAATAGGGAAAAATTGTAGTGCTTCTCTTTTCTCTGTCTAGCTTTCTTCACTGGGAATAGTCTTTGCCTCCAGTGTTAGAATGACCTATTTTTTTTTTTGTGGCTGAACAATATTCTGTTATTGTTTTATGTGGCTGAGTCCTAACACTTCCTTGGGGGAAGGGGGTAAGAAGACTCAGAGTCAATGACTTAGATCCTGAGAATCAGTTGAAAAGTAAACTTCATCATGGGGAGAGGTATATATACCCTTCTCTCAGCACCCAGGCTGTGTCATGATCTGGTGATATTGTGTGGCCATCCTCATTGGCTAGGCAGTATCAGGACCTCTGCCAGTGCCTGTTGCTAGGCCTTCAGCAGACCTCAGGTTGGTTCATAAGGACATACGTTATTTGTGTGCCTCAGCAACTGGTTTGAGCCAGTTGCCTCAACCCTATGGGCCTATCTTACTACAATTGTACACCAAAATTTCTTTACCTACTCATTTGTCCATAGATAACTAAACTATTTCCACATTTGGCTATCATGAATCATGTTGTAATGATCCTTTCATGGTAGTAAAACTGCTGGATAATATGGTACCCTCCCTGGCCATTTACACTTTTTCCTTTGGGAAATATCTACTTAGTTGGTTTTTTTTTTACATTTTAAAATTAGGTATTTGTAGTTTTGCTATTAAATTTTTAGACATCCCCATACTTTATTTTGTCATTGATGGCTATAAGATATATAGTTTACAAATATTTCCTCCTAGTAACTAATTTTCTTTTAATGTGCTGAAATTCATATTTTTGCCAAACTCATGAAAGAATTCAAACCTATAAGAATCTAACTGGCAGCCACTTAGAGGATGTTGTTTACTTTAAATGATTAGTTATTTTTATTTACATGTATACTTGTCTGTCTGTCTGTCTTGTCTGTGCCACGTGTGTTCATGTGCCCATGAAAGTCTTTAGATCCTCTGGAACTGGAGTTACAGGTAGTTGTTAGTTAGTTGATTTGGGTGCTGGGAACTAAACTTAGGTCCTCAACAATAACAATAAATACTCTTAGCCACCAAACTATCTCTTGAGTCCTAGATACTGCTTCTTCTAATCGTCCTGTGACCTTGGAAATGGTGGTGGTAATTATGCAATATGTGCTTCTTAATCCTGTTTGCACATTAAAATTGTCTAGGAAGCCATTTCTCACTCCACATCAATTAAGGCAGCAACTCCAGGGACAGGATCTAAGCACTGGATATTTAAAAGCTCCTCAGGCCACCCTCACATGCAGCCAGGGTTGGAGACCAGTGGCACATGTCATGTTGTGTAACTGTTGAGTCTGAATGTTCTGGTAACAAGATGCAGAGGTGAGCACCCATGCTGGCTCATAGTCCTATGCTTTTTGTCTGATTAGAATTGTAGAAAGCCAAAGTGGAACTAAGACCCAGCCTGGTAATTTCATGGCATGCCCTAGATTTTTCTATCAAATCAAATCTCATTTGTGATGGGAGAGACAGAATAACTCTAGTAAAGTTTCTGCCCTCATTTAGAATATTCAGCATTAAATTCAACAGAATTTTGCCCTGAAGTTTCAAATACTAGAACTTTTTTTGAAACAGCAGTTCTTACTTGGATCAGAAAGTTTATCAGTAATTGTAAAGCTTCTTGGCCATAAAGAATGATTGAAGCAATACATGTGCTATATAGCTTTTAATGCTTCCTTCTGCTGAGAAGTGCTGCATATATTAATCACAAGCATGCAGATTCCTCTATGCCTATTCGCCTCCTCATTTGAATATAAAATAATCAGAATTTAGAAATAGTAGATCTGGACTATAGGAAACTGTCCCTCTAGTGATGTGCCTTTATACTTTGGATGCCTGATTTGCTAGGACATCCAGGCTTCTGGTACCTACTAAAGCCACAAAAGCTCTGGCACAGACAACTACAACATCCTTCTAGCCAGCTTGCTCTGCCCCCACCCCTACCCCATGCTTTCTTTATTTACATTGCTGTCTGTGATCTTTGGAAATTCAGATCCAATCATGTCACTTGATTCCTTGCTTCATAGTTTTGACAGCTTCACATTTGCCTCGAGTTCAAGCACAGACTCCTTGGGTTCATTTATAATGTCTGTGAGCTGATCTGACCTTATCTCCCTCTGAAGACTCATCCCCTCAAGCTTCTGTTTCTCACTTTAAATTGCAGTCAGCCCAGGGTTAAATGTTTTAAATGCAGTTCTCCGATGTGTTCCAAATGCCACTATAGATTTGCACATGGCATTCCTGTCCTTTTACGGTAGAAGAAATCCTTCTATTCTCCATAGGCATAGCTCATTGTGGGTTATAATGACAGAGAAACCTCCAGACTAGCACAAGATAAAAAGTGTCAGAGTCTTCTTGAACTGAGGATAGAGATTGGATGTGAGTGTTTATGTTCTGAAATAAGAAACCTTTGTATTTTTGTTCCTGTATAAAGAGCTCCAAAATTAAAGAAAAGAAAGTCAAATTGAAAATAGAACTCTTTGGGGTTCATGGTGGCAGTGGTAGGATTTCAACAGCATGTTTTTTTGTCATCTATTTTTCTATCTCCTTCTTTATCTGTCTTTACATATCTATTATCCATTTGCTATCTAAATCTATATTTATCAATTGTTTATTATGTATTTATCTATCATATCAATTATCGCTATCAACTATATCTATTATATTATCTAGCTTTGTGTTAATCATCTATATATCTATCATTTATCTACCTATGTACTATCTCTCTGTTGATTTATCTACCTGTATGTACTGTTATCTATCTATCTATTTTTCTACCTACCTATGTTTCATCCATCCATCCATTCACTAATCCATTTTCATATCTCATTAGGTAGACCTCAGATGCAAAAGTGCCTATTAATGACACTCCTTCCTTTATGTCATATCTTTATTTTTGGTTCACATAAAGCAGCCATTTAAGTTTAACTTTAAAAACATTTTGAAAATTTCTATGCTCATTTCACATCGTTTCCCCCTCCCAACATGGCAATTTATTCCCATGCATCTAAGTATATTCTTTCATTTGTACGTGGTCCTTATTGATACACACTTTAAATTTCATTTTAATAGCTCTGTATATATTTCCATATCTTACATTTTCACTGTCTTAAACATCATGTACATTATCATATGTGTATCATTTCTCCTATTACCATCATATTTTACCCATTCATGCTCTCCTTCCAACTCTTTGTCCCTCTTGTATGCCTCCTTCTAGATGAGTGAGATATTTGGACTAGGTACTTGGGAAGAATGGGTCCTATGTACCCACATGGCCTGATACACTGTGGGTACCCATTGTGTACAGCATCGTGTGGCCATCTGCAAGCTCTCAGCTGTGCTGTTGGTCTCATTCCTCCCTAATGCTCAGCATTATGCAAGTTTCTTTTTTTCCATCTTCTGACATTTATTTCTGATATTAAGACTATCCATATGTATATATACTTGATTCTGAATATTGATTTTTTTGCTTTCTTTTCACTTATGTGAAAAGAAGATAGAAAGTAGATAGATGTCAGATAGGCTATTTATCATTTTCCTCCATGCATTTAGGAATTTCCTAGTAATTGAAGGTAGTTAGAATATTACTGCATTGAGATGGGTTTGTTATAAAACAATTTTCTTTTTAAAAAATTTTTTTTCTTTTTTATTTTTATAGAATAAAGTCTCATTTTGTATCCATGTATCCCCTTTTTCAAACTCCCTTCCCCCTCTCGACCCCTCCTGGTCAGTCTTTCTTCTCCCCATCCCCCCATCTCCTCCCCAGAAAGGGCAAGAGGTCCCAAGATGGATTAGTTTAGCATCCACTCCAGGCAAGTCTGATTGCCTCATCCTAATATCAAGACTGGGTTAGGTGTCCCTCTGGAGGGAATGGGTTCCAAGGTGCCAGTCAAAGGTACTTCAGATCCCAAGTGGTTGTGGTTTGCATCTTGGATGTTCTTTGCTTTTTGTTTAAAATTCACTAATGAGTGAGTACATGCCCTGCTTATCTTTCTGGGTTTGTGGTACCTCACTCAGGAGGATATTCTCCAAATGCCTCCATTTGCCTGCGAATTTTAGAATATCATTCTTTTTCTTACTACTGAGTAGTACCCCATTGTGTAGATGTAACAGTTTGTTAATTCATTCCTCAGTTGAGGGACATCTAGGTTGTTTCTAGGTTCTTGCTATTATGAACATAGCTGAGCTAATGCTTTTGGGTGTGAATGAGCATCTTTACGATATATTCCCAATAGTGGTATTGCTGGATCCTTGGGGAGAGTGATTTCCAGTTTTCTGAGAAACTGCCATATTGCTCTCCAGAGTGGCTGAACAAGCTTACACTCCCACCAACAATGGAGGAGTGTTTCCCTTGCTCTGCATCCTCTCCAGCATAGGCTGTCATCTGTGTTTTTAATCTTAGCCATTCTGACAGCTGTAAGGTGGTATCTCAAAGTTGTTTTGATTTGCATTTCTCTGATGGCTAAAGATGTTGAGCACTTTTTCAAGTGCCCTTCAGCCATTTGTAATTCTTCTGCTGAGAATTCCCTTTTTAGTTCTGAACTCCATTTTTTAATTGGGTTATTTAGGGCTTTGGGCTCTAGTTTCTTGATTTCTCTATATATTTTAGAGATCAGTCCTCTGTCACTTGTAAGGTAGGTAAAAATCTTTTCCCATTCTGTAGGCTGTCATTTTGTCTTGTTGATTGTGTCCTTAGCCTTACAGAAGCTTCTCAGTTTCTGGAGGTCCCACTTATTGATTGTTGTTCTTAGTGTCTGTGCTATAGGAAATGATCACCTGTGCCAATGCACTGGAGAGTATTACCCACTTTCTTTTCTACCAAGTTCAGTGTGGTTGGGTTTATGCTGAGGTCTTAGATCCACTTGGATCTATTTGCAACTTTTTCTACACACGACCATTCAGTTATGCCAACATCATTTGTTGAAGATACTATCTTCTTTCCATTGATGTGTCTTCCTGTTGAGTCATCTCACTAGCCCGTGATGTCTTATCCCTCACATTCAACTTGATCCCTTTTGTGGATTCTCTCCTTCTTTCATATTGCCATTATTATCTTAACCCCAAACGCAGTCATCACTGGAGTTTCCTCGCCCATCTCTTCTCACAGCTCTAATTAGGAGGTTGTTGAGATCTGACTAGATTGTTGAGATTTTTATCTTGTATAGCAGGTGTACTCCTTTCATGGATTTCTGACTGTGCTGTGCTAAGAACTCTTCCCCTGGGAGTATCGGTTACAAGACATGGCCATGTGTTGAGAAAGGGCTCAAATCCAGCATCTATTTACTCTCAGCTGAATGCAAGCCAAGGAGAAGAGCCCTGGAGAAGAGCCCAGGAGAGTCTTAGATCTACAGAACTGATGGTGATCATTCTCACTTTCCCACCAGACACAAACCATTTCTCTGTCTTAGATGTATCTTTGTTTATTGGAAATTGTGTGTGTGAGTTCTGAATGTGTTTCTACAGTGGCTAGAATAAACCTGAAGATCCCGAAATTTGAATTGCACACGCTGTGAGCCATCTGAAGTGGGTGCTGGGACAGAACATACTAGAGAGGAACAGCCAGTGCTTCTAACTGCTGAGCTATCTCTGCAGCCCCTACAAATACTTTTTCTATCCCCTGCTTCCTTTTGGAATGCTGCAAGAAATCTTCACAGGTTGAATCTCCCTGCCTGAGATAATGCTCATGGGCAGCTTGTGAGAACACACCGGTGACCAGGCCACTCCTTCTCACTCCTAGAGAACTTTGCCTTGCTCTGCTGTCCCCTCCTGACACCTGCAGCCTAGGATTGGACTGCTGAGCATCAGGTTGAGTTGCTCCCCATGGCAGAATAGAAATGCTTGCCCTCTGGCCCCCTGAAGACAGCTCTCCCACCATGCCCTGAGGCCCATGCTGGCCCTCACCTTCCGTCCTATCAATTTCTCAGACTGGACCTTTCTCCAGGGTTGAAATTTTGTTGCTGTTATTGTTAGTTTCTCTTTCCCTCTGGCTTCTCCTTTCTCTGGGGTTGATTTCTGGTAAATTGCCAGTGGTCAGTGTAGTTTTTCATCTTGACAGGATGGAAAAATGGTTTCCAGGATGAGCAGGTGAATTGTAGCATTGGGGGAAATGGAGACAGGAGAGGCTACAAATGTGCAGCAGGAAATGTTTTGCCCTCCTGTAATTTTTGTTGTAATTAATGTGTTTACTATACACACATGGAGTGCGTGGGGAAGTAAAGGAAAAGTGAATGCAGAACCGAAATAAGGCTTCAAAAATGAAGTAACACTGTCAGCCTCATATGGAAACAGCAGTCCCATCCATCTCAGACCCATTCATGTCTCCTGAGGAAGCAACTTGGCACCCCAAGCTTCACACCCCTGGTGTTTATCTTCCACCCCACTCCAGCCTCTCTGCTTCCTTTAGTATTCAGGGTGAACTCTTACACCCATGGGAATGCAGTGCACACCTCAGGCATTAGCGCTGTAAATACACGTTTTATTTTCTTATGATTAGTAGCTGCTCCTCACTTTGATTGTTGAGGGATCCCTGTGTGGACCACGATGCGTGCGGTGGGGTTTGCATGACATCTTCTGAGTTCCAGCCCCCTATCTCTTCCTGCCTTGCCTTAGCTTCCTTTCTACACTTTTGCTTCATCATCATCTTAGGGATTTTCTTTGCCTTCCTCCCACGTTAGATCATCAATTTCCAAATCTGTATCTCCTTTCTTCATTCATTCTTTTGCTTGGTACATAAGGTAGCACTTCTGCCTTTGTTTCTCATTACCTTACTTTCTCTGAGTACCACCAGTAATAATGTCAGACACAACCACACATGCACAAAAGCTCCCCAAATCATAAAAAAAAACCAAGAAGAAAAGTATCTGATCTATCACAAGATCAATGTAACAGGCCAATAAATCAGTTTTAACAAATAATCATAAGCCTGATGGAAAATCTAGTAGTGTTGATTACTGCAGCTTCTCCAGGCATGAATAGAGGCAAACAGCTGGAGCCAGCCCCACATCTGTGCTTCTCACCGAGTGACTGACCTGTATGCTCCCTGGCAGCTGTCTGCAGGGTCCCGGAAATCAGTTTTTTAGCTTAATCCAACGTGAGTTGGACCCACAAACTCTTCCAGTCACACTCAATTCTGCCTAAGCCACATTTGCAGAGCACTGTGTCAGCTGTCGTGAGTCCTGGCCTCTGTGGGGCTGCAGCTCTGTCTGAGACTAATGGAAGACACACTCGTCCTTTGTGGTAGGCGGAAAGGACATGAAGGGACTGCTCATATATTAAATAGAAGGTGTAGGTAGGAAATGAACAAACTGATTCCAATAAGATAAGGGAGATTACTTAGATGTGACAGCAACTGGCTGGAACTTGGAGAAATTCAAATATGAGAGGTTATAGGCAAGCATTTTTCCCCCTAGAAAAAGCAGATCTCTAAAGTAAGCAAAAGTAATCAGAATGTATCAATTCAAGAGAGAATAAGATATGGCGCTTGGAAAGGAGAGGTAATAACTGCAATAATAATGTTCAGGCTCTAGTACTTTCTGAGGCCAGTTCAATAAAATGTAACATTAACAATTCTTGGAGAAAAAAAACCAATCAACTGTTCCCTCCTTCCTCACCGCTCCCTCCCACCCACCTCCCTGTGGCTTTATTGACTACATGGATTATTCACTATTGTGGCTGCCCCCTTTTACCCAGTGTGTCCCCAAGAAATTCTGGAATGTTAAATAGCAACAAAGTAACATCTGTAGTACTCATTTAAGAATAAATCCTAATTAAAGCTTTATTTGTGAAAGATTAGCTGAAATACGAATTCTAGTTGTTATTAAATAAAAACTCAAAGCCAGATATTGGGAAAAAGGCTGGAATATCAGAGTGAGGAAACAGACAATCAGTTCTCACCCTGCCAGCTTCTCAGGGTAAAAGCTGTCTTCCAGAACCCTCAGCCTGACTGGTCGCTTCTCCAGAATACCACCTGTTTGCCTCTGCCTACCTTAAATATCTTCTCTGTCCAATTGTTTCACTTCCCGATTCAACTATCCATCTTAATTCTAGAGTTAGGATTAAGGGTTAGCTACTAATGTTTAGTAGTTAGGTCTTGAACTCACAGAAACACAGAAGGATCTGTCTCTGGAATTATAGGATTAAAGGTGGAGGTCACCACTCTCTCTGACCCTCTTGGCTGTGGGTGGGTCTGTTCTCTGATATTCCATACTGATATTAATTAAATGTAAAATATATCACTACAATTCTTTTTTTTTTCTCAAATCCAAAAATGCCTCCTCATTATCAGGGATTGATTTCACTCCATGCCGATATATGCTGTGGAAGATAGCAACACACTTTCATTTTAACCTTAACTGCCCCATTCACAGAGCCTTTTCCTCATTGTTTGATGACCTGCTGTCTGTATTTTCTGAGTGCCTCTGTTTACTCAAATTAAGGACTAGATTCTGTACCATTTGGCTTGGGTCTTCTTGGATCAGGCATACCTGATCATCTCGAGTGCTTCTTGAACTAAAGCTTTTAGAAGACAAGAAAATAACTTGGAACCAAATGCTGGAATCATGATTAGTGCTTCAGATTAAATGGAAACAGAAGCAGGGGGTGCAGAAGGATACAAAAGGCAGTCAAGTGTATGAGGGAGAATCAATAAAAATTTCCTTTGAAAACTGCTGAAACAGAACGCAATGTGTTGCATGCTAATTAAAATACATTATTCCTCTATTAAAAAATAACCTACTGTTCAACTTTAGCATTAACAAAAGCTACAAGTACAAGCGATCATCAAATAGGATCTGATCTTGGTTCCCAGTTCTTCCTCATCTGAGTAAGTGGTCCAACATTATTTTCTGTTAGCTTCTTGTCTAAATTCTCTACTCTTCAATATCCTGGGATGTCTGTGTAGTAATAACCTACATTGCTACTTTCAGACTGTCCTCTGGTTTTTATCACTAAACATTGCTTCAAGTCTATGCTTTATCATCTGATTCTATAGATCTATCCCTCTGTGGGATGTTCTGAACAACTCTGATATTTACTCTGCCTGCACACCTGCAGATTCTATGCCTCTTCCTTCTTGTCATAATAAGGCATCTTTTGAAAGAAAGTATTTAATTGGGGATGAGCTCGATAGTTTTGTGTCACCTTGACACACACTAAAGTCATCTGAGAAGAGAGAGCCTCAATAGAGAAAATGCCTCCATAAGACTGTGCTGTAGGCAAGCAATAGGGCATTTTCTTAATTAGTGATTGATGGTGGGGGTCAGAGTCCAGCCCATTGTGGGTGGTGCCATCCCTAGGCTGTTGGTCCTGGGTTCTATAAGAAAGCAGACTGAGAAAGCCATAAAGAACAAATTAGTAAGCAGCACACCTCCGTGGTCTCTGCATTAGCTTCTGTTTGAGTTCCTGTCCTGACTTCCTTTAATGATGACCAGTAATGTGGAAGTATAAGCCAAATAAGCTCTTTCCTCCCCAGGTTGCTTTGGTCATGGTGTTTCATCATAGCAATAAAAATCCTAACTAAGACAAGGGGCTTGCTTACAGCTTCAGAGGGTGAGTCCACGACCATCACAGCAGCAGGCAGGCAGGCATGGTGCTGGAACAGTGGGTGAAAGCTTGCACTTATCCATAAGTGCAAGAGAGTGAGACGGGTCTACTATGTTTGAGGCACTGATGGTACTGGAGCCAGTTTAGTTTAGCTTTCTCCTTGTTGGCCTGGCTAGTGGAAAGCAGAATTGTGAGCGAGAGAAATTTGTTACATCAGATGGCAAGGCTCAAACCCTGAATGCTTTATCAAGCAAGTCTCTTCATGTTTCAGTTTATTCTGCAACAAAACAAGTATTAAAAACAACACATATTTCATAGCACTATTGGATAATTAAGCTGGCATCCAATATTTGGTAAAGTCTGAGGAGATAGAACTATTCTCATATTATCATGGACATCATGGGGTCTCACAGAGTTTGAAAGGAATTTATAAGATTCATTCTCAGGTACTTGCTGTGATCATCATTTTATAGCTTTGAATGACATGATTCAGATTGAAAATAACTATAATAATAAATTAGTAATTAGTAGTACTTGCTGTTTACTACATGTCAAACACTGTATTGTTTGATTTACATTCTATCATTAGCCACTGTTTTCTAACATTTCATGTGCTCATGTTATCTTGGGATGCTAACCAAATATGTCTGGTTCCAATAGTCTAGGCCGGAACTATGGATTCTTTAATATGTTTCTAACAAGTTTGAGGTGATGCTGCTGGTCCCCAGACCCACACTTTGAGTACCATGGATTGAATGTCTTAATCATAAACCTACTATAAAACTAACTTTGTCCATATTTTACATAGAGCAAAGGTATAGGAATAAATACCATTCCTGGAACTATCATATTTCTTCTGTGATTCTGCCAATGAATTATTTGGCAGAGTTTAAACTTTACCAGTTACATACTACCTTAGTATCATTGGATTCTGTCTATGTAATTCCGGGGACATAAACAACTGTCACCAATATAGCTGAGGAAAAGTAAACAAACCAAAACCAAAAATTCAGTGGCTATGTGCTGTGGAATATTTATTTAAGATGTGTTATATTTGTTTAAGCTGTGGGATATTTGTTTAATGATGCAAAGATGTGTTGTATTCTTTTATGTTACATTTGTTTAACTCTGTGAAGCTGTGTTACATTGCCTGCCTATAACATCTGATTGGTGTAATAAAGAGCTGAATGGCCAATAGAAAGGCAGGATAAAAGATAGGTGGGGCTGGCAGTCAGAGAGAATAAATAGAAGAAAAAGAGAAGATGGAGGATGCCCAGGAACAGCCACTTTAGCCACACAGCCAGACACAGAATAAGAAGGAAAGAAAATTATACAGAAACACAGAAAGGTAAAATCCCAGAGGCAAAAAGTAGATGGGATAATTTAAGAAAAGCTGGCTAGAAATAATGCAAGCTAAAGCAGGATATTCATAAGAAAGAAAAGAATCTGTGATTATTTGGAGCTGGTGTGCCCCCCCCCCCCGAGAAAAGAGTAAAAGAAAAAAAACCCAACAGCTATGAATCAGCAATGCAGAATTAGACTTTAAAAGTGATTCAAATACCAGATGTGAAAAATGGACATAGAGGTGAGGCTGAGGTTTTGTCTTCTAGTTCTTAATACCATACAGACTTCTGGGTCTTAGTTATAATTCAAACAGGAGGAAAGAAGTCATCAGCGCTACCTGATTTGATGATCTCTCAGGAAGGCCCCATAAACCCTCACATCTACACGTCCAGCTATGGATGTTGTGAAGAGGGAGACAGAAAGAGGAAACTGTAGGAAGTTTGGGCCGGGAGAAGTCACACAGAAGCAAAGGCCTGAGTGAGTATGGCAGATAGTGCAAAGAAGATGGAAAGAAATGGCCGTCATCCAGAGGGCAGAAAGAGGACTGTTGGTCTCTGGGGAGTGAAAATGGGCTCAGATGAGGACAGCGGTGTCAAGGGAACAAGTAAAAGATGAGCCTGCCCAGTTTCAGTTAGAGCAGATTCGAGGTGCCAGGCTTTCAGTCTTTTGGAAACATATGGAGAAACTAGAAGAAATTCATAACATGGAGGACTGCACAGTATCTGTGAAGTGAGCAGAAAGGTCTGAGAAATGCATTATTAGGTCAAAGAAGGGAGGTTAAGTACAGAGAAAAATCACAAGATGTTTTTCTCTAGCAAGATCTAAAGTAGACATTCTTACCAATAAAGATTGACACTATAAATTAACAAGGGAGACCAATTGAAGATAGTTCCAGTGCAGCCCCGCATGAAGTCCAGAAAATAGGGAACAAAAATCATGTCTGAAGGCTGTTAGTCTTATAATTCTTTGATTTCTGAGAAAATTAACATTTTTGATTTTCTCTTCACCTACATCTGACTTAAATGCAGTGAAGACCCAAGTGGGCCATACCGAACACCTAGCTTAGGAAGCCATTAGAGCACACACACAGAGCGAGGTTACTGTCACTCATGGCGCTGCCAAAATGACATCAATAAATCATGGCAGAAACCCAAGGGGGCACTGTAAATCATTCAGAGCTGCTATTAATATTTCAGACATGTTCATTTTTAGCAGTGTGTTAAATTTTAGTGTTTGCATTTCATTTTATTCAACACTTGATAATTGGAAAATGAGGCTGTTAAAAAATGATCTTAGATTTTTTTAAAAAAAAAATCATTTAAAGATTAAATAGAATGAGGGAACTGAAAGCTGCTAGATTCACGTTTGTTTCCAAAATTTCTGTCTGGCCCTTTGCACATCTCGTCTCTTGGCACACAGGAAGAGAGGAAGTCTAGGTCTCTCTTGGTACGATAGATTTTAAACCCCCTTCCTTCCTTGGCTGTGGAGCTCTTGCTTTTTGTGACAGTGAAGAAGGCGAGTGGGACAGAGAGTGGAATCTGGGAGGCCTTATCCAAAGGCAGAGAAGGTAGCTCAGAAGGAACCCTGACTAGGATTACCTGGAGCTCCTAGTGCAGGCACAAGAGCACCGATGAACATCTGAAGGTGGCCCATGGCTCATTATTGCATACTCTCGTGTGGATAATTAGGATGCTAGTGAGACCTGATACATGACATTGTAAGAAAACACTCACTATGCAAAGGACCCTGTTTACTATTTAACATTGGAGTCTCAGTGCTTTGGACACCATTCCTTGTCTTTCCATTCAGCTTACTTCTTCCTTGAACTTGTGTTTCTTAATTAATTTGCTTGCTTTGCCTGCTGTTATCCACATGCCTCAAATTTCTTATTTGGGGACATAAGAACCTGGTACCTCACCAGAGGAGTCCACTGAACCCTAGTGTCTGCTAAGATTAGCAGTGTGATAGCTGAGAAAGGGAATGGTCCACCTTGTTTGCAAAGGACCTCACTGGATTCAGTATTGAATGCCTTATGCCACAGGGAACATCTTAGTCTAGAACCACCTGAAACAGTTAGCTAACTGGCTGGACCTCAAAAATCTTCAGTGCAGGCTTAGGAGAAAATGGTGGATTTCATGCATTACCCTGTAGTGCCTTCCTGTCTCGTTCTGTGATCTGTCTTCTGGTTTGTCTGCTTCAGGATAATAGTCTTTAGGACTATTACCATACCCATTTGTCTCTGCATAATCACTGTGGTCACAGAAGTAGAATACACTTATTGCTCAAGCCTTTGATATAGACATGGATAAAATTAGTGTCATTTGACTCAAGACAGAGTGGCAAAGGTACCTCATCAAAAGAAGAAAGACGTCTGTTACCAAAAAAGCAGGGGAAATGGAGTCTGAGCAGGGGAAATTAGAGAGGGACACTTGAAATGGCTGTTTAAATTGAGTTGGCTTGAAGATAAAAATGCATTTTATAAACTAAAAGGCACTGTGCAATTTAAAAAAAAAAACCCACTATCCTTTTATTAATTGATGAATTGCTTTGCTCAAAATCCAGAAATGGAAGGCTTTGAAAGCCAGCACTCTGATTTGATTAGTGGAACATCCTGCATAAAGTCATGCAAATGAAACCAAGCACAGCTTTCCTGAGAAAGCAAGGCTGGTACATATTCTGTCTGTTTGTTTTCATTGACATTATGGAGGAGAGGACCATGGTGGTGGAGATGGGAATGCTAGTGGGGGGAGGGGGAGGGGAGGTGCTAGTGTTGGGGAGCATGGAGGTCATGGTAGTAAGGATGGAGGTGAGGTGGGGATGGAAGTACTGATGGTGGAGGTTGTGGGGGTGGGGGATTTCCGTGTTGAGGGGTTGGAGGTGAGGGATGCCAGTGGTAGTGGTAGTGGTGGGCTGGCCAGGAAAGGAAAGAGTGTGAAGAGCACCACATATCAGAAAAAGCTATGAGAAACTAAATGTGCTTTCCTCCTTCAAGCATATTTCTTTATTTTGCAAAGTAATATTGATTCTTTTAATACAAATGAAATTTATGTGCAATTTAGTCTATGTATAATGTGGTAAGTTTATCATATAAACATTGTCTTTAAGTTATTGCTACTTAACCTAATTCTCCTTCCCCCTTTGTTTCTTGGAGAAAATTTTCTCCTTAATATTTTTATTAGCCAGAAATCTACACAAAGGCAAACTTCAGTAAGATGACAAAGGAAATGCCCTGGACCATCCACTCTGCTACAAATGAACCGGTTCATCAGTAAGGACAGAGCAAATCCTTCTGTGAGTTCCTCAGCTCTCCTTTGTCTAAGGAAGCTTCTGTCCTTTGTTTTGAAGGACAATTAACTGACAAAAGCCAAGGAAGCTCATCTCTACCAGCTCTGCCTTGAAAGGGACCCATAGAAGTCCCTAAAGTGGAAATGAAGAGACACTAATCAGCATGATGACTTAAGAAATTATAGCGTGCACTGGTCAAATGGAGTGGGCAGGCAAACACAATGTATGGCTTCCTTGTAATGTTGGTAGGGTGCTCACTTTCTACTTTAGAATAAAAGGTAAGAACAAAAGCCTTAAAATACAAAAGACTCAAGATGGCAGATTGATTTTTTTTATTGTGTATGTGTGCATATGCACACACATGTGTGTAGGCCAGAGGTCCACTTTCTGTGCCTTTTCAATTGTTCCCCACGCTCTGGGGTGGGAACTATGAATCAGGAAGGAGAAAGAAGAAAGGCTGTGGTCAGCAGACATCTAGGAGAGTGAAGGCCTTTTGGATTTCAGTTATTGAGTTTACTGATCAGGTAGGTGAAGGGTCAACAAGGAGGAAAGCCTACAATGGAACCAATGGCTTATGACTTTGTAGGCATTTTTTAAGGGGGGCGGAATTCTAGGGGAGTTTCTGTGGGAATTAGAGCCTGATGTTGGCTGATGTGCTGGGGTAGTTATAGGGTAAAAGGTAAAGAAGGGGGGGGGAACTTCCTCTTTGGCCTGAGATTGGCCAGCATAACCAAACTATGATGAGCAGTGAGTAACAGAATATTCAGGTGGCTGATACTCATCCCTATGGTCAGCCATAGTCTGGGATCTGGGTGGTAGCAGGAATCTAGGAAAGCAAATTAATGCTAATTATATTGTTTCAAAGGAATTGTCACTACTTAGCTAGTCATGAAAGCATAAGGAAAATACTTAACTGTGTATCAGAAATGTAGATGAGCAAATGACCAGGAAAGAATCAAACATTAAGCTTTTGATCTCTAAAATTAACAGAGGAGAAAGAAATGAATGTGAATTATTCAAACCAACCATAAGAAAGAAAAATAAATAGCAAGAAGTAATACATGCCTTTCAGAAATAGCCCCTAATAGTCCAACTAAAGGATACACACTAACTGAATTTAAAATAAGACTCAACAATTTACTGACTGTAAGAAACACAACTCACCAGCAAAGACAAGCTGAAAGACAGTCACTGAAAGTGAAAGAAAGTAAAATTGTATCTCCCTTTTAGTTTTTAAAGGTCTATGTTATTTTTAATGGTGTGCATGTGCATGGGTCTGTGTATGAGGAGGTGCACCTGAGTGCCTGTGCCCACTGAGACCAGAGGTGTTTGATCCTCTAAGCTAGAGTTACAGGAAACTGAGCCACTTGATATGGGTGCTGGGAGTTGAACTTTGATGCTCTGTAAGAACTGTCTTTTCAGCCCCTGGAAAATAATGTCATAAATAAACAAACTCCAAAAGCAAGCAAGAGTCGGTATACTTTTACCTAGCAAAACAGACATCAGGGCACAATCCATAAGAAAAGATAAAGATTCAGTTTATACTAGTAAAAGGAATAGTCTAGCAAGAATATATACAGAGTATAAGTAAATGCACACCAAAAATTCAGAGCTCCCAAGTTTATAGAAGAAGATACTGGACAGAAATGAGAGACAGTGCCAAATACCGTAACCGTGGGTTTCTTCAATACCCAACTCTCACCAACAGAGCATTCTAATAATGAGCCAGCATAGGAACATCAAACTAAACCATACGAAATATGGACATCACTGAATATACAAGGTAACCCATCCAACAGCTGCAGAAATTACATTCCTTTCCTTATCTGATGGCACATTCTTCAAAATAGATAAATCTATAGACCATAAAGCTTGTCTTTGCAAATTAAAAAAAAAAATCCTACATCTTATCAGATCATGGTAGAATGAAGCCAGAAACGAACAAGAAAAGCACAAAGGAAGGAGCCCTGTGAAAGAATTCTCTGGATTTGAGGTGACCACTGCAATCATAAACACAGAGCAGCTGTGGCTACCTGCAGAAGACCTGCACAAAACAAACAAAGCCTGGAGAGATGGCTCAGAGGTTAAGAGCACTGACTGTTCTTCCGGAGGACCTGAGTTCAATTCCCAGCAAAACCACATGGTGGCTCATAACCATCTATGATGAGATCTGGTACCCTCTTCTGTAAACTATATGCATAATAAATAAATTAAAAAAAAAAAAGCCATGAAGGTGGGATAGGGACTGCGCTGGAAGAAGGGGTTTGGCCTAACTGAGAAAGAAATGAGAGGACAGTAAATATCACAATGCATTGGATCCACATATGAAATTGTTAATAAGAAAAAAGATAACCCAACCACATACACACAAGATATCACAATAATAGGAGACCCATATGTGAAAAGCCCAGACTCATATGCTCAACAGTAAAAAACTGAGATCAGGAGGAAGGCAAGGATGCCTGTTCTTGGCATTTGTATTCAGCACAATACTGGAAATCCTAGCCAGAGCAATTAAGAAAGAAGAAATAAAAGGCATCTAAATTACAAAGGAAGAAATAAAAGTGTCTCTGTTTGAAAACATAATATAGTTGTAAAACCCTAAAGACTCCATTAAAAAACCAAATATAACTGCTGGGAACCAGTGAGTGACTTCAGTTGGTTGCAGCATCCAAAACCCAACATATAAAATCGGTTGCACTTGTATACTAACATGCTTCAAAATGAATTGCCTTAAAGGGGAATTAGGAAAACATTCTACTCTATAAGAGCTCTCAAAAGCATAAAATACCTGGAATAAACCAAGGAGGTGGATACTTATATACTAAGACTATAAAATATTGATGGCATTGAAGGAGACACATATCTTGAAGCAAAGTGTCCTGTGTTCCTGGACTGGAAGACTTACTATTACCAAAATGTTCAAATTACCCACAGTAATCAACAGACCCAGTACAATCCCTATAAAATTCTGATGGAATTCATGTAGAAGTAGACAAAAGCCCTGTAATTTAGACAGAATCAAAAGGCTAAAAATGTCCAGATTTTGAAAAATAAGAGCAAAGCTAGAGGTATATTTCAAAATACTTTACAAAAATGACAACAGTCAACAGCATGGAATCCTGTAAAGATGACATGTGGGCCAGTGGGGAAAAAAGAGAGCTCTCAGAAATGAATCTACACATACTCAGTCAGTTGGCTGTCAACACTGTTGCCAGGGATACACAACAGTGAAAAAGAGATCTTAAAAGAAGTGGATCTACACATATTCAGTCAACTGACCATCTGCAGTGGAGCCAGGGATACGTGCAGCAGAATGCTGGCATTATAGAGGGATGTTCTAGTGACCTTGACATATCTTAATGACCTCAGAAGACTTGACCTCTGTTGGGGTGTGGCCAGGTGTGAGGCAGCCAGGGAACATGGATCAGAAGGCTTGTTTTGTTCCTAATCTCTCTGGGAGAAAGCTGATTGTCCCCATGCAGAGTTCCAAATTTCCTAGATTCTTGCTCTTTGTATCTGTAAGTCCTGTAAGTTTATGCTCTCTCCCTAATAGATATTAACCCTTTTATGGTATATCGTATTTGAATAATTTTGGTGATAGATACACATAGTGAAAAAATAGTTTCAACAAATGATATCAGAAAAACTACACCCTCACGCAAAGATACAACTAGACCTTATATCACATCACACACAAATCAGCTCAAAGGGAGTAAAGACCAACACAAGACCTGAAACTCAGAGTTCATTAAGGAAAACTGAGAAGGTTCTAAATGGTGGTCTTGCAACTGAGTTCTTAGATCTAAAGGTAAAAATACAGATAAGAGAATAGAAAGCAGATGGCTTTCGATCAAATGAGAAGTTTTGCACAGAAATCATTAGTAAGAAAAAGAAACAACATATAGACTGGAAGAAGAGATCTACAAGCCATGCATTAACACCCCCCCCAGATACTGTGACATGGTTATTTACAAAGCCCATGTGTAAGAGTCACACAATTGAGTTACCAAAAAATGTTGCAAAAAAGTTTTCTAATGTTCTAAGTAAGTCTATGATTTTTGTGATGTGCCACATTCATAGATCCCTGAGGGTGCATACAACTGCTTGTCTCCTGTAGGTCTCAGGTTGACACACCTAAATTAGGGGCAACTCTCTAAAATACATAAGGAAATTGAACCTCAGGACAAAGATGCCCTAACTCTAATAATCCCAATTAAAAATAATGGGTCAAGGTCAAGAACACATTTTTTTTTTAAAGGAGATACACAAATGGCCAGTAGTTATAAAAAAATTGCTAAAGGTCACTGTTATGAACATGCAAATCAAAACCACATAGAGATATCATCTCTTCTCTGTTGAGAAGATTTTCTTTATCAAAAAGATAAGAATAAGGATGTGGAGAAATTGGAATACATGTGTACTGCTTGCAGGAAACAAAAATGATACAATAATAAGGAAAATTATATGTGTGTGCTACAAGAACAGACTGTTTCATGATCCCAAAATTCTCAGTTCTTAGCATTGACCCAAAATAAAAATTATATCCCAAAAGAAATATGTACATTCCAAGGTTTATTTCAGTACTGTTCACAACATTTAGTAAATGAACCAACTTAAATGTTCATGGGCAGATGAGGAGATAATGATGTGGTGCACTCTGATTTTTGACAGAGGCCAAAAATATACAATGGAGAAAAGATAGCATTTTCAGCAAATGGTTCTAGCATAACTGAATGGTAGTATGTAGAATAATGCAAATAAATCTATATCTAGCACCCTGCACAAAACTCAAGTCCAAGTGGATCAAAGATCTCAACATAAACTCATTTACACTGAACTTAATAGAAAACAAAGTGGAAAAATACCCTTGAATGCATTGGTACAGGCAACCACTTTCTAAGTATAACACCAGTAGCACAGACACTAAGAACAACCTGTAATAAATGAGACCTCCTGAAACTGAGTCGCTTCTGTAAGGCAAAGGACATGGGCAATATGACAAAATGACAGCCTAAAGAAAGAAAAAAGATCTTTACCAACCCTATATTTGACAGACCTGATCTCTAAAATATATAGGGAACTCAAGAAACTAGAGGGCCCAAACCAAATAATCCAATTAAAAAATGGAGTTCAGAGCTAAATAGGGAATTCTCAATCAGAGAATTTCAAATGGCAGAAAGACACTTAAAGAACTGGCCAACATCCTTAGCCATCAGAGAAATGCAAATCAAAACAGCTCTGAGATACCATCTTACACCTATCAGAATGGCTAAGATCAAAAACACAGATGGCAACTTATGCTGAAAGGGATGTAGAACAAGAGGAGCACTCCTCCACTGCTGGTGGGAGTGTAGACTTGTTCAGTCACTTTGGAAGTCAGTATGGTGGTTCCTTCAAAAACTAGGAATCATTCTTTCCAATGACTCAGCAATACCACTACTGGGCATATACCGTAAAGATGCACATTCTTACCCCAAGGGCATCAGGTCAACTATGTTCATAGCAGCATTATTCATAATAGCTAAAACCTGGAAACAACCTAGATGCACCTCAACTGAAGAATGGATTTTAAAAAATGGTGGTACATTTACATAATGGAGTACTACTCAGCAGAAAAAAAAATGACATCCTGAAATTTTCAGGCAAATAGATGGATCTGGAGAATATCATTCTGAGTGAGGTAATATAGATCCAGAAATGCAGACATGGTATGTACTTACTCATAAGTAGATTTTAGACATAAAGGATAACCAGGCTACAATCCACACACATCCCCAGCAGCTAGGCAACAGGAGGAAGTTAAAAAAGACATCCATGAATCCTCCCTGGGAAGGGAAAATAGGGAAGATCTCCTGAGAAAATTGAGATTATATGGGGAAGGGAACAAGGGGAGGTGGGAAGAGATCATGAGAGAATGAGATAGTTTGTCACGCGCAACCTCGCCAGCAAGGAAGACGAAACACCGGATCCTTCTCTCTGCAGTTTATTCGGGCCTTTTATTATCTTCTTGTCTTTCACTCATTCGCTCATTCTCTCACTCACTCACTCACTCACACTCTCAGACGAAAGACGAACGACCCCAGGGGGAATCTGCTCGTGGCTAAATACCCTCTGGGCCTCCAATCTCGGTAAGCCACGTGGACATTGCCCATAGGTCCTAGGACGCAGAAGCAAGCCACCATCCTCGCCTACAGCCAATAAGGAGTTGTTTACTCCCGAGAGCACTCACCTTCGAGAAGGTAGAAGGCACAAACCAGCGTCACCTTTAGGGCGCGGTACAACGCAGCTCTCCACAATGGTTGAGTGGGAAGAGCAATAGGGAGAAATAACAAAGAAATAGATATCTTGGTAGAGGGAGCCACTGTGGGGTTAGAGAGAAACATGGAGCTATGGAAACATCCAAGAAGCCACAAGATGATCTCTGCTAGGACTCCAAGCAATAGTGGAGAGGGTGCCTAAACAGGACTTCCCCTATAATCAAATGAATGACCACTCTAATTGTGGTCATTATATAACCTTTCTCCAGCAACTGATAAAGGCAGAAGCAGAGATCCATAGCTAAGCACCAGATTGAGCTCCTGGTCCAGCTGAAGAGTGGGAAGAGAGAGTATATGAGCAAAGGGTGACTCTGAAATAAACAGCAAAGGAATCTTCATGGAAAGGAACTAAACCCTCCAAATGTAGATGACATTTGAATAGTGTGGGCAGTTTGTGGAGCCTCTTGCAGTAGGACCAGAATTTATTCTTGGTTCATGAACTGGCTTCATGGAACACATTCCCTACAGAGGAACACCTCAACCTTGATACTGGGGAGGGACTCGAACCTCAGCTGGATATGTCAGACTAAACTGACTCACTCACCTTGGGGTTCTTTGCCCTCCCTGGAGAATGGATGGGAGGATAGGGTGGGGGGCACACCGAGGGAGAATGGGGGAGGAGGGGAGGGAGGGGAGTCATGGATGGTATAAGAAAAAACCTTTTTAAATAAAAAATTAGTAGTAGAATGTGAAAAAAAGATATGGTGTACATGTATATAAAGGAACATCATTCGACCTTTAGAAAGAAACCATGCAGTGTGCAAGAACATGAATAATGCTTGGGGTGTGATACAAAATGAAATAAACTTGCGACAGAACAACAAACAATTCTCCTTTTAAAACATTTTCTTAATCTGAAATAGTCAAGTTCATAGATCAGAAAGTGGAGTGCTGACTAGTGGCTGGGAGGAGAGAGATGGGGACCGCTAATCCACAGATATAAAGTGGCAGTGGAGACCCAGTTCATTGGGCCGGTGATACTGCACCATCGCCAGTGTTGTCCGCTTACTTACACAGCGTCATCCTCGGGTTGAGTGTCCCTGTCAGCAAGCTTTAAAAATCTCCATTAGCTGCTCCCAGGACTGAGGAAGACTCTGCTTAAATGTCAAAACTCAGGCAAATTCTCTCCAGTTTTGTTACTTTTGTGGAGTTCCACTGAAAGAGAGAGGCGTGCCCGCATGCCCCACACATTCCCAGGGCTTCGGCTGCTCCTCACTATTCTGAATCTCATTTGGCTGGGTGGGAAAAAGATTCCCTTAGGTCACGTGGTTCAGCTCTCAGGAGCTGAAGTGTCTGTAGAAAGAATCTTCTCCCTTTCAGTCCCGTCATTCATTGTTCTCTACGTTAAATGCTCGTGTCCATTGAGGGTAATGCTCTAATTAAACCAGAAACACATGAAGTGGAAAAATCAGGCCCCCAAAGAGAGACAGAAAAGTACATGAATACATACATATAAAATTATACATTCGATGGCCATTTTCTCCTTACAGAGATGTATGCTCATTAAAAATTAAAACAAAGAAGCAGGTCAAAGGATTTCAAAATGCACCATCAGTTATTAACACTATAAACCCTGTGAAGTCTGTTAGTCCAGCCTGTAAGTAAGGGAAGCTTGGCAATGTGGGCATTTTCATATTTACAAAAGTGCGATAATGCTTTGTTATGATGTGAATTTAAAAACCTGTTTTTTTTCATGACAGCATATAAATTAATAGTCTTATAACAATTTGTTCCTGAAGCTTTAATGTCCTATTCTTCTTCTTAAAAATATACTTTGAAATATTTTAACAGAGTAGCAACTGATAAACACAAATGTAGAGAGATTTTTTTCCTTCTTCTGTTTCTTCTTCTCCTGCTAAGAGATATTTATATGTTAACATTGTTCTCTCTAGATAATACCTTGGTGCAAGGAAATAAATCTGTCAATGGATCCTCTGGGTTATATTTAAAAACAGAGTCTCCCCATGTTCCTATCATGACACAGATAGTGCCCGTCTACTTACCATGTGTGTAACCTTCCTAGAAACCATTTTCTGCTTTCTCCATGAACATCTTCATACAGGGAAGGGAGACTGTCTGAATGTTCACATGATTTAATATCGCTCTGCTTGTGCTTGGCATTTTATTATCAGTGTCAATTATGCCCTTGAATGTGACACGGGACAGGCATATCAGCTTACTGTGGTCCTATCTGAAAATGTGTGGTTTCTTTATTAATTTTCTGTGGCATGCAATAGTGCTGCATTTTGCAATGAGACAAAGGGGTATTCTAAAGCATTTTTATCACTGTGTTACTTTGAATATAATCTACTGAGCAAATAAATGTACCCCCCCTGCCGGGTCCACTATCTTTGTAGAGAAATAAATGGCAACTCACCAACTACATACACAGCACCACTCTACTACATTAGAACTGAGGAGATATTTCTAATGTGGGTAAAGAATGTGTGTGTGGGGTGAGACAGGAAAGCCTAAAATAATCAGACTGTAGGTGGACCAAATGACTACCTTTCCAAAACCAGGGGATGGGGAAGCCTGTAGTCTTAGTAGGACAGACAGGGAGGGGGAATCAGAATACAAAGGTGGGTGATGACTTATGAAAATGGGAAATTAGCGAGGTACACTGGGATGGTGACATATTCTGTGACGTAGAATCCCACTGACTCTCATTAGTCACATATACTAGTTTCTTTTTGTTTTTTTTTATTATGAATAAAGAAGTCACATTTTCTATCCTTGTATATCCTTATTCAAGGTCCCTTCCCCCTCCCACCACATCAGGTCATTCTTTCTTCTCCACCTCTCCCCATTCCCCCCCCACTCCCGGGCAGGCGGTCCCAAGGTCCCAAGGTCCCAATATTGCTTAGTTCAGCCTCCACTCCTGACAAATCCACTTTTCTCCCCTCAACATCAAGACTGAGTCAGGTGTTCCTCTAGGGGGAGTGAGATCCAAGGGGTCAGTCCAAGGTGTTTCCAATCCCAAACTATTCAGTGGTTGTGGTTTGCAGCTTGGGCATGCTTTGCTTTTTTTTTTTGTTTGTTTGTTTAGAGTCCACTAATGAGTGAGTACATCCCCTGCTTATCTTTCTGGGTTTGTGATACCTCGCTCAGGAGGATATTCTCCAAATCCATCCATTTGCCTGCAAATTTTAGGATATCATTTTTCTTACTGCTGAATAGTACTCCATTGTGTAGATGTACCACAGTTTGTTAATCCATTCTTCAGTTGAGGGGCATCTAGGTTGTTTCCAGGTTCTTGCTATTACAAATAATGATGCTACAAACACAGTTGAGCTAATGCCATTGGAGTGCGACTGTGCATCTTTAGGGTATACACCCCCAAGTGGTATTTCTGGGTCCTTGGGGAGATTGATTCTCAGTTTTCTGAGAAACCACCATACTGCATTCCAGAGTGGCTGAACAAGCTTACATTCCCACCAACAGTGGAGGAGTGTTTCCCTTGCTCTGCACCCTCTCCAGCATAGGCTGTCATCTGTGTCTTTTATCTTAGCTAATCTGACAGGTGTCAGGTGGTATCTCAAAGTTGTTTTGATTTGCATTTCTCTGATGGCTAAAGATGAAGAGCACTTTTTCAGGTGCCTTTCAGCCATTTGTAATTCTTCTGCTGAGAATTCCTTTTTAGTTCTGAACCCATTTTTTGATTGGATTATTCAAGGTTTTGGGCTCTAGATTCTTGAGTTCTTTATATATCTTAGAGATCAATCCTCTATCACTTGTAGGGTTGGTAAAAATCTTTTCCCATTCTGTAGGCTGTCATTTAGTCCTATTGACAGTGTCCTTGGCTTTGCAGAAGCTTCCTAGCTTCAGGAGATCCCACTTATCGATTGTTGATCTTAGTGTCTGTGCCACTGATGTTATATTTAGGAAGTGGTCACCTGTGCCAATTCGTAGAAGTGTATTTCCCACTTTCTTTTCTATCAAGTTTAAAGTGGCTGGGTTTATGTTTAGGTCTTTGATCCACTTGGATTTGAGATTTGTACAGGGTGACAGGCTTGGATCTATTTGCATTTTTCTACACACTACCATCCAGCTATGCCAACACCATTTGTTAAATATATTATCATATTCTATCTTTTTTCCATTGAATCATATGCTAGTTTTATGGAGACAAGAATAATCCTTTTTTAGGTGATATCATGTTCTGGATGCTGATGATGGATAATGTTACTCTTTGTTGTTATGCCAACCACAGCAAACACTGGGGTCTTATACTGACAAGGTAGAGAAGAATGCTCTCTTAGGCCACCTCAGCCACCCTTTCATATAGGTTAGTTATTTGCAGCTTTTAAAAATTTAAACTTCTGGATATAATGTGCAAATGCAAAACCAGGCTGAGCTCTCTCTCCCAGTGGGTTATTCATGAGACTGCTCTTGTCCAAGATATGCCAGTTTTCTCATGTTTTAAGGCTTTGAGGCAAACAAACAAAAATCTGTACAGAACTCTGTAATATAGATGTCTCAGTTTCCTGAAGTACCTAGAATTGTTTTTCATTTCTTCGTCTGGATCCCGGCACTGAGCCTTCTCTTCTTAATATAGCTCTATGCTCACATCATTAAGCTGATTTGCTGTGTTATGCACCACTGTAGGCTTCACCATCATGGCTTTCTCTCATCGAGGGAATAAAACAATTATTCAGAGCCCACTATATTGAAAGGATTTTGCCCAGTTTTGAAAGTACTAGGCACCTGGAAATTTTTCTAAAAGGTCTAATTGTATTAAGATTCACCAGTGGGTTGGGTGTGAAGAGACACAAGCTAAGAAATTACAAACAAATAGAATGTGAGCTTCAAAGTAGATGCTTGTGGTCTGGGGCTTCACATGCTGATGCAAAACACTTCTGAGGGGTGGAGTTTTTACCTAGCATTTTGTATAGCACTATACAAAATGTCTTAGAAGATAGTTCATTTTGGTGGGTTTTTAATCTGTTTATTGAAAGAAGACTCCAGGTTTACCCTTTTAAACATACATGTACATTACACATGCACATATACTCCCAATGAAAGCTACAATTTAAAAGGTCTGCCTCTCTCTAACACAATAAATAAAGAAGGATATAAAGTGATTATTCACAATCGTTTGGCTCCCAGAGGTAGAATCATCTCTGAAAAGAAGCTGAAAGCATTTGGCTAAGCTGAGACATGAGTAAGAAGAAGGCATTACAGCCTATAGTGAGCACTCACCTGGAAACTGAGATGATGGCATGTCCTAATCAGAAAAGGGAGTGGCCAACTGATGTGTTTTAAAGGTCATTGTTCAAGAAGTTCCCTTCATGTATGTGAAAGCATCTTGAAAGCAACTGACATTGGCATTAACTACAGACTCATTTTAAGGCTGGACAGCATCTCCCCTCTTGACACCACCCCAATCTCTCACCTTGTGGGCTCTGCTTGTAAAAAGATGGAGCAAACTTTGAAGACACAGCAAATGTTGAAAAGCAGGGTTTTGCCAGATGGATGTGGAGACACAGCAGTGGAATTGTGCTCTCAGAGTGCTCAGATGGCCTCGTCTCAGTCCACCAGGCCCATCTGTGTCAACTGCACTGGGTTCTCTTTTCTTCTAGACTCTGATTTTCTTCTCTGCTCTTTGAAAAAGAACTAAGTGAGAGGAGTCTTGTTAATATTTAAACAAACATGCAACCTTTCCTGGACACTTCATGAATCAGCCACAAGTTGGGTTAAGAAGGCAGTGTTACAAATGGCATTAAGTGTGGAGTGTGATAGCCTCTCACAGAGAAAGAGTGATAGGTGTCCAGTGGAGTCAGACATCTGTTTTCAACATGTCCTGTGTGAGAGGACACAAGTTAGCATTATACTAGAGAAAATTTTATATGTACTAGAGAAAAATACTCTACCACAAAGATATAGATATGTTTCTGAGGAGAAGTCGTCAGAGAAAGGCAGCACTCTAAAGATCTCTTATTCTGTTCTATCAATTCACTAATCTGATCAAACATTGATGCTATTGAGGGGTCTCATGAATATTTCCTATTTGACTTTGCCAGAGTGAATGCAATGTCCCTTAGCTGTTAACATGATATTCTTTATCATATTGTTCAGAAATCTCCAATGACAATTAACTCTAATGGTCTCCTGTGTTTAAGAGTTCCTAAGACTTGGACTATATGGTTTCTCTAAACCCATGAATCAAATGGTGGTTATGTCCTAGGAAATGACAAATGAAATTGGTAGATGACAGAGCTGGCTTTAAATAGAGAAATCACTAGCAGAAAATATACTATTTGGAAGAAATCACCAAGATAAAAGTCCCTTAGCAATCACAGAACCAGGCTTCTAGTACTTGGCAAGAACGCAACACAACAGTGACTTGGAATATTATATCATCAATGTTGAACTGAATGGATTTAATACATGACCAACCAATGCCTGCTAGATATGACAGGATCAATTTTTCTAGCTTGACAATGTTTCCTTCTTCCAAACCAGTCACAATTATCCTGTGATAGCTAGAGCTTATGTTTATAGATTACTTATAAATGTACTGCAGATAAGCATTTCTAAGAGCCAAAGAAAAAGCATTTGCTGTTAGGTGGGGATCTGGAGAGAGTTCTTTTGGTTACATTATAGTTTTCCAGTTAAAGTATGTGTAAAGAGGTTGGTGAAATGTTTTAAGTTGGGAAGACCCATGGAATAGGCTGTCCCATGCCGCTGGGAGCTGCCAGACTCTGAAATAACAGCTGACAAACCTTCACGAAATGGATCTGGAATCCCTCAATGGAGATGACAGTCAAAAAGCATGGCCAGTTTCTGGAGCCTCTTGCAATTGGACTGGAGTCCACCTCAGGTCCATGAACTGGCTCCTGGAAGCCCATGCCTATTGGGAAAACACCTTTCTCAGCCTTGATACTTGGACGAGGAACTTGGTCTTACTTCAACTAAATATGCCAGACTGAATTGACTCACCTTGGGATTCCTTGCCTTCTCTAGGGTGTGTGGAGTAGGTAAGGGGTAAGGGGAGAGGCTGGGGGAGGACTGGAAGAAGGGGAAAGAAGAAGAAAAATTAATATAAAAAATAAAAATAAAAAAGAACTGGGGATCAGAAGAGATCACATAGCATACAACCCACAGTGACCCTACAGTAGTTCTTTTTTTTAGGTGACTCAGGACTTTAGTTTCTCTTGTGACAAGTGAGAGTAAATACACCCCCTACCATCCCACCCCATGTCCCATCACTCAAAAGGCAGAGGCATTTAGAAGGCAGAGGCAGGCAAATCAGTTGACATACTGCCTCTGCCTTGAGTGCTGGGACTAAAGGTGTGTGCCACCACTGCCCAACTTGAAAATAGTATTTTAAACCCAGATTTTTATCTGTATCTCACATGAAAGCAACTTAGAGGTAAGGCCACGCAGGATTGCTATGACTGCAGCAATGTTAGAGACTACTCTTATTTTTGCCACATTCTATGTGTGCCATCGAGGCTGGTGACCATCTTTCAATCCATGCTTTGATCTACCATCAAGGTGGAGAAGTGGGAGAGGAGAAATGTATCTACTCCTCCACTAAAGGAGTCCTTGAACAAGTCTCCTCTTCATTAATTTCACTGGCCAAGATTAGTCAAGTCCTAATGGAAAGGGGGACTGGGAAATGCCATGTTACAGCTGGATAATAGTCTACCCTGTTGAAAAAGGATGCCGATTCCTGTTTCAAGGAAGTATCACAGAGAAGACTGTGGCAGACAGCTGACAGTATCTGCTGCAATGAGCCAACACTCATGTCCCACCCCATGGCACAGCCTTAAGGATTTAAGTTCCTTTACTGTTCAGCTTCAGAGTCTAATGACTCAGAAGTTCCCACTGTCGGGTAGTCCACCCTCATGTCAACCTCACATCTTATCTTCCTTGCTTCTTGGTGATCAGGCCTAGCTCTGCTCTAATGGCTTCTCTTAAGCTCTGTTTAACCACAGTCTGATACTGATCTGATCATCCATATGTTCGCAGAATCTTGTGCAAAAGCCTGGCATCTTAGGAATAGAAAGTCACACCACAGCTATAGCATTCTCTTAAGGAATTCAACATCTGGTCTTCCTTACAGACCTTGTTCCGGAATGCTTACCTGGTGCCATTAAATTATTAATTAAAGTGGTCACAGGAGAAATACATAGATTTGTTTTGTCTCACTTTGATACCTCTTAAAATCAGATTCTGAGCTGTGATCATGTTCATCTTTTAGACCTCTGCTTCTTCCAGGAGCACAGTCCATCACTGTGGGCGATGCATTGCACTGCTTATTAGTGTATCCCACTACAATTGATTTGGTGGACTATCCAGCTCTCCAGGTAAAAGGTTCCTCCAAACCAAAGGGTCCTGCAGGCAAAAGGTTGTAGTCTCTCTTGATTTTTGGTGAATGGTTTAATCATAGAACTCTTTTCATCCCAGTTTGTTTGAATTCAGCCCTGGAAAGGATGGGAAAAAGAAAGTGCCACATGGGAAGTATACAAGGACTAGACCAGAGGGGAGGGGAGCAGGGATGCCTGATTCTTCTGGAAGGAAAAGTAAGACTGACTGCCCAGGTAAGCAGTCTGTACATGCCGTGAAGGTGGGAATGACCTCAGTGTCCTTTTTCCAGGTGCAGGTCTGTTGTCCCACTTGCCCTCCATGGCCATTTTTTTAGTGGTTAAAAAAAAATTGAGTTCTAATTGTGCTTTTGGGAGTTTCACAGGAGCCGTAATTGTACTTAATGATGCTTGTATGAACATTATGTGTAAGTGTGGCATACCAAAAAGGTAGTGAATCATAAGAGTGGAGAATGTTAGTAATCTTTATTTGAATTTGATCAAGACTCCTTTGCCTGTAGTAGCCTTGAAGCTGTGTGTGTGTGTGTGTGTGTGTGTGTGTGTGTGTGTGTGTGTGTGGTTTGTAACATTTTAAAACCTAATTGAATTAGGATATCCAATGGGTGCTGATTAGTGGGGCAGGGTATCTAATGGGGTCATTCAGCTCTGTCCTTGTCTGATGGAGATATAAGAAGCAAGCTAATCAAAGTTTTAGATACCTCTCAATTGGCAGTGACAGTTCATGGGCTAAAGAACATGTGAGAAGATTCAGGTCCAAGCGTATCTCAGCAATCTGAAGTGATGAGCAGGACCTGATAGCAGGAAGGTTCAGGATGGACAAATGGTGGCTACCCATGCTGGCATCACACAGGCCAGGCACAGGCAACAATTTAAGTCCACTGTTTAATTTCTTCCACTTATTTGTCCAACCAATATTTTCAAACTCTCCCTTTGTGCAGTGCTGGAGACTTACAGATGAGCAAGAAATAATTTTCTCTTTATGAAAATAATTACAATGTTACAATAAAGGATGGCGCAGGCGATGTTGGAATAAATTAGTGTCCGAGGCAATGTGTCATGTTCACAATTAGGGAAGCTTACCTCGGGAAGCTGGCAGAGAGGCTGAAATTCAAAGGGTGGGTATGAGTTAGCTCACCGGGCAATGGGGAAAGAATTTTCCAGGAAGAGCAGGTGTAAGGCTCTTCAGGTAACCCAAATTAAACCACTGTAGGGATGGGAGTAGGTTTGTTAAAACTGTGGTGTCGAGGGCGTAGGTAAATGATGAGGCTAAAATTAGGGAGGGAGGAGTGAGTGGATGTTAGAAGGTTTTGTAGTTCACTCGGAGCTTGGATATTGTTTTTGTGGGATGGAAATCCCACATTTGAACGTGGGTGTAGGAGAAAGATTCAAAGGGGACAGCTGGGTAGAAAGAAGCCACTTTCTGTTTTGGAGTGGCAGATATCTAGGGAGGAGCTAGTGTATCCATTTATGGAGGGGGGATCAGGACGGACATTGGGTGTCAAATGTAGCTCTATTAATAAACCTGATCAGTAATCATGGGGAGATGGATTATTAGGTCAATATTTATTCAAAGCAACTTACAACATTAAATGCAGGGGAGCCTGGGATGATTCACTCATACAGATGGAATGGATCTTTCTTCCAGACAATGAGAAAGCAGAGAGAGTGCAGTGTTCATGGACTTGATCGTTAAGCTACAGCTTTGAAGGTCACAGATAACCCCAAACCTGTACTGACTCAGAGACCACACCTTTAAGTCAGAGAAGTGCTGAAGCTGAATCCCACTGTGTGTGTATGTGTGTGTGCACGCACGTGTGTGCATTAAGGCCAGAAGAGGTTGTTGGGTCCACTGGAACTGGAGTTCCAGGTGGTTGTGAGCTGCACAATGCGGGTGCTGGGAACTAAATTTGGGTCCTCTGGAACAGCAGCAAGTGTCCTTAACCACCAAGCATCTCTCCAGCTCCTTCATAGCACTTATGTAAGAATAAAATAAGATGATGGATATAAGAGTTCAAGAAATAATATGCACTGTTATCTGGGTCGTGTTTTATTTGTGTTTGTATGAACTCTCTTTAAGAGGCCAGAAATACTGTTTTGCTCTGAGGAGGGACTGAAACTCTATCACATAGCTTGAAGCTCCCGGAATCAATCAGGTTAGTACACAGCAGAGTCCGATAGAACTTTCCAGAAGCAAAAGGAGTTAGAATTACCCCATGATGTTCCAGGGGATGAAGTGGCTGAGTTGCAGAAAGACTGACTTCAGCCCATTATCCCAAGAAACCTCTAACAAGCAGAACTCTCTAAGGATAGACAGTTTGGCTCATTTTTCCCACTAAGTAGAGATTACATCTCTAAATCTGAGACTCCATGACTGCAATGGGGAGAACCATACTTGTTGTTGGAGTTGGGGGCAGATGTAGTTTACAAACTGTTAAGGTCCAGCTGATCCAAATAGGATGTTTCTTAAAGGCCTAGGGAAAAGCTCACAGTTGGTTCCTGCATATTACATTATAATATTCATGCTCATACTTATTCTCCAGCCATAAAAGTGATCATTTTCTTTTCTGAATAGATCGATGGGAAGATTATTTTAGAAAAACAAGAAAAACAAAACAAAAAAACACTGGCCCGAGGTCCAGACCCGCAGTAACACAGACACTTAGCCCCAAATAATCACACAAAGGTTTATATCAATTACAAGACTGTTTGCCTTATGCTCAGGCTCATTACTTACTTGCTCTTTCAGATTAACTCAACCCATTTTTATTAATCTATTGTATTGCCACATGGCTTGTGGCTTACCCATGTTCCTTTTCATCTTGATTGGGCGGCTGGACTGAGTCTTTCCTGACTCTACCCTCTTTCTCCTTTATCTATCTTGGAATTCTCACCTGCCACTAAACTGCTTTGTCATAGGCCAAAACATCTCCTTTATTATCCAATGATAATTCACAGCATACAGAAAGACATCTCACATCAAAACACCTTTCACACGAAATGGTTAGTGATCTACACTGCCTGGCCTCTGTGTCCCAAAGGCACAGAGCACAGAATCATAGGTAAAGGGAATAATACACTTTCAGAGAGTGGTGCTGTGAGGTGTTGTTTTCCATTGACCCTCTGGTCCCTACAAAGCATTATTCTTTCCCACCCCCACCAGCTTAGAATATCCCCAGAGGCCTCCAGCCTTTCCTTCAGGGTATAGCTTCAGGAAAGGCATGGTGCTAAGTAATAAATTAGAGCAAGGCAAGATTCTTGAAAATCTCCCCCAGCCTTGGTTTATTTCCTGGTAGTAAAATGGAAGGAAAGTAGAATGCTCCACTGCGATTTATGAGCGCCCTTCTCTCCGAGGGTTGCTGGTTGAATCTTTGTGCCGCACTTGACATTTATGATGTAAGGTATTAATATCTCGGAAGAGGAGCTGTTGTGCTGTGTTGTGCTAATTATTCAGACCTGCTCTGACAGTGAACTGGTGAGCAGCATTCATATGTCAGATTCCATCTATGCATTAAGTCCTTCACCTAAAATAGGTGCGAATTACGAGGCAATGTGGGCTTTAGCTAGAGAGATTTCACAGAATGTCTATGGGATGTATTAGTAAATCAGTCCTGATGAGGTTGCTGAGAAGCAAAGCAGTATCTGCCTGATAAATAGAATGCCCAGGAAGCCTTTGAATCAAGATGTGACAGGGACATTCAAACAGAAAGAGAGAAAATGCCAATCTAAGAGCTAACTTTTCCTCAGTCTAAAAAGGGAAACACTTGCATCCTTTTCCAAGTCTTCAGGTGTCAGATGTGCCTTATTTCCAGTAGCCATTTGTAATATTAATCATTTTAATAGTATCAAACAGACTGGGTTTTTACACTTGATAAATTTTTGATGTTGGACCTTTGAAAAATGCAGTGGTGTGATTTTTTTTCCTCTCAGAGTTTCTCCTCAGAAGTCAGTGTTAATTTGCAGATGCCAACACATGACTAATGATTTTATTTCAGAAGATTAATACACATTAAATGAACATGGGGCAGAGGACTCACAAGAGAGTCTGGGCTGTGTGAGCCTGATAGACAGGCTCACTGTAGTCTCCTCACAGGGATGGGGTTGGCTGTTAATTGGGCAGTCAGCCTGATAAATCTCTGCCCCAAAAGTCTGCTCCTTCTTCCTTGTCAAAGAACACCAACTTTGTTCACAGACAACTGTGCTCAGCCCCAGTTGATAAGCTGTGATTGGCTGTCAGTAATGGGCAACTAAATTCTCTTGCCTGTGATTGGCTTAGAAGGAAAAAATGACAACTCTGGCTCAAGCAGTGTAGGAGTAGGGAGGGAACTGGGGGAGGGGGGTTGGAGAGAGAACAATGAACTCTGAAAAAGAAAAGGAGACCATCATGTGGGAATTACTCCTTTTGGTTTCTGCTAATTTTTTCCCTGATGTTGGATATGGTAGTGTATGGAACCAGCAAATGCTTTGGCAGCCAAGGGGAGGCCATTGGCAGTACTTGCACAGCCCAGCAGAAAGATGGAGTCAAGACTCTCAGTGATGCTATCAACCCACCAGTTTATCCTGTTGCATTTTTGTTGAGAGTAGAGTACATCATCTCCAAGACCGCCGGTTTCTTAATTATAGTGTTTGTTAAAGAATTTTCTTAAAGCTATTATTCTAATGGCTTCTCCTAAAGGTTGTTTGTCTTTCTATGGTTTCAGTTACCCACAGTCAACTGTGGTGTGAAAGTATTATAGTGAAAACTTCCAAAAATAAATATAAAGTGAAAAATTCCACCCAAAGCAATTCCTGAGTTTTAAATTTCATGCCATTCTGAATAGGTTATGAAATCCAATGATGACATACTTATGATGTGACTCATACCTCTTCCCAGCATATTTCACGGAAATTATCATCCAACATGTGCCTTTCAGGCTGGTTTCTTCACTTGGTGTTTTCAAGGTTTTATCTATGCAGTTCCCGACTGTAGGATATACCAGTGTTCCATTCATGTTTATGGATAGATAATTTTTCACATTTATTTTTACTGTGTATATACACCACATGCTTCAGTACTCTTAAAAATATATATATTTAAAATTATGTGTATTTATGTATCTGTATGTGAGTATGTATTTGTGTGGGTACAGTGCCTTTGGAGGCCAGAAGAGGTTGTTGGCTCCCCTGGAGCTAGGGTTACAGATAGTTGAGAGCTGCTTGACATGGATTCTGGGAACAGAACTTGGATTCTTTGCAAGAGCAGTACACAGGTAACCACAGAGTAATCTCTCCAGCTCCAAGATATTAAAAAAAGAGTGTGGGAGATGGCACTAGATCCATGGTACCTGTGTGGAGGGCAGAGGAAAATGTGTGGGGTTGATTCTCATCCACCTTGTAGGCTCTGGGGATTGAACTCAGGCCACCAGGTAGCCATCACTCATAGCAGCTGAGCTACCTCCCCAAGCCCAGCACGTACTTTCCTGAGACAAGCTTTCACTATGTAGTTCATGTTGGACTTGAACTCAAGATCCTCTGTTTCAGCCTCCCAAGGTGTTTGTCATCATACCCAGCCGTAAACCACTGTGCATTTTTTTCAAAGTTCCCTTCAACACTTATGTTAAGTGGATTTAGAACTGTAGAACTTTTCTTTGATTTTAATTTTTCTTTCACATTTTTGATTTCTTTTTGCTTATTTTGGTAGATTTCCTTGATCAGACTTGACAGCCCTTTTGCTCATCACAGACAAAGGTTATTTTTGTTTGTTTTTCTTTTTGCAATTCTCTTTCTATCTCTAGTAACTCTTGTGTTGAGGTTGTTCCTTTTAGAAATAATAATCCTGTTCTGTTTTACTTTGTTTTTGTGTCATTTAGATCACATTTAATAAGCACCTATTTAGATCCCCTAGGCTGATGTAAGATGTCTCCGAATGTCCTGCCAAGGAGATGTTGGGTGTCTCCTCACGTAAACATATCCATTGTGTTCTGAATTAAGTATAACCACGTTCTGATTGAATGCCTTGCCCAGTGTGTCCGAGGTCTGTGTCAGGACTATTCCTGGCTCTGAGTCAGCCAGATAGGCTTGGTGTTTCTGCTGGGGGTGGAGTCAGTCTCTTTGATACCCTGCTCTCTGAAACAGACTGTTGGATGCTGTACAACAGGGCAGATGACAACCTCAGTAAACTTTCCTTTCATTGGTTGTACTTCTTTAAGAAGTTTGGGTTCTCCAAATTTACAGCAAGGTTTGTCCTGCTGAGGCATTTAGATGGGTGATTTTTGATAAACACATACAGTCATATTCTAACCACCGTAATCAACAGTTTCATCAACCTCCAAACTTTCCTTAACTCCTAGTATCTCCCAGCTTGGCTGTTGATTTTCTCAAATGTTTAGCATCAGTTCTTGGAGTATTATTGGGGTGCCCGCCCGATCCTGAATCCCCATCCCTGCTGCTACAGCCTGTTTCTTGAGAGAGAAGATGATGTGAGCCATGTGGGTGGGACGGTTAGGCTTTAGGATTATGGGTGTGGAGTGGGAGGCAGCTTGTTTGGCAGGTCAAATTCCACAGTCTCTAATTGCTTTGATGCAAGGGGAAAGGAATGCAGGGAGGGACTCCCTGGACCAGGTAAAGGTATCTCTTGATTAATGACGTTGAGGGTTGCTCCTCATTCTATTATTTCTGACTTGTTTTCTGTCTTCTACAAATCCAGGGACTTTTGACACTCTCCCAAGGTAGAGAAATGATTCTACCCACACTGTAGGCTTTACAAAGCTGGGCCTCTTGCTCTGAGTCAGCCAATAATCTATCCTATCCTCTTTGTTTTGGCCAAGAAATTCATCAAGAAGTATTTCCCACTGATGGCTTTCTTCCTGGCTACAATGCTTTTCTGCCTTATTTCTTTACTGGCAACACCATAGACTAACTGAGCAGAGGGTGAACACATAAGTCTGGTATGTTGCCCAGAAGCCTAAGACTTAACATCCAGTTCAAAAGCATATGGTCACATTACTTGTAATTGGCTCAAATAATACATTTCTTCAGGAAGACGTGTGTGTGTGTGTGTGTGTGTGTGTGTGTTACCTGTGAGCAAGCCCCATGACTCACACTTCTCATGGCACGTACCTGGACTCTACTCAAGTTCCTTAGCCTTTTTAAACTTCAGAGTAGAATAAAATTTTTAGTAAAAGACAATTAAACTCCCACAAGGACTTTTGGGAAGTGTCTCAAACAGACGTGGTGATGGCTTACAGAAGTCCAGTGAGGTTTAAGGTGTTCTGTAAAAATGACCTTCTAGGAGCTTCTCTCAGCAACTTCACCTAATGTTTGTGACACAAGATGGAAGCTACAATTTAATTTTCGCCAAGGTGAAACCTGGAGAAAGGCAACTTGATATGGGTAATAGGTAAATTCAAGAGGAGTCAGCATCCTCAGACCTAGTACACACACACACACACACACACACACACACACACACACACACACTAGCATCCAGTGGATATTTCACAGGGTAAAGGTGTCAGATCTTATGCACCCTCTGAATGAGTTATGCTTACCCCAGCTGCAGTACTCTGTTAAAGGCATCTACAAACAAGATGCTTAGGGATGTGCAGGGACTGGGCAGTGAGCGGAATTAGAGTGTATGATGTGAACTTCCAAAGGTTCAATAGAGAGATTGCCTGCAATAAGATTTGAAAAAATCTAAAGAGGTTATAAAATATAAAATATATAATGGCTCATCTTGATGCAAAAATGTATATATTTTTATTATTCTTCATTGAAATTTTCATGTATGTATACAATGCATTTGGAGCATAAAACCCTAGCCCCTCCCAGAATCCTTCTTCCACATACATCCCTGACACATTCATGTCTCTATTTGGCTGCTGAGTCTACCTAGTGCCATCTGTAGGCACAGTAATTTTGGGGTGCAGTTCCTTAAAAGAGGACAGTTTATTTAAAAAACAAACACCAATTTCTCATTGCAAACTGTAGGTTGCTGATAAGACACTTTCCATATCTGCTCTTTTTCTCTCTTCCTTAAAAATTCAAATAGGAGTGGGGCAGGTGTGGCGAGGCATGTCTGTGATCCCAGAACTAGGGGATGTAAGGCAGGAGGTGGCAAGTTCAAGGCCTAGACTTTGTGTGAGATCTTTTTCAAAGAAAAGGATGAAGAAATGAATAAATAGGACCAGAAAAATTCTCCCACGGTCTGAGTTGCAAAGAGAGGGTGGGTAAAATTCTCTGGTGTGTGGACAGTTGTCTCTTCCTCAGTGGCAGGACAGCGACTCTGTCTTTAGGGATGGGAGATAAAGGCTGTCAGGCCTCCTGGAAAGGCTGGACCTAGCTGGCCTGTGCTGGGAGAGTATTGAGGCCCTCACAATCCCACTACCCTTTGCTTTTTTATGTGCCTCTGGTGGGATCTCTCTCTGTTCCTCCCTCCTCTAGAGCACTCAGGCATGCTGCAGAAGCAGACAGGGTCACGAAGAAGCTGAGGTAGTGTGCTACTTGACCCCCACCTTGCCGATGGTTGGTTTTATACACAACTTCCATGTTTGGGTTATCTTCTCGCCCTCACACTGGAGTCTAGCTCATCTCTGTCATTAATGTCTGTGATTGAAATAAGGCTGCCAAAACTTTTTACTGGTTCAGTTTTCTCACCTTTTATAGGTGTGAAAACCCTAATGCTCTCCCTTTTTACATAAAGTATAAGACAAGCTAGCATAGACATATATGTGTGTATATATATTAATATTTGGAAATCACAAAACTCTGCAATTATAAGATAAGGTCATCTCAGCTTCCCTCAGGCTGGCTCAAGCTCCACAGCTGGCCCTGCCACCCAAACCAGCTGTGCTTGTTTTGTTTCTATGACTCATGATGGCACCTTGGACACCCATGTACTGGATTCTGCACTGGGCATTGCTGGTTACTCCTCAGTGATTCTTCCTTGCCCTTGGTGATGCTTGGAAGCCATCCAGCTGCCACCCTCTCAGGAATTAGGTTCTGCTGGCATGGCCAGTCTTGTGATTACACACTAAGTTGCCTTGTTCAATCAGGACCTTAAAGTGTTGGGTCAACACTGGACAGACAGGGAGAAGAGTCCAGAAAGCTGCTACTATGCCATTCAGGGAAGTGGCCAATGAGTTTGTGAATAAGATAAAAGTGTGTGACTTACAGGTGGAGAACTGTAGAACTGGGTATAGGGAAAGGTGCCCTGCACAAATCAAGAGAAGGCTGCTAGAAGCTGAGTATTAAGGCAGCGGCATGTGGGCCAGGAAGAAGTAAACAATGCATAAAGGTCGTCCATGAGCTGCTCGGCACTTAGATCTTCCCAAGTCACTTCCTTGGCTACTGAGAATGGTTGTTCTATTTCTCCTATTTTGTCTTTGCCCTTCTGCCCTTGCCCCAGAGGAGTGTGCAAGTTTAAGGCAGGGTAGAGAGACCTGCACTGCCCTCTAGCTGCCACAGTAGAAACTTCAGCAACAACCCAGCACTGATTGGGGATAGTGGTTAAACCTTTTAATATTTGGACAGTTTCGTTATTTGAGGGGGTTCAAACAGAGGTCAGTGAGATATACATAAATGTATAAAAGATATACATAAATGAAAAGGAAGCATTCCCAATTTTTGGTATCTTAATACGTGCTGTAGGCAGCAAATGAATCTATACAATTTCTTGTTTTGTTCATTTCCAAAGTGTCAAGCAACCCAGTCAGCAGCTGCAAAAGGGGAGGAGATGCTCTTCCTCCCCTATGGCAGCCCAAAGCATTCCTTCTCGTTTTCTTCTAAAAACCCAGTTCTCTATGTTGGTATTCTTCATCCACCAGGGAGCTGATGGAGCCAGAAGGTAAGACAAGGTGAATAAATCATAGCAGGGCTCCAAGAAAGCTAAGTACTGATGCCTTTCTGTCCCTGGGCTTGAAGCTGGCTGCATCGTTTGTGTGTGTGTGTGTGTGTGTGTGTGTGTGTGTGTGTGTGTATGTGTGTGCGTGTGTGTATGTGTGTGTATGTGTATATGTGTGTGTATATGTGTGTGCATGTGTATATGTGTGTGTATATGTGTGTGCATGTGTGTATGCGTGTGTATGTGTGTATATGTGTGTATGTGTGTGCACAACTACCATGACCACACTGAGAGAAATATGTCACAGAGGCGCCTCTCTTCTGTTTAGTTTCCTTTGAGAAAAGGGGGAGGCCACTGAGTGAAGATATTTACAGAGCTCTGGAGGCTGTGGAGAGGAGAGTTTCCAAGACAGTGTGAGGATATGACTTCAGATGTCCAGAGCCCATGGAAACCAGACTGGATAACATGTCTGTAATCCTGACGCTCCTAAACTGAGATGGGACGCCCACCAGAAGCTCGTGGTCCATCTAGCCCTCTTTTCACTGAACAACAGACTTGTCTCAAACAAGGTAGGAGATGAAAAAACAACACCTAAGCTTGCCTTCTGGCCTCACACACATATACACACACCATCGTCACACACACAAGACACATGTGCATGCACACACATGAAGATTTAAAAAAAATTAAAAAATTACAAAGTGAAGCAAATAGTAGAGAGGAAATAATATTGGCCTGGTGGGGTAGGGGGGAGTGTGTGGCGAACAGAGCACTGTTACATTCCAGGGACTTCGCACAGGTACATGGCTCTCTCTCCCAGCAGCCCAACAAGGCATGTCTCTTTTGATTCCTTTCTGCAGACAGAATAACAGTTGCCAAAGTCATATTACTTGTGAAGCTGAGATTTAAATCTTAGCCTCTGTTCTTCCAAAGCTTGTGGTTTCCTTCCAATAGAGAACAAGAAAACCGAAGAGAGACGGGCTATTTTAGTGCTAAAGAAATGTGGGGATCTCTGATTCCTTTCCTTCCAATGCCTTCATTTCTCAGTCATAGACACCAATTTTTTTTTTTTTTTTTAGAGTCATACAAGGAAGACTTGGGATGGTTACTTCTGTGGTGATATGTTATATATCTAATAAAACCTGAAATATCGACAGATTAATACACAGTCAAAACCTAGGCAAACAGCTTAGGAATTTCTTGATTCTTGAGTACAAGGACAAACAGCTGGGATTCAATGGCACACACCTTTAATCCCAGCACAGGGAAAGCCGGGAGTGGTGACCTATGCTCTTAATCCCATAACTCCAGAGACAGATCTTTCTGTGTTTCTGTGAGTTCAAGGCTGACTATCAAATAGAGTAGTTCCTGCCCTTAAACCTAAAATGGATGGGATACAGTTGGCGAGAAGGGTGAGAAGGGTATTTAAGGCTACATAGAAAACCAGCAGAAGGGGAAGCGACCAGGAGCAAGGCTGAGGAAGCTGGAAGATAGCTGGATGAGAATTGACTGTGATGTTTCCTCTCTCTGATATTTCAGCCTTTTCCCAATATTTGGCTCTGAGTCTCTTTCTTTACAATCCAAATTCATGCAACATACTTGTTTCAGGAAACATAATTCACATAGGTCTTCAAGCCAGCATGTGGTCTGGTGTTGGTGACTCTGTGCTGGTTTGTTTTGTCAGTTTGACATAAACTAGAGACATCCAGGAAGAGGGAAGCTAGGAATTCCTTCACACAGATTGGCCTGAGACACGTCTGTGGATGATTTTACTCATTACTGACTGATAGGGGACAACCCAGAGCATTCTCAATGATACCACCGCACGGCAGATGGCCCTGAACATAAGAAAGCAGACTAAGCAAGCCATGGGAACAAGTCAGTAAGCAACATCCCTCCATGCTTTCTGCTGTAAGCTCCTCCTGTCTTGATGTCCCTTCATGATGGACTACAATCTGTAAGCTGAAACAAACTCTTTCTTTGGAAAGTTGCTTTTGCTCAGTGTTTTATCACAGCAACGGAAACCAACCAAGGACACTAACATAGGGCAAATTTATAAGATCTATAAGTTCAATTTCAAAGAACTGAGCCCTCCCTCTTCTCTGTCTTGAACTTTTATAGTGGTCTTCTCATTGATATTCCAGTGGTACACACAGTATTAAGTGACCTTCATTAAATAAAATTGTCTCATGGGGTTGTGTAACATACATCAAATTGATCCTATGCTCTTAGACTAAAGTCTGAACTCATCAGTAGGGACACCAGGTCCTCCATGAGTAAATCTACTTCTAATGGCCTCACTGGAAACCTGTTTTCTTGCTAGTCCCTGATCTTGCCACACTGGCCTCCTCTTTAGAACCAAAGATGTCCTGAGGATGAGATGCCTGAAGTGTTCTTCCCTGAAATCTACCTCAGACTTTCCTGTTTATCTTGTTTCTGCTTGCCCATCACTTTCAGAACCCCCTCTAAGATGACTACCATGTCACCCCATGTGCTTCCTTTACAGATCCCCTCCATGCCTCCTTTTCTTTTTTTCTTGTTTTTTCCCAGATAGGGTTTCTTTGTGTAACAGCCCTGGTTATACTGGAACTCTCTGTAGACCATGCTGGCTGGCCTTGAACTCACAGAAATCAGCCTGCCCCTGCCTCTGGAGTGTTGGGATTAGCATGTCCAATTTTTGCTTGTAATTCTTAATAATCTGTGTTCATGTTTGCTTTCCTCCTTGACGGAAATGTAAATACTTGGTGGGTGATTCTACTGCCTTCTTCATTACTGCTTTCCAGGGCTTAGGATAATGACTGGCATGCAGCAAGTACTAAAAAAATATTTTATAAATAAATAAATAAATAACCCATTTATCTCTGGGTTTTTGATTCCAGTGTACATCAGTAGCTCAATGTGGCATGCGTGCCATACTTGGAAGACTGGAAATAGAAAGGTTCACCACCAAGGCTTGGACAGTCAGCAGAATGAGGAACAGTGAGACAGCAGGCAGGGAAGTGTGGTCTGGGAGTCAGGGATTGTGTCTCCACCCAAAGCCAAGATCCCCAGGGAATGTTTTTTGCTTTACCCACAATCATTTGTGATGGGGCATATTATTACACATGGCAGGAAATTCCAAATAATCAGAAAACAATACAAGGTAGGAAAGGGGAGCCTCTGGACAAGGGTCTTTCGACTCAGCACTTTTCATGGATTTTTAAAGATGTTACAATAACATCCTCATTCTCATGTTTGCTTTGAAAATAGCATCTCATTTGTTTTCAACATGGAAATTATTAAACCACAATTTAAAGTTTTTCTTGCTACTTGATCTTGCTTATACATGTACTATTTCCACCCTAATCTACATATTTTGGGTTGAGAGCCATCTCTAGATTGTAGAACATCTCCCTGAAACACTATTCTCTCCATTTTGCTAAAATTTCCTGGGAATAACTGAGTGGAAAAATTTAAACGCTGGTGATTAACATGGAAAAATATTTACTGAAAATTTGCTGTGTACAAACATTTAAGTCTTTTGAGCCTTTAACACTATACATGGGTTTTCAGAACCTGGAGGTCAGGCCCCAAGTTTTGTGCATATTTTGCTCTGGGATCCAGAACATAGTAGTTTCTCACAGAATATTTGCTGGAGAAATGTGCAAACCTATGTTGCTACACACTAGGGACTCTGGAAACAGCTCATTATTTTCAGGGTGTATTAGAAAGTGTTCAGAGAAAAATTAGAGGCCTAGATAGTGGAGGAGCAGATAAAAGATAAGAACAAGAAGCCCTCCAGGGTAAATGCTATGAAAAACGTACCTGTGCTGGCTAGTTCTTTGTCTGTTTGATTAGAACTGGATCATCTACGAAGAGGGAACCACAATTGAGAAAGTGACCCTACCAGATTGGCCTGTAGGCTAGGCTGTTGGCCATTTTAGTAATTAATAATTGGTATGGGAGGGTCCAGGCCACTGTGGGTGATGCCACCCCTGATGTGCAGTCATGGGTTGTTTAAAAAAGCGTGCTGAGTGAGGAAGTAAGGTTCCTCCATGTAAGGATTCCCGTAAATGTGCTAGTCCCACAACCCTACATGGTACAGGGTGAGATACGAATTCCTAGCACATAGCAGCCACATGGTAAACCCAACATGCCTACAGAGGGTACGCCACTAGGTGTGGCTATGTAAATTTGTGCCCACCTCTTCCCTTTTAAGGAGACACCACATGAAAGCCTTCTCTTCCTTTGTATACACTTGGCAACTTTCCTGAATGAACTCTAGTGCAGTGCTGGTAGTGTGTGTCTGTTCTCATGTGTGAAACCAACACTGTATGGTTCCCACCTCTGCTCCAGTTTGAGCTCCTTCCAGAATTCTCTCAATTGTGGGCATAGAAGCCAATTAACTTTTCCCTCTCCAAGTTGTTTTTGGTTTCGGTGCCTATTACAGGACAGAAAACAAGTCAGGATGGTACCTTTTGGAAATTCAGAAAACAGTTATCAGCATTGGGAGGTTTTATAAAGAGAAAGTATTTACAAACAGAAGGCAAACATTGATGGTTGAATTCTTTTTAACAAAGAACTACATATTCAAAGAAGAGATAAAGGCAGGAAAGCATAGTGAGTATTGCTCCAGCTGGAAAGAAAGACCAAATACCTGTAGCAGCAGGTTGAGGAGACTGTTGTTGAGGGCCCTGAATCCCAGAAGGGTTGCAAGACATTGCTCTGTGCCTTTGGGCCAGCTCAGTCTGTAGTAATTCACAGAGTTTTCTCCCACCTCTAATACAGCCTCATAGGAATGCTCCTAACTGTTCAATTGTTGAATAGTAGCACCTTTGTGTCTCAGCTGTTTTGGAGCCCCAGATTCTTTCTTCACAATTGGAACCCTGTTGCTGAGGACACTTTAGTCAGGCCCCTCAGATAGCGTGTCTTCTATCCCAGAGACTGAAAAGAGAAGAAACAAGCTGCTGGTGCCTGTAGGAACCAAGCTTTTCCATTAGCTGGTAGAAACTCTCCATTTGCTGGTAGAAATACAGAAAAAGCCGAGGTAAAAAGTTTTGTTATGAACCTGACTTATATTTGGCAGTACTAGGGTTGATGTCAAGCCTTTTTTGACGTCCCAGGATTCTTTTACATTACCACTCACTAGCTCTTATGCTCTTTGGGACCTCATGACACATTGCTCTACCTCCAACATGACGTTTCTAGAAAGGATGACTAGGAAGGGCAAGTAATTTAGACTGCTCATTTTGAGGGCTTCCAAGAAATGTCACCAGCAAGAACTATGTCACATGGTCATTCATAGGAGCAAAGGGGGCTGGGAAAATGTGTTTCCAGCTGGACACATGCCTACTATGGGAGAAAATAAGGTTCTGTCAGCAAAGAAGGGGAAATGAATATTGGAGAGGCAAGTAGTCAATATTCTGCCATATTCTGTCCCATTTTGCTATTTTGTTCAATATAATGTGCATTTGAAGAGCACAGACCAAGTTTTGGCAACAAGTACATCTAGAAGTCTGTCATTTTCACACACTAAGATGTGTCAGTGATATGTGTTGATGTTTTTCTGTTTGCTTGTTTGCTTTTTGTATGTGTGTTATAGACTACTCGGGTGGTTTTACTGTATTCTTGGTTGATGGCATACATGTAACTATAATACATCTGTACAGCTGCCTCCAATTCTTTTCGAGAAAGGGCTTCACTACCTCTGCAGACCAGGCTGGCCTCAAACTTACAGAGATCTGCCTGCCACTGCCTCCAGAGAGCTAGTAATAGAGGTATGCTTCTCCACACCCAGCCAACAGCCCCATTTGTTTGTTATTGGTTTTTTTTCCTTCCTTTTTATCCTCCTCCTAATGATTTTCTTTTTTTGAGATGATTTCTCTATTTAGCCCCGGCTGTCCTGAAACTTGCTCTGTAGATCAGGCTGGCCTCAAACTGGAAGAGTCACCTGCCTCTGTCACCCAGGTGCTGGGATTAAAGGCATGTGCCATCATGCCTGGTTCACAGCCATTCTTTATTATGTATTTTTAAGTCTTTTTTTTTCTCCACTTAATAATTATTATGGTTACTTTTTTATTTTTGTGAGCGTGTTTGTAATTGTGTGGTGGTACAGGTACCTCCCTCACATGCCATAGTGTGCTTGAAGATGTCAGAGGACAACTTCTGGGAGTCTAGTGTCTCCCTGTGGATCCTGGGGTTTGAACTCAGGTCACCAGGCTTGCTGCAAGCGCCTTTAACCATGGAGCCATATTGGGGGCATGCTTCCCATTTTGACTTTTTGATGAAGACTCATTCATAGTGAGTAATTCAACAATCACTTCCTTCTTACTCTCAGATCCTTATATCTGGGTCAATTCCCACTCATAATGGTGTAGGTTTATAACTCCAACTTCATTCAGAACAAAGGGTTCTTAATTCAGCATGATCAAAGTGAACTTGGTGTCCAAACTGTTACCCCTATGTGTTGACTTATCTTCGTGAACACATATGCTCAGGTCAGTAACCTAGGAGTTTTAAATATTCCCAAATGTGTTTCCTTCTTTAATCCTTTGCAGTTTTTGGGTCCACCTGTGACTGGTCATTTTTAGCTAAGGTGTTGCCTCATGAGTATCTGTTAGGTCTCTTCAATAACTGCATATAATCTGGGCTCTGCAGCTCTTTGAGGTGAACTTTTAATGACTATGTTTCCATTTGTATGATGTGGTAATTTGAATTTAATCCACCTTCATAAACTCATTGGGAGTGGCACTTATTAGGAGGTGTGATTTTTATTGGAATAGGTGTGGCCTTGTTGGAGGAAGTGTGTCATTACGGGGGTGGGCTTTGAGATCTCCTATGCTCAAGATACACCCAGTGTCTCAGTTCACTTCCTGTTGCCTGTGGAGCAAGATGTAGAACTCTCAGCTCCTGTCTATGGGCATTCTGCCATGTCCCACTGTGATGATAATGGACTGAAGCTTTGAAACTGTAAGACACCCAATTAAATGCTTCTTTTATAAGAATGGCTATGATCATGGTGTGTAATATGAGGTTCTTGGCCTGGCCTAGCTCTGACATCAAGACCAGCAGTCCCAAATAATCATACAAAGTCTTATATTAATTACATGCTGCTTGGCCTATGGCTCAGGCATATTGCTAGCTAGCTCTTGCATTTTAATTTAACCCATTTCCATTAATTTGCGCTGCCATGTGGCCAGTGGCTTAGCTATTTCTTTACATCTTGCTTCTTGGGCGGCTGGATCTCTTCTTCCTTGATTTGCTCTCCTTCCCCTTTATCTATGCTCAGATTTCCCACCTCCTTCTAAAGTGCTTTGCTATAGGCTCAAACAGTCCTGTTATTAACAAATGATATTCACAGCATACAGAAAGACATCCCACATCAATGGTGTCTCCTCACAGCAAAAGAAAACCTAAGACAGATGACATTTGAAAAAACATAAGCAGTCATACCTCCTTGAGTGACTGACTACCGTAGAACTGAGTACTGGAAATTGATCTCAGTGCCTGCACATGCATGTGTTTTCATGGTACCACTGCTTTAATACTAATAGCTCATAAGAAGAAGCAGAAGAATTTTACACCCTCGAAAGAGGCATTTGAGATAAAGTTCAGTGAAGTCACTGTTGCTTGTCACATTAACAAAGGTTTCTTCTGAACACCAACAGGTCATGTGTGTCCAGGTGTTCTAAATTGTGGTACTGGAAAGAAATGATACTATTACAATCAGTTCAAGGCCAAGAGGGAAAATTTGTTTCTATGAAAACCTCACATTAATTTTAACACCATTAATCTGAATGCTATTTTTCTGTTAGCTTAAATTTAATATCTACATCTTCTAGTTAATTGTACAGTTGTATAGAGTTAGAGAAGATGGACCTTGGGAGATGGTGCAGTCAGTAATGTACAAGCAAGTATGGAGACATGAGTCTGGATCCTTAGCACCCATGTGAAACCCAGGTGTGATGGCGTGCATCTATAATCTCTGTGCTGGGGAGGTAAAAACATGTGCCTCCCCTAGAACTCATTGACTGACCAGCCTCGTCGAGTCAGTGAGCTCAGTGCTCAGTGAGACCCTGTCTCATAAAAAAGATGGAGAGCAACTGAGGAACACACTCTGTCTCCACATGCACATGTGTGTATGAATATGCACATGCGTGCACACTCTCTCTCTCTCTCACATACACAGACACACACACGCATACATGTATGAATGAGTATATGCATGCCATACATACACACACAAATTTAAAAAAGGAATATCTGAAAAACCATCTAAATGGCACTTTAGGCCCATTAGGGTATTACACTTTGAAGAAATCTTGTGATAGTGGACACATCTCATTGTTAAGATTACTGTTTACTACTCAGAAAATATTAGTATTGGTTGTCTGATTTTTAAGATGCAATTCATAGGCGGGGACAATGCTTTGGCACAGTGCCTGTGTACAAAGCTTAGTGGCCCTGATTAGATCCTCAGCCCTGTCTATGAAAAAACATCAAATTGCTGTGCCTAAAGCAGTTCTCATTAAAAAGAATATAAATGGCTTGTGCAAGCATGTTGGCATTTTTGCATATTTGATTTTTTTCAACTGTGTGGTATATGTACATGCATTTGTGTGTGTGTGTGTGTGTGTGTGTGTGTGTGTGTGTGTGTGTGTGTGTAGGCCTAAGGTTGGTGACAGGAGTCTTCCTTGATCAATCTCTGCCTTATGCAGTGAGATAGGTTCTCTCAGTTGAACCCAGTGTTCACTAATACAGCTATGCTAGCTAACTTGCTTTCTCTAGAGATTATATTTCCATTTCCTGAGTTCTGGCATTGGAGGCAGGCCACCACATCCACCTAGCACTTATGTGGGTCCTGGGAGTCTGAACTCTGTTTTTTTAAATTTGATGGCGAATACAGCAAGTGCTTTTATTGCTGACCATTTTCAAGCCCATGCATAGTACAATCCTAAAAAAGGCTACACTGCTGTGCCCACCTAGCATTTACACAGGTTCTGGAGATCGGAACTCTTTTCTTCTTGCATGCTAGGAAAGCACTTTAATGGTCAGGCCATCTCTCCAGTTCCCTAGGGCCTTATGTCCATCGTCCTCATCACCATCATCATCAGCAGCAGCATCACTATCATCACAACACTGAGAGCTTGTCAAGTGTCAAGCATTGCACATATCTACTAAGTATTCACTCCAACCATGAGTTCCATGATTGTCCTTAGTACAAATGGGAAGCACCTACAGAGAAGTTCACAGACTTACCCAGACTTACAAATTGCAAGCAGCAGGACCATGATAAATTCCCTGGTTCCCAAGGCCATGCAGCTCACTCCTAGGCTGCACTTCCTGGCAGAATTCTAATTCCTAAGTGTGCCAATTTCCCCTAATTTTTTTTTCAGAATATGCATCCTCTCTCAACGTTGGATTTATGATCTGTAACCCTTCTCCTGAATAAAACCAGCAAAGCTTTGTCTATATAAATGACCTATGTAAATGTCTTTTGGCATGACCATGGCTGGTGAGGAAATAGAAATTACATTTTGCTGTCCTTGTCTGGTTTTCTCAGTAATGGATTATGTCTACAGGATATGAATTCAATCAGCTGATAAAGTGCAAGAATCATCATTAATGATTATACAACTGACATCATATGGCTGCTGGTGTGACACACGTAGAAGGACACACAGCATCACCTATGGGATAGCACTGCCAAAAAGGTTTCACCTGAATTTAATCATGAGGGGACAATCAGACACACATTCATTAAGGACATTCTGCAAAGTGACTGCCTGGGCTCTTCAAAGATATCAATGTCACCAAAGACAAAGAGGCTGGTGAACCCTCTAAGATTGATGGAGACTAAGGAGACAGCGCAACAGCAAGCAATGTATCATCTCTGCTTTGATCCCGAATCAGGTGTGAAATAGCTATAAAGGACATTTTGGGGACAAATAGAAAATTTTGAATGCAGACTGTTGGTTGGTGTTGAATATTGATGATGATGTAATGGTTTTATGGACAAATGTCTTTTCATTTTGGAGATAGATGATAAAATAAATAATCCATATATTTAATATACACATTCTAAACAACACAAAGTTAACCAAGTAGCAACAATTAACAAATATAGATAAATGGTAAATGAACAATTATTGTATCATCTCAACTTTTCTTAAGGCCTTGGATATTTATATTTTTAAAAAATGAAAATTAAAAATGAGTGGGCTATAGACCAGCAGGGTATCTGCTTGAGATAAAGCCTCTATATGGGTTTCTATGCATCAGATGCTCTGGGTATTCCTCTGGGATTTGTAGCTCCCCGTGACTGAATTAACACTTACATTTTCCCTAGATTGCTAGTACCGGATGGATATATTTCCACTCATTCATGTGTTTACAGTGAGTCTTTGAAATGGATATATTTCACACATTTTCACTAATAGGTCACTGATGATTTTCATTAAAATATTTAGAATTTTTGTCTTCACTGTACCTCTCTCTAAAAGGATTAGGGATTTTATTCTCCTTCTTAAATTGATGTAATTCTTTCTCATAATGTAGACCCGTGATTCCACAGTGCTCCTTGAAAGACCAGTGAGGTTGCTCAGCTACTGTTTGCCTTCACTATTGATATGCCTTCATGCCAAGTGATGCAGCCATTCATATCATTCTGTCAGCCCCCGTTAGGAAATATTGTTTTCCAAAATTAAAATTGTGAATCAATACGCAGGAGGATGTTGTCAAATAAACAAAGAATTGTCACTTATATTACACTGTCAATTTTTTGATAAACTTAATTCCTCTAAATGCATTTAGCTTTAATGAAGAGTAATACAATTTAATAAGAACATGAAATGGAATCATTTATCTTTCTGATCCTGGCATTGGGCAGACGTCTTCCAAGGAATGCTCCAAGACACAAAAGTTTGTTCCTATTTTCTCAGTTTTGTCTTTTCTTCGTGTGTGTGTGTGTGTGTGTGTGTGTGTGTGTGTGTGAGTTAGTGTGTGTGTAGGTGACAAGGAGAGCAATCTACACCTACATGCTTAATTAAATCACTCATCAAACCAGAGTCTTTATTGAGGGAAGTTTCTGAGATTTGTTTCTAGTTCTTGAGGCAGTGATATTTATGTAATCTAATAAAACTGGCAATTATTAATGTATTAGCCACGGTTATCTCATTGGTTAGTGACATAAAACCAAATTCAAAATGAATTAAGAAAAAAGAGGAGTTTTCTGGTCCAAACAATGAGGGAACCTGAAGGTGCGCATGGGTCTGGGGCTCAGGTGACCTGGCTCGCTTCATTCCCTGGCTAGCTTCATTCTCAGGCCAATTCCTCATTGGAGGTGACTAGGAAATGTTCACTGAGACACAGTAAAAATCAGCCACAGACACAGGTTGAACTTTGGATATTTTCCAATGGGCAAGGGATCCCGGATGACCCTGAACTCGGAATCAGATCGTGCCTGTTTCATTTTGGCGATCTGATTGGTTTGCTTTTATGGGGTTTTGTTTGGTTTTGGTTGTGATGCAAGACCCCAGGGAAGGAGCAGATTGAAGTGAGTAGTCGGTTAGTGTTAGTCTTTCAAGTGGCTCCAAGACTCTTTTTTTTTTTTTTTTTTTTTTTTTGGAATGCCTGTGAAAACCAGGGTGATAAGGGGTGAAATAATTTCTTATGAAGAATTTTTATAAATTATGAAGGGAATTTAGCACACTAGGGTGTGAAAGCACTGAAATTCCAGAAGTCTATTGGTGCCAGATGAGATATCTCTCTCTCACAGGGACTTTTTAAGAGAGAGAGAGTAGACTGCCCTGACCTTGCAATCTTTTTACAGTAACCTCCTGAGTGCTAGATTATAGGCATGAGCCACTAAATACATATTGTACATTGTGCATTTCAGGTCTGGAACGTTGTATAAAGCTACTATGGTCCCTGGGACAGAGAGAGAGAGAGAGAGAGAGAGAGAGAGAGAGAGAGAGAGAGAGAGAGAGAGAGAGAGAGAGAGAGAGAGAGGCAGCTTCAGAACCAGTGCATCAAACTCTTCATCAATTATCATTGGTGACCTGTGCGCCTCCCCCACCCCCATTTCTATAAATGAGCATGCAGGCCACAGGGTGATGTATTTTTCATTTCAGTGTTACATTGAACTTGGAGGTTTTATTTCAGCTAAGGTGGCTGGCCTGTAAACCCCAAGCATCTGCCCTCCAGCACTACCAAGCTTGGTTTTTAATGGAAATACTGGAGATTCTAACTCAAGAAAACTCCATCTCATGCCTGCACAACAAGAACTTTACCCACAGAGACATCTCAGCCCCTTAGTTTTTCTGTTTGTTTCTTTTATAAATAGAAAGCATTTTAAAAACTAGTTTTACAAAGGTAAATTACATGACCCCAAAAAAGTTTCTAATATAGAAAAATGAGGCAGAAGACATTAATATTCTATGCTGGTAAGTGAATGCGATGATGCAAAAGAATAGCGTAATGTGTTTTGGTCATGATTTTGATTTAATCAAATGGTCAAACAGGCAATAAATATAAAAAGCAGTGGTGTCATTACAGAATGATTCTCATCTCTGTCATTAAGGAAGTCCTATTCTCATCACGGGCTTCTAAAGGCATCAGTAACCCAGCTCCTGGAGAGATATTCAGATGCTCTGTGAATAAGTCAGCAGCTTTGAGAATGGTTTTAGTCTAGAACCACCTTTTTGGGAAAGAGCAGTTAGGATGTTTAAGAAATACCTTATGTGGGATTGTGTAATGCACACATTCAAACCCGTCGTGTTGTCTGCAAAATTTAGCCAGAATTTTTCGCTAGGAAACAAAACAAAACAAAACCCTTTATTACTTTTATTTCTGTAAGCTTCTAGCCTGAAAAAAAAAAGAAAGAAAGAAAAAGAAAAAAAAAAATGCCAGCTAGCAGAATGCTCATTAATTTACATTTCAAATGAAAAGTTATTGGCTTCCAAAAAGGCAAACATATCTAAGTACTTAGAACTATCTGAAGTTATTAAATTACCAACTTAACCTACTGTTATTTCTCTAATATTTTGTTTGCTAACTAAACTATAAAGCATAATGCTGAAAATGTAACAGCAAGATATTTGCCAGCAGCAACTTTCCACAGACATTTAAAATTTAATGGTCTGCTGAAAAATGGTGATGGATTTTGGTCTCCTTTGCCCCAAAGTCCTGACTCTCATAAAAAATGTAGCCTACTTCATATCTCTGGAAAGGAAGGATTAGGATGGAGGATCAGATGATAAATTGTTTGCCATCAGTATCTGGCCAGAAGAACTCAGCTTAGTCCTATCACATTTTCATGTTTATTTATGCACTGCACCATTTGGGTATTATAATAAAATTTTTATCTGTCCCTGGAGGCAAAATTGAGTTATATATTAAATGGCTATTTTCTTTGTTTTCTGCTTAGGTATGCATGCAATGTGTTGGCATAGTATATATTCTACACTTGTTTCATTCCTACAGAGAGAACATTTTTGCAGCTGACAGAGTAAAGACATCACGTGCTTCCAGACTGAGAGAACATATTGGTAAGATAAAATACAGATGTTCGCTGTGTTTTCTCTACTTCACGGTTGTTTTCAGTGCAGGTTAACTTCCATGGGTATATTTCCCTGACCTTGTTTGGACAGTTGGACATAGAATTTCACAGTAAAATCAAGATGGCAAAAGATAGTTTGAAGGAAAGTATTTCAAAATATTTTTAGTGGGGAAAAAGCAACAGAACCCCACCCTTCTCAACCTCTGTCTTCATAAGCTCATTGAATTAAAAATCAAATTCCCTACATTTTTATGGGGATAAACTGAAAGTATAAAGTATATCTAATGTCCTTCCAAACACTTTTATTCCTAAGTAAGAAATAGATAAAAGATGTCTCTTAGTACAGTCTAGAAAATATGGAAACTTCTTATGCAACCCAAACTATGATATTCTAAATAGCTTTATAGTTTCATTTTTTTCTATTCCAGGAAAATAAATCAGAAAAAAAACCCAAAATATTAAAAATGGGCCAACAAACACCAAAGAATATGTCATGTGTGAATCCTCAGGAGAACTGCCTGTTTCTATCTATAAACCTGCAGAAAGGGTACGGATGAAGCACAGTGAATTGGTTTTCATACTTTGACTCTCCTGTTGGAAAAGAAATTCTTCCTCTGTAATGATAAGAGAAAAATTGTCTGATAAATTTAGTGGTTTAAATTAATTGGATCAAATGTGTGCACCCAGATTAAACAATGTCTATTAAATGGAGTTGTCATAGGATATGAATTTAATGAGGGGAAGCTGATTTTTCTTGGTTGGATTCAAAAGAATCTACTGCAAATTTTGAAAGCATAGACGTCCATAAAAAGTAAAGATCCAGAAGAACACACACAAGAATAAGTTTTGTAAGTAAGAAAGAGAATAAATATGGATTACCCCCTCTCCCGAATACGGAGTACAAATTCTAAAAGGCTGGATATGTAAGTCAAGCAGAAAAGTTGGAAAAATGAGTAGCAGTAATGCCACTACAGGCATACAGAAAGAAAGAAAGAAAGAAAGAAAGAAAGAAAGAAAGAAAGAAAGAAAGAAATGGGGAGGGAGGTGTAGTAGACACATCTGAAAAATCAATAATATAAGAAGTTTAAGATTAAATTTGAAGTATTCATCCTGCACAACATGCCATGGCAGTAAAATGGAGTTGTTTTCAGGCGGTCACCAAGTCCTAAATGGAATACAAGTGAAAAAATGGCAAGTGCGAAAAAGATCTTGGTAGTATCAGACTTCTTATTTGCAATATGGTTTGAAAACTTCAGAGGAAGCAGATAGGTCTGAAGAGAAAGCATTTATCTGCTAAGAATCAGACCAACTCAATCCGTTATCTATATGCAAAGCAAGTGAAAACCAGATTTAGATTTGTAAGAATTCAAAACTTATCTAACTCAGACTTATATGTGTTTTTATTTTTATTTTTTTTTATTTTTTATTTTTTTTCCTTCTTTATTTTGTATTTATCAAAAAAAAAACACAGTAAAAAGAATTTAAAATGTGGAAGAGTTAACAATAACTATACAGAGGATAAGAATGATAAGCATGGCTTATCAAGGGTAGACATACAAATAAGATTGCTACACCTATATTTTCTTTGTGTTCATCTTTCCCTCTGAATTTTTTTTTCCATCCCTGTATATCCTTATTCAAGGTCTCTTCCCCCT
>PVIH01000103.1:209479-503609 GCA_004025045.1 Sigmodon hispidus | reverse complement strand
GGAGGAGGAGGAGGAGGAGGAGGAGGAGGAGGAGGAGGAGGAGGAGGAGGCTGCTCCTAGCTAGGCTTTGCTTCTGTTTCCTGGACAATATGCTGTGAGCTGCTATGTTTTAGCACGGCCTCTCCTCCACAAGGGTCTGAGACTGAAACCCTAGGAGGCTGCGGAATGGCGTAATGGCAGAACTGTGGCTTTGACCCTAGCAGCCCACTATCTTGGTTTAAAATACATTTTTTTTTTCCAGTTCCAGATACCCTTTTTCTTTGTTCTCGCAAAATTATATTCCCCAAGACACGGGGAGGCTCAGTCAGAGTGACTGGGGGCCCTAGGGTGCTTCTAGAGACCAAAGGGTGGACAGATGTTCATGTAACTCATGTGCATACGTATGTGGTGATAGATTTAATACAATCAGCCTGGAACATCAAAGAACACATTCACCCACAGTCAAACCATGAGGGTCAGACAGTGGTAACTAACACCTTTAATCCCAGCACAGGGATGACAGTTGGCAACTCACGCCTTTCATCCCAGCATGGGAATGACTGAGTGGTGACCTACACTTTGAATCCTATAACCCCAGAGACTCAGATCTTCCTGTGTTTCTGTGAGTTCAAGACTAACTACCAAACAGTAGTAGCTCACACCTTTAATCCTAACTCTAGGATTATGATGCAAAGTTGAACCCGGAAGTGAAACAACTGGGTGAAGAAGATATTTAAGGCAGGCATAGGCAAACATTGAAGTATTCTGTAGAAGCAATGGGCCTGGCTGAGGACTCTTGAAGACAGCCTTTACCCTAAGAAGTTGGCTAGGTGAGAATTGACTGTGGTCTGTTTACTTTCTCTGATGTTTCAGGCTGATTTTTATTAAATATAAAATACAAACAAACATGTGCATATGAAAATGCATATACACATGCATGTATGTATGTCTGTATGAGCATGTGTGTACATTTATATGCATGGATATATGTGTGTACATGTGTATATGTGTACATTTGGCTGTGTGTGCACATGTATGTATATATTCAAGTGTATGCCTGTGTGTATGTGTGTGTTGGCAGCTTGGGGGCTACAGTGAGTACAGGATCTATGGGAGAAAGGATTTGCTGGGCGTCTGGAGATAACTTTCTCTGAGGGCACACTTAGAAACAGATCTTCCCACAAAATCCCTCAGAATCTCTCTCTGTGTGTTCATTGGTAGACAGTTCACAGGAGTTTTCCTCCCTTGTACATGTAACAGGCATTCTCAAATGGAATGAGGGGAGTCTCCTATATACCTCTTTTCAGACTGTTCTCCAAAGAGGCAGAGAGCAAAGGTCAGAAGGGAGAAAACATCTTTGAAGAAAGCAAGCCTCCTCCAGAGCCTCTCCTGAGCTGAGTGGGGATGAGACTGAGGGGCAGACAAGGCGGAGTCGTCACAGGAACCATCCCTTTACAAAAGTCAACATAGAAAATGAATTTCCTTTCCCAGTGGCCTAAGGATCTGACCTACAGTGGCTATGATCTGGGTGAGGCCCAGTGAATGCCTCTGTGTATGGAAGAACAGCTATGTTCCTATACTGCCTGATGTCATGTGTTCCTCCTACCCTAACTTGTTTCCTCATTTTGCAGGATATAAAAAGACCATTAGGCTGAAGCTGCAGTCCCTCCCAAGCAGAGGGAATTCCGGGTGTCATAGTTTCCAGAAGGAGAAGGCAGTCTCCCTGTGGGGTGTAATTACATCCCTGCTTTCCGCAGAAGAATAGTTTATGGCTTAAATGCTATTAATTGTAAGCCATTCTGTTTCACGGGAAGTTGTTCATTGATAACTACTCAATTAGAGTTATTTTGCAATTAGTCTATTCACAGTAAATTTACTGCAAAGGGGAGGCCATGGTGCAGGAAATTAAAGCATCATGGGGCTGGTGTGCCATGTGTCTTAAAATGCCAACCCCATTAACCAGTTTGGAGGTCCTGGGAGAGCATGCCACCTTCGCCAAGGCAGAGACAGCCAACCCTGCAGGCAGCCCCAGTGAGCTCACACCAGCTTGCAGGCATCCCAGCATGACTAGGAGAAGCACGGGAACCTCTGCTGTGTGATTGTAGAGTGAGCTGTAATGCAAATATCTGTGTAACATGCCTCACTGGCCAGGTTTACTTGCTAAACTGTGTGGTCCCGAACCCTTGAGATGAATACACCACCAAGGCACAGAGAAGGCAAGCAACTTGCCCTAAGTCTTACAGCTTGTGCAGAGAAAAATCCGAGATCCAATCGCAGGCACTAGTCTTCCACCCATGCTCTGCATCATTGTTACAACTCCCTGGTTTCCCCAGATGAGACCGTCTCTATACTACCGTAAAGGGAGGTGAGGCAAAGCTTGCAGGCAGCAACATCTATTTGGGACTTATACAACTTGAGCTGAAGTGGAAAAGTCTGTTTTCCTCCTGAAAATCAACAGACTTAGGAAGGGGGTCGCGGGCCCTGCAACCTGAATTCCTATACCAGCTTTGCTGGCTATTAGCCGCACGTCTGCAACCAGATCCTACGCCTTTCCGAACCTCAGTTTCCTCAGCAAAGGATTCATGATGATAAAACACAGCATTGTTTATTCTACTCTGGATGGCACATAGAGCAATGATGGATGGCTTAGGACTTTCTGACTTGGGAACACAAACCATGCCCATACTATCCTGCTTCTCACCTTCATTGCAGCATTTAATAACTTCTACAATGCAGTCAACACATTATCTTAATGCAAGCTTTGTTTTTGTTGGCTTTGCCCAGCTGTAGGCTAATGGAAACTTTCTGAACACATTTAAGGTAGAGCTAGGACATTCTATAGGTCAGATGTGTTATGTGCATTTTTGAGTTCATGGCATTCCTACCTTAAATTAGATGGTTAAGGATGTGAGCCTCTCCCTCACAAGCTAGAAAACAATCTGAACCCTCTGTCACCTAAACAAGAACCCTGATGTTTGTGTGTCTGCTCTAAGTGCAGACTCCAGTCATTGTGATAGAGTTGTACGGCCTAATAATCACACAGATTTGCTACTAGGCCCTTCTTGGGGAAAGCACACACGCTCTGTATGTGGTGGTAGCTATATTATCTTGGTTCAGACTTCCAAAGCGCCCCCTGCCTGGCACTGACTAAGAACAGCTTTTGGAAACATTGTATTCTACTTAATTATTGCTGCACACTAAGTGCCAAATGCAATCAAGAACACAGACAGGAACCACCTGGACCACACAGAGGATGGGGAAAGGAGGTTATTTCTTTTTAAATCTGTCTATTGAACAGGAAGCATTGCATAGATACCCATTTGCAGCTACAAGCTCAAAAAGTCAGGCTGAACTTGACTTGGAACAGGGACTATGTGAAGGGCATACCTAACCTCCATTTCCCACCTTCTTTTGGGACACTTGGGAGTTTGGGCCACAACCCTTCTGATTGGACTGCGTGGACTCATGAAGAATGTCCCTCAGAATCCTTGGGGTTGGGTACCAGATCCCACAATACTCATACCCAGCAGTGATCCATCTCTTATATGAAGTGGTATAGTGTTTGCTTATGACCTGTATGCTTCAAATACTCTTGAATGACTTATATAATGTTAGAGCTGTACAAATAGCTATTACATTATATTGCTTATGCAGTAATAATAATACCCAAGGTTTAACAGAGACTATTTTTTTTTTCTGATTTCTGTAGCCTGTGCATTGCAGGATAACTGACCACACAGCATAATGCATCTGCAGACCATGAGGTCCTATCAGAATGTCAAAGCTGGGTGGGCACTTCTGCTAAAGAGAACAAGTTAAAAATACTAACACACGTAATGTGATTTCATAAAACTTCCCTTATAGCAGATGGCGGGAGTTCAGAGTCCCCAGAAAAATTAGATCTTGTGATCAGGGCTTGAGGCACAGTGTGGCTATACTCAGAGGGCCTGAGAAGGCAGAGCAATGGAGCCCAAAACAGGAGAAAGTGACTTACCCTCTAGGGGACAGAAACGAGTCACCTTCTCCGGCATCAGCAGCCCCAGCTTGTGGCGACAGTAGGTTTCTGCAATCTCCTGGCGGCAGTGCTTGGATTTAGCACGGGTCAGGGCTGAGATGGCCTCCTTGCCAGATATATCACACTTTGGGGGCTGGTCAGACTTGGTTTCGGGGGACCCACCACCACCAGTCTTCCTGGCATGGGTGTGTCTTGAGATATCCTTTCCTTGGCTGCTGTCACCTGTGGCTTTTTCCCGAGAAGGCAGTACCTCCTTGGGGCCTTTCCCCAGGACTGACTGCCCCTGTCCTTTGTCCTGGGCATCTACCTTCTTCTGCAATCGCTCTTTATGCCTGCTTGGGGTCTTCTTTGCCAACTCTGGCTGGTACTTCTGCTTCTGGGTCCTGGGGGCGAAGTTGCTATTGTCCACATTCTCGAAGTCCTTCGGGACAGAGTTCTCATTGTTGCTGTCTGTCCGAACTTTTTCTTTGGGCCTGTGAGAGAAGTAGCCATCCTGGGGAATTAGAGAAACAGAGAAAATTGTCACTGTGGTGAGTCATTCTGGTGAGCAGGCTGGCCTCCAGAGGGCAGTGTGACAGGCGTGAAGCCTGAGCCAAGACTGCCATTCTTCACATATTGGCCCAGACAATGGAAATACTTTTCTCCCTGGGCCCGAGTTTCCCAACTCTGCTGCTCCCCACTAAGGCCTTTCCATGCTCATGGTGACAAGCCCAATTACTGTGATTCTCAAAGATCCCCTCATTCACTTCAATGTCGGGGGAAAATTTCCCTTGGGGCTCCTGTTTAAATCCCAGCAGAAGGTAATGTGTTCTTGTATAGAAGAATTGGAACCATCAGGATCAAATCATAAAGGAGACAGCGTGGGCCAATGTTGCAGACATTGCCTTTAGGATAAACACACCTATCTCTGTCCATAAGAAAAATTAAAGTTGAACCACAGTCAATCCCATAAGCAAGACGACATGACTTCTAAAAGTTTTTAAATTTAGTTTAATTTAACCTAATTTTTAACCACAGAACAGCTGGTGCCAAACAGTCCTGGCAATGGGTCTCAAGAAAGATGCAAAGCTATGTTCTTTTACTGCCTTTGCTGTACTGAGTTCAAGTACAGGGCCTTACCTATCGGGATCAGATGCTCTGCCATGAAGCTACATTTTCTGGCCCTTTTATTATATTTGTTTTAATTCTGAGACAGAGTCTTACCAGGTAGGTCAGAGTGGCTTTGAATTTTCTCAGCCAGTTCCTCTGACAAATTGTTGATAACAGACTCTGAGACTGCCATCAGTCTGGCATGGCTCTGATTACCTCAACCATCTCCTCAAGAGATGCAGTTACCATGGGACCATGGCTTCCCCTACCTCAGATGCTACTAAGCTGCCATGGGATGTTCGTTAAAATACTCCAGTAAGAAAGAAGTACGGTGTTTGCCTTCCAGAATGAATTGTTCACAGACACTCAATACATTCTAGAAAAGTCTGTGTGAGGCACAGTGAAGGAGAATCAGGTACTTCCAGAGGCCTGAGAACTCTATCACCCAGACTCTGTGCTGTTTTCTATAGTGACCATAGTCGATACATTTACTTCGCCATCTCCATTTTTTAATGAAATGTTTTTAAAATTAAAAAAAAATTATTTTATTGTCCTGGGGTTAAGATTCCAAAAACACTGAAAAAAATTATGAGATCTACCTAATATTTTTCTTAATGGGATCTTACTATATAATGTAGCCCTGACTAGCCTGAAACATATTATGTATGTGCTGTGTATGTTTGCTTTATGTGCACATGAATGCAGTGCCCTTGGAGGCCAGAAGAGGCCCTCAGATCTTCGGGAGCAGGAGCCACAGGTGGTTATAATTCTTCCAGTGTGGGTCCTGAAATGGGAGTTCTGGTTCTCTGAAAGAGCAGCAGGCTGCTGAGCCATCTCTCTGGGCTTTCAACTTTTATCCATGTTGCTGTACATTTCAAAATTCTTTTCCTATGAAAGTTTGGATATCACTGTATGTGTAAGCCACATATACTTCCTCATTTGTTTGTCAGTGTATTAGGAAGTTGCCCCCTTACCTCACCCCCAGTGTTTCACCTGAACCTAAAGGCAAACAAGCCTCATCTTTTTCCTCTCCCTTCCCCTGAACACTCACTTCCCCTGCAAAGGAAATATCAACAAAACCAAAACCAACCTGAGAACAGGACATGTGGTTCATGCCTGTAATTCCAGCACTTGAGTAGAGACAGGAGAATCTCTGAAAATTCAGGTCTACCTAGGCTTCATAGTGAGGTCCAGAGAAGCCTAGGCTACACTGTAGGACCCTGACTCAACAATGACAAAACACCTCCCCCCCTTGCCCCAACTGACTCCAGCTGGCAAGGGACCTGACTGACCCCTTTACCAGCTGCCACACTTGGGATAGCATGTCCTGTGCCTCACTGGGACAGCACAAAGGAGCTGACCCAGGAGAGGGCACAGGTGAGTCAGCCTGGGAACGTAAGCATGTGGGACCTGGTTCTGTCCCTCATCTGTCATATGATGACCTGAGTAGGAAAGAGATGACCACTCCCACCCTGCCTGAGGTAGGTGGGAGAGGTGGCCCTGAGGTGAGAAGGGTGGGAGAGCAGCTCCTGCCTACCACAACACTTGGGAGAACAGGCCCTGCATCTCCCATGGGCAAAACAATAGAGTGAACCCTATTGGTGAAGGTGTGGGTGAGCAAGCCCCAAAGTTGTGAGCCAGGTAAAGCTTTTCCTGCTACTCATCTGTCAAGTGATGGCATGGGTGTGGGAAAGATGACCTCCCCATCTGGCCCATTAATGCCTAAAGCAAATCGAAGAGCTGGCCCTGTGTTCATAAGAGCAGGAGAGCTGGTCCCATCCCTCATCAGCTGCAGCACTCAAGAGTGTCCTCTACACCTCACCTGGGCAACACAGTAGAGCTGACCCTGAAGGTGTAGGTGTGGAAGAACCCTGAGGACATGGAAGCAGGAGAACTGGCCCTGCCCCTTGCTCAGCACTGCAAAGGGTGAACTCACCTGGATAACGCTGGAGAGGTCACCCTGGTGGTGAGGACAAGGGAGCACTGGGAGGCTGACTAACCCTGCAACTACTCAAGTTCAGAACCACCATCTGTGATCTCCTAGAGCCTGTGAAGGAACTGGTCCTGCAGACCCAAAGCCACAGGATCTCCACAACACAAGGTAACAGCAGGATAACCAAGAGGAGTCCCAATGAGGGACCAGCATCAATAGTGTATCAAAAACCAGAGGCCTCAAAGCAGACCAATGCCTCTTTGCAATGAACATTTACAAGTGAAGGTATATAGACAAAAGGGTTTATTACATGACTCACTGCCACACTACAGCTTCCATGATGAAATTAATTTCCCCCCCTTTTCTCTCTCTTTCCCTTTTTCTCTTACGTTCTATTTGGGGGGAGGAAGCTTGAAAGGGCAGAGGATGGATACAAAGGGATTGGGAAATGAATTGGATGGAGATGCATGATATAAAAGGCACAAAGAATAAACAAAAAGAAAAAAGAAATAGAATGACAAAATTAAGCACAAACAAACACCTGAGTATGGTAGCCCATGCTCGGAATCCCAGAACTTTGGAGGTTAGAACAGGAGGATTTGCTGATGCAAAATCAGGCCAGCCACCCTATAGATCGAGTTCCAGATCAGCTTAGACTATGAGACTCTAGTATGAGACTCGAACCCAAAATCACAAGACACAGACAAAATCCTAGCACCGAGACTGGGAAGGGTACCCAAATTCCCACTCCTAATCAATATGCTATTTGCAACTGGTACCTGCTGGGAAAGCCTAAGTCAGTTTTCTCCAATTGAGTGTCCATGGGAATATCAACCACACCCCAGAGATGGCCCTATGGCAGCAGTTCTCAACCTGTGAGGTTATGACTCATTTGACAAACCTCTACTTTCAAAAGTATTTGCATTCTGATTTATAACAGTAGGAAAATTTCAGTTATGAAGTAGCAACAAAAGTAATTTTATGGTTGGGGGTCACCACGACACCAGGGATTAAGGGTCGCATTGTTAGGAAGCCTGAGAACCACACCAGGCTCAGGAGTAGTTGACCGATGTAAATATACTTGTTTCATTTTCTTCTCTGTATGTGTATGCACTTTTTGGTTCATTTGTTTGTTTTTATTTTACTTACTGGTTTTCTTTCTTTTAGTTTGTTTTTATTTTGTTATGAGACATACACACAGAGGGAGACAGAGACAGAGAGAGAGAGAGAGAGAGAGAGAGAGAGAGAGAGAGAGAGAGAGAGAGAGAGAGAGAGAGAACATGAAGTTACATAAGTAGGACAGTAGGGGGACCTTGGAGGACTTAGGAGGGAAAAGAAGATGATGAAACAACTTTTAATAATGAAAGCAAGGCATGCCTGCAGTGGACCACACCTGTGATCTCAGCACTGAAGCGGCTGAAGCAGAAGGATTACCACAAGTTATCTCAGACAATCTGGTCAACACAACTAGGTACAGATAAGCCTGAGTTACACAAAGAGGCTGTCTCAACATACACACATGCACACAAATCAACACTTGGGCAATCTCCTATAAGAACCCTAGAAGATATTCATCATGTGCAGGGCCCCAGAGCAGGAGCAGGAGCCTCACACTGAAAGCCTGTGTCTACAACTTGGGGACACACACAGTAAAGCAAGAACAGATCCAACCAAGGAGAAGAGACCAGACATAAAGAGGCTCAACAACCAAGCTAACAGTCCAAAGGGACTCAGACTCGTTTTACCCCAGAGTCCTCATATGGAACATGGACATGATGATAGTATTTTGGTGAAGGTGAATGTGTTGGAAGCTTCTAGAAGAGTTTTCCTACTCAATCAAAGTAGGAGAAAGAATGAACAACAGACCCCCAACTATGTAACAACTTTACTAATACATATTATGCCCAAGGGCTGGAGAGATGGCTTAGCAGTTAAGAGGGCTGCTGAGAAACTGGGAGGACTGGAATTCAGGTCCCAACACCCACACAACAAGCCAGGTATTCTGCACATATCTGTAACCCTAGCTCCTAGAAGGAGACGACAGGAGCATCTTAGGGCTTGCTAATTTCCTGCCTAGTCAAGAAAGAATGAGCCCTAGGTTCAGAGAGAGACCCTGTCTCAAAGGAAATAGGCAAAAATGATAGAGAAGGATACTCAACAGCCTTGCCCAGGCCTCTCTATAAATGTAGAAGTATATGCACCCTCAGCCACGCACACCTTTGCATGCATGCACACACAAATGCATACATACTTACAATAAATCTTCCCAAAAAACATTTTGTCTTAATTTGCTCATTTCCATATGTCTCCCCTGGTGAACACATGGGTTATGACTTCTCTATTTTGAAAGACTGTGTCCCTTTTATTCTTATCCAGCCCAACACTATCACCTTGGATTATTTATGTAGATAGAACCCTTTGACTTGTTTTTATTTTAATGTACTTATTATGATTGTTCATTCAAACATTTGCGTGCATCTCAGAACTTCAATTAGAAGCTCCTGCCTTGTCTTCCCTCAAAGCTGTTGCTAGAATTCATTTTTATTCCAGAATAATAATTAAATGTACTAATGTCTTCTACCCCCATTCAACCTTGAGCTTGTTTAGAGCTGATTTTGATAAAGACAATACAGCTCTCAGAAGCAGGTTATGTAATCCTGTCTGCCCCAACAAAGACAGATAGACAGACAGACAGACAGACAGACAGACAGAGAATGTGTGTGTGTGTGTGTGTGTGTGTGTGTGAGAGAGAGAGAGAGAGAGAGAGAGAGAGAGAGAGAGAGAGAGAGAGAGAAAGGGAGAGAGTCTTTTCTTACCTTTCTCTTGGTCTCTAATGATCTCTAATGACCAGACTTTAGGCTAGTACCTGGGTCCTGTTTTTTAGAGGTGAGAATGGTGGTTGTGACCTTTTTTAAATTAACAAATTTAGAAATTGTAGCCTTTGCTTTCACTGCTTGTGCAGAATGAACACTGGGTAGGGAGGGGAGCAGATGTGTCTTGCTTTAGTGACTGTATAATTTTCTCATCTGTAATACGATGGGTCCCACATGGGTTTTAGTAAACACTGTCTGAGTAGGTTGTTAATCAATATGATTGACTAGTAAAAGTTTTTTTTTTTTTCAGCTCATTGAACAACAATCTGATAAAGTTTAAAAGACTAGGGATGGATGCCCCGACATAGCCCAGACATAACCCAGATCGCTGCCTCTAACAGGATGTTGGTGTCAGAGGTCCTGGGTCAGGCAGAGGGAGTCAATGTCTCCCACTTCCTACCTGGGCTCTTCAAGGGGACACAGACAATCACATCTCTCCACATGAAGTAAAACTGTTCTCTGACATCAACCTCCCCAGATGGCAGGCACAATATAACACATACACAGTAGCATACCTATGGCCACACTGGGATACACATACCCCAAAGTAAATAATGAGACACTGTAATGCTGACCTAGTGTGGTTCTTCCAGCATGTGCTGGGGCCTCCATGCAGGCCCCTGAGATCTGTGCATGGGTCATCAAGAACAAGCTGTGTCCATCATAACATGGGGATGGTATTTCCTTCTGGCGCATTCTTTTACAAATGTACAGAGGACTTTTCCAGCAGCATTGTGACAAGTGACATCAAAACATGCAGGAGTCAGAAGTAAGTGTGACCTCCCAGCTGCCTTCTGATTGTGGTTTTCTGGGATCTATGTGACCAGCTGGCCTGGAACCCACAATCCTCCTGCTTCAGATACTGGCATGACAGGCCTGAACTACCACACCAGACAGACACCCTCTTTCTAGTTGGTGACCTTACTGAGCCCCACAAAGGACCAGAAGACTCTGCCCTTCTTGTCCACTTCCAGTGGTGTGAAGTTGCCTCTTTCTACCACGATTTCATTTATATGCACGAGTAATAGGTTTGAGTGTTGTTCTGCATGAATCAATCAGCAAGCATTTCGGGAATGGCTCAGTTTAAACATCATCTGCCATCAGCAAGTGGTAGGTGTGAGTGAACACTATCTGGAGGTCCTCAGGAATGCTGGAAGGCTTGAGGGATACCTATGACAGCTGACATTTCACAGAGGTGTAGCCCTAAATATGTCTGTGGATTAAAATAAAAGTGCTTATTATTGTTACCTCTTCTCTCCTATCTTCTCTTCTTCCCACCCACTTCCTTCCCTTTCCTTTATCATTGGGGATTGAACCTAGAACCTCACACATGGTAAGCAAGTGCTCTATAAATGACCTATAGAAACTCAGCCAGTCATGCATGTGCATGTGTTCCTGTAAAACACACACACACACACACACACACACACACACACACACACACACACACACACACTTTTTGAGACAGGAGCTTGTTAAGTGGACCAGGCTAGTTTTAAACTTTCTGGTCTCCTGCCTCTGTCTCCTGAGCTGCTAGGATACAAGCTCACCTCACTGAATCTGTTGAGGATTTGCTCATGTTGTAGGTGTGCCTGGCCTTTGGATTCACATTGTTTTCTTGCCTTCCCAGGAACACCAACAGAAGAGATGGAACCTGTCTCTTCCAGTGACAGGAGATGCTGCTGAAGATGTTTGCTGAAGAGGTACCAGGGATTGGTATCCAAAAGTCCTGAATTGTGTCCAAGAGGGGAGGGCTGGCCTGAGGCCAATGTACCCATTCTTCCTTGACTAGCCGCTGGTCCAGAGCCGTCTCTGGTTTCCATAGACTGGAAAGACTGGAATGCTCTGCTTTCTCAGAGATGCCTCTCTGTGATGAATTCCATCCCCTCCGAGTGCCTGTCTTAAAACTCCCATGGCTAACTGGGCCAGTGTGATACAAGCCTGGGTTCCTAGCTACTTGGGAAACTGATAGGAGCATTTATAGGTCCTGCTTGGGCTTAGGTTCAAAGCCAGCCCAGACAACTTAATACCTATGCTTCAAAATTGAAATAAGGAAATCATGAAAAGAGTTGGAAACATAGCTCAGTACAGGAGAGTCCATCTAACATGTGCAAGGTACTGGGTTAGATTTCTGATATCATAGGAAGGGAGGGAGACAAGAAAACTCAAGGTATGTCCTCAACTTGGAGGACAGGAGCTTCACTTCCATGAGCACCAACTAGCAATCTAAGGTGAGTACTATACAAGCCGCATGGACTGCTGCTGCTCTATTTTCCATTTTCCTGCTGTTTGAAACTTTTTGGTTTCCTGCCTGCCCTGAGGCCTCATCATTCTGCTTCTGGATGCCTTGCTCTCTTTCCAAATGCCCTAGTCACCTCTGGACACATCTGTTGATCTCATCTCTGTGGAACCTCTTTCCCTAGGATAACAGTCATCTCTGATAAACTCTGTGATGGTCAGCACGAAATTCAGCCCTAGAGTGATGTTCCTTGGGGCTGAAAGCTGCAGAGCCCAGAGAATGCTGGTTCAGAGTCTTTGCATGGTTCCTCTTCCCAACACTGCCAAGGCTTGGGGGACATCTAGCTCTTTCCATGTCACAGACACAGCAACAATGTACGCGCAATCAGGACGGAAAGCAGAGGTACCAGAGAAGGAGAAATGTAAGGAAAACCAGAGTACTGGGAAGTTGCTAATACAAGCTGTTCCTTGCTCTCCTGGGAATCCTTCATCCCTCCCCTTCCAGCCTTTCCTCCCTTCTCCCTTTTATCTTTCCAGCCCTTCTTTCTCTTACTATTTACACAGGCCTGCTTCCAACTCACAGTCCTGCCTCAGCCTCCATAGTGCTGGGATGTTGGGTATGCACCAGTATGTCCAGATTCTGGAATACTTAGCTCGAGTCCAGGAGGCTGGGGAGATGCTCAGCATGGAAAGTGCTTGCCAACAAGCATGATGAGTACCTGGTTCTGATCCTTAGCACCTACTGGAAAACCAGGTATGCTAGCTGTGTCTATAATTCCTGTGTTGAGGAGGCGGAGACAGGTAGATCTCCGGAGCTCACTGGCTGGTCAGTTTGGCCAAATCAATGAGCTTCAGATTCACAGAGAAACCATGTTGCAGAAATATGGCTGGGATAGAGACACTGGATATGGACTTTGGCACTCTCTACATGGACATATCCATATGACCAATGTGTAACAAGGGCTCAACAAGGTTGATTAAATCATGTTGCAGTGCAGAGTTTTTTGAAATCAATATTTATAACTGTACTTATCACAAGAAGATCACTATGTGAGATGATGGTCACAAGGACCCAGGTTACCATCTGTACTCATCTCATTGAATGTTCACAGTAAAATATATTCCAAAACCAATAAACAAACAAATATAAAGGATTAAAAAAAGAGATAGATCAGGGGTTGGCAGAAGTCCAGACACATCTGTCCATGACGTTCCTCCTGGAAAACACTAGAAAGGCATGCCTTATACCTATTTGCGTTGCTTGTTGGGTTTTTATGGCAGTGGGACAGAGCTGGAAACCCTAGAGAACACAGGATACCCCAAAGCCTTGGCCTGCCCTTCTGTAGACACAGCAGGTACAACTTCCAGTAAGAAGCCAAGGCCAAGATAACTAGGCTCAGGGTCACTGGAAGATCACATGCAAGATGAGAGCCAGTGAGAATCAGACGTCAGAGACTATAGGGGATGGAGAGCCAGTCAAGGACAAAGAGGAGAGAAGTACCTCCCAGACACCATGATGGCCATGTCTACTCATGGGAAACTGCTCAATGAAAATCTTTACATTGGTACCTTCTGTGTGTATAGGAGAGCATGCTAGTGAGGATACCACACTAGTCTACACTGAGACTGCCTTTTCCTGAGTGTCAATCCAGTCACAGAGGTTAAAACTGGAGAAGTGAGCTGGGAGAATGAGGGAGGCTGGAAAGACGTTCCAGAGGAGAGAGAAGGGAAAAAATGGAGTCACCCACAGGTAAAGTACCTTGCACTGTGACACACAGCATAGCCATAAGCCCTGAGGCCTGTGGCCATGACTGTTCAACAGAAGCAGTGCTTGAGTCCTTAGTATATTTTCAAAGTGATCCTTGGGGTGACTCCATTCTGTGGAAGCTCCTGGGAGACGGTAGTCTGGTATGTACCAACCTTGGACATACAGAGTCTTTGATGTCAGCAAGAACGCCTGCCAGGCTGCCTTGGACTTGGTTTTCTTCTGTCTTCATTGCCTTTCCTTCCCTGACCCTCAGTCAGATTTAAGTTTTAACATGCTATTTGTCCCCAGGGTTGTCTTTCCTTGAGTACTTTCCTCTGCCTCTCTCTCTTCTACACACTACATGCCTGCTCAGGCCTGGCCCTCACCCTTCTCCACAAATTCCTCCCCAGGTCCCCTTGGGACAGGCACTTAAGGAGACAAATGGATCTCCAGCAGATGAAAGGCATCCCTATCCACAACTCATCCTTTGCCTCTGAGGCTCCCCCCCCAACCCCCATCCCCATCCTGACACACTCAGATGATAAATGGCGAGCTGGTGAGCTCATTACTACAGCCTCTGAGGAAATGCTCATGAGGCCTTGGCATTAATGAGAGAAGACACCTGTAAATAAGAAATATAGAAGCATGTACACACATGCACACACACATATACATGCACACATATATATGTATACAAACACATATACAAATGCACAGACATAATACATACACACACATAGATATAGATGTATATCATACACAATCATATATATACACACATATATACACATATATACTACACACACATACACAGGCATCCATACATGCATACACAAGAGTGCATATCCTCCCCCCTCCAACACACACATACTACAAATTCAATGATGTTACTTCATCTGAAAGCCCAGATTATTTGGGCAAGGGAAAGGAAAATGAAAAAGAAAAAAAGGTCTTCATATTTCCAACCATGTGATTTCAGACCAAAGCCTTCCCAGCAGCTGCCAATAAATTATTTTTACTATGTGGAGGTACAAATGAATATGCCACCCTCATCCCCTAAATCTCCTTTATGAGTCTCTGCTTGCCTTGGCCCACCGACCAGAGTCAGGGGTTTTCAAACATGTTTTCATTGGCTGGATTCCCACAGAAGGCTGTGCCCTCTCAAGCTGCTCCCTGCACAATGTAGGCACCCCACTGACATTTCCTGTTTACACCTGGGCTTGGGCTGGCAGAGGACATGTCTGTGTCCACAGTGACAGCCACACGCACATCCAAGCCTTTGGAAAGCTTCTGCACAGAGATGGAGGGGATATAACCATGGGACCAGGGGCTGGTGATAAAGAGGATGTGAATGTAGAACAGATCACCAGGTCCTGTCAGTGTCTACTGATCTTCAGGGTGGAGTTTTGAACCTCTTCACACTTCATTCTGTGTGTCAGTGCCTCAAGGAGAGCACTGGCCACTCCTTGTAGAAGCAAGGTGGTGGACTGTCTGTTTCTTAAGCTGCCTGGATCAGAAAGAACTATGCAAAATTAGAGAATGTGGCACATTGGAAGACCACTGGGTACCATCTAGAGCACATTCCATCTTTTCTAGGCTCTAAAACCCGCCCTTTCCAGCTGTGTGATGCTAGGATAGTTTATTAACTTCCCCGGGCCAGGTTTTCTTCCTGTGGAAGATAGGTATGCTTACGGTAGAATTCAAAGGTTGATGAGATATGGTCAGAGTGACAACATGGATCAGACTATCAACAGAGGTGGCTGTCAAACACTGTTCCATAGTTAGTGACCTCTCCTGAGTTCATTCCCAGGTGCTTCCTGGGTGTCTAGCATGAGCCAGCTGTCACGTTAGACACTGGGGATGTGTGTGAGATTAAAACAGGCTGGAGCCTGCTCCTGGGGCATTATACTCTAGGGGATGCATGGGGCTGGACGACCACAACTCTGGGGTTCTGTACTACTTGGAAGGCTTGGGATCCAAGGCCCTTGGAGTCCCCTCACCTCAAGGACTGTTGCCCTAGGGCTGGAACAGAGGCTGGTTGCGTGCGTGTCAGATGGAAAGATAGGCTATTTCTGCCTCCTCCTCCCTGTCCTGTCCACAGACTATTCCCAGGGGTGTGTGCCCTGTGCCTGGCATGATGGGAGGATGCTTCATAGATAGAATACTTTATTGCTCAAAGGGTTTTATTTGTGTGTGTGTGTGTGTGTGTGTGTGTGTGTGTGTGTGTGTGTGTGTGAGAGAGAGAGAGAGAGAGAGAGAGAGAGAGAGAGAGAGAGAGAGAGAGTGTGATGTAGGTGTACTCATGATGTATTATACAGATGTACTCATCCATGTGTACCTGTGAGGAGGCCAGATGTTGTTAGGGGAGCTGTCTTCCCCCATCACTCTCTGGTTTTTGAGACAGAGTCTCTCTCAATACCTGCCTAAGATTCCCCACTGCTGGGTTAACTGGCATGCACCAGCACACCTGAATTTTATGTGGGTGCTGGAATCTGAACTAAGGCCCTATGCTTGTGTGGTAAACATTTCATAGTAGGAGACATATCCCAGCTCCCAGCGGTGCACGTTTTCTTCTGTGGCCAACTGTGCTCTGAAGTCTGGCTGGAGTCAAACAGCCTCACAGGACTTGTGACATACCCAGTATAGGTGGCTATCACAGTGCCAACGGATCACAGCTGTTTAGTACTTCTTGTGAGCCTGAGGGGCCAGCTACCATGGGCTTGCTACATTCCATGTTTTATTACAGTTGCATCCTGTCTTTTTCTCCTCTTAACGTCTGCTCTTCTCACTTATTTGGCTAGGCTTCTGGCCAAGTAGCTGCAGGGACATTCTCAGTGCTGAAATTATACATGTGCACCTTACATTTGGTGTGTGTGTGTTTACTGAGGATTTGAACACAGGACCTCATACTTATGCAGCATGAGGCCTTTTCTTCGGTGCCTCTCTTAATCATTCTGCTCTTGGATCATAACATAGAGATAACTCACAGCACCTAGTTCCCCGTCTCCCAATCAGACCTTCTTATTGGCCACATTGGGAGCTTACAAACCACTATCCGGGAGATCCCCATCTAGTGGATCTGTAATGCTGTCCGGGAGTTGAGTTATGAGGAAACTTCTGGATGACTTGAGTGGGAATCAAAGGGTGTACAGATTGGGGATGGCTAGGACTCAGGTTCTAGGGCAAAGATGCCAATCCAAAAGAAGTCCAGCCAGAGCTGTCCTGCTGGACAGTAGAGAATGAGGTTGGTAGAGGGGGTGGCAGAGGAAACATCATGTCTGCCCACACTCAGGCTGTGGATCTGCTTAGCAATATAGTACTCTAGACCTGTCTCCATCTACAGAGTGAACATGGTGGCCTAGCATGGTGTTGCTTCCCAATGTATTTCATCTTCCTTTGGCTCATCCCCCCGGATGAATTGAGGTTATTAATAGTCTATTCTGTTCTGTATCTTAAATGTCCCCCAAGACCATAGGTTGAAGATTTGGTCCCATCCCAAGGAACTATAAAAAGGATAAAACCTGGGGTTGGAGAGATGGCTCAGAGGTTAAGAGCACTGACTGTTCTTCCAGAGGTCCTGAGTTCAATTCCCAGCAACCACATGGTGGCTCACAACCCTCTGTAATGAGATCTTGTACCCTCTTCTGTATATTGTATACAAAATAAATAAATAAATCTTTAAAAAAAGGGATAAAACCTTTCATGATGAGGGGTGTGGTAGAAGGAAGTCCTTGGGAGTGTGTTCTTGAGGGGGATACTGGGACCCTGAGTTCTTACTCTGTCTCTGCGTACCTTGAGCTGAGCAGGCTTCCTCTGCCTGACACTTACTGAGACATCATGTGCTACAGACTCAAGTCTGTCATCTCTGAAATAACAAAACAAAGTAGGCCAGCCCAGCCTTCTCACACTGTCACATACCATTGCCATCTACAGAGTTTACACTCTGGAAATACAAGTTAAGCTTCAAGAAAAAGTCTCCCTGCCACACACACATGCAAATAATAACAATAATAAATGCTCAACATTTTCATACAACCCTGAATTTGGCTGTGTTGGTATCATGAGGGCTGTGGGTGGTACATATTGTGAAATGCCGATGATCTCAGGTATTTTTTGACGTAACAGTGGAAACTGAAAACTTACTAACAAGGTCCCCTCTGCTGCCCACACTGTGTTAGATGTCACAGTCAGCCCCACACTTCTCGTGAAAAAACACAAGCTATATTGATCTCTGCGCTGTTTGATTCTGCTGTTTTCTGGCTTATGCTTGTATGCGGTGTACCTCCCCCCACTACACAAATAAATAAGTGTAACAGTAATTTGGAGTTTAAAAAACTCTGGTGCCACCCAGTTCCTGTTTTGCTCCTGCCTTTACACTGTCATTCCATTTCTGGGGGCCAGGGGATAACAGCTGTGTTATGCTAACTGCTTTTTAAGAAGCAGCTGCATTGGAGAGCAAGGGGACAGGAGAGAGACAAGGAAAACATCCTTAGAAATGATTTCTGACAGGCGACCAGATACACTAAAATAACAACGTTTAGTTTGTCTTGCTAGCTGGAGGCAAAACTTGGCTCAGGTGGGACCAGAGGCTGCAGGCTAAACACAGACAAGGCATACCTGCCCGGCACTGGCCCAGTTCTCTAAAGGACACAGGCTCTCTCAGATTCCACCTTAAATGGTATATTGGCACTTCAGCTCAATGTCCAGCTAGGAGCATGAAGGATGAGAACTAAATCTCTAAGGGTACAAATAAAAAAAAAAAGAAAATCTTTGGGGGGTGGAACAGAGTGACACTGTTATACAAAGAGCCCACAAAGTCATTATAAGGATGTGGAATTTGGAGTAAGCAAGCAAGGGAGGTGTGGAGGACACACCTATGATCCTAATAACTCAGGAGGCCCAAGCAAAAGGATCCCATCAAACCTACCTGCACAGCAAGGCACTGCTTCTGTTGGACACTTTTCCATTGCTGTGATAAAAAACACCATGACCAAAGCAACTTATAGAAGGGAGGGTTTATTGGGCTTACAGTTCCAGAGGGATGAGAGTCCATCTCTATGGTGAGGGAAGTATGGCAGCAGGAAGGCCTGGTATCAGAAACAGCTCAGAACACACACCTTGAGTTCCAAACAGGAAGCAGAGAGCCAAATGGGAATGTTATGAATGAAACTTCAAAGCCCGTCCATCCCTGGTGATGCAGTTCCTTCAGCAAAGTAACACCTCCCAATCTGCCCAACTGAAGACCAAGTATTCAAATGCCTGAGATGATAGGGCAGATATCATTCAAACCATCACAGTATAAAATGAAATGACTAGGGCTTTGGCTCAGTGGTGGAGCATTTGCTGAGCATGCAGAGGCCCTGGGCTTGATCACTGCCACCTCCAGAAGAAAAGCCGAAAAAGGAGCTAAAAAATGTATAATAGGTTTCGGGGACACATATCCTTCCAGAAATCAAGAGCCACTATTTGTGCATACTCACAGGATGACACTGTTACAAGGGTATCTTTTCATCTTCACAAGGATCCTCACATGCATCTACAACTGTTGCCAAACCCATTTAATAGACAAGAAAACTAAGGCATGGGATGCTCACTGTGAGAAAGCAGCAGATCACAGTGTCGATTCCAGGGACTGTGGCCTCCAACCATCGTGCATTGGACATATACCCTGCATTTACAAAATACCTGAGAAGCCCTGTGGTCCTGCCTGCCTGCATGGAAACCAAGGCACAGCCTAGTCTTGCTTGGAGGGAGGGAGGGGAGGGGATACCTTCCAAAGGTGCAGACAAATCTAAAGGTAAAGCCTGGCCAGCAGGAACAGATGGGACCAGGGCAGCAGATGTTAATGCTCTTTGCTGTTTCCATATGCTTTTCCATTTAGCTACAATAAGTGAATTGTTCTTTAATATCTGTCAGGAGTTTACATTCTGGTGGCCAGAGGCTGCCACTGCCACTCAGAGAAAGACACTGAGGGAAGCTGACTAGGCCATCTTTTCACAGCTCAGGAGAGAGAGCAGAGTGCCAAGAAGATGTCTACCCCATGATGATTCAGGTCTGTTTACACACTCATGTGCTCATATATACTTGTGAATATATAATATATGCACATATACACAAATGCTTGTATACATATGTACACACACACTCCTTCATATGTATTAATTGTTAGCTTGACACAATCTAGAATCACATAAGCAGTAATCTAGATCAGCTTGGTCCAGGGCTATGGCTGTGAGGATAGTCTTAACGAAGTCAACTGATGAGGAAGGACCTAGCCAATGGTGGGTGGCACCATTCCCTTGGTTTGTGTCCTGAGCTATATGGGTGCAGAAAAAAAAAAGCTAAGTAGTAGCACACATGCATGTTTTCTCTCAGCTCTTGACTGTGGATATAATGTGACTGTTTTATTGTTCTGCCACCTTGACCACCCTATGATGATGGACTGTAACCCAGAATTGTGAGTCAGACAAACCCTGTTTTCCTTACAATGCTTTGTCAGTGTATTTTATCATAGCCACAGAAATAAATTAATACAGAAGGCATGCACTCATGTGTTAATACATACATACATACATGCAATACTCAACACAAACATTTATACATATACACACATAGGCATATATTCACTCCTACATATACTCACACATGCATTAATATACCTAGCACATGTCTACACCTTTATAGACACTGTCCTCACAAATCTCACAATCAGCTTCTCATTTAATATTTTACATTCCTGAGTCTTTATAAGCCATGGCAGTGTCCTTTCTGCTCAGCACTAATAATTAAGTAGGGTTTCACAGTCTCCCTTTGTACCAAAAAGGAAAACAATTCATTTTGAAAAGATGGACCTGGCAAAGATGACTCTGCTCCTTGGCTGTGGTTGTCCCTTGATCCAGAGCAGCAGGAAAGCTCTGGAGTCCTATCTTCAATCTCACAGAACTTCATGGCCTTTGGGCACCCAGTCCTGTCCTCAGCCTCACACAAGTGGAGTTGACAATGGTGGTGACAGCCTTACCAACTCCACACTCAATGTAAGGAACCTTATGTGAGCCTATCAGCTGCAGATGGCTTACACTCTCACCCAGTGAAGGAGCATAGTGAGGGGGTTCCTTGTTATTGGAGGGCAGATTTCTCCTCTGACTCTGTGCTTACTATGAAGCCTGGTTAAACCCTAAATTAGATTCAGCATCACAGTTAATCTTGAGTAAGTACATTCTAACATCATGAAGCCTTGGTTTCCCCATCTTTTAAATGGGAGGAAGTATCATCTCACTTGGCTGATTTGCTGTGCGATGCCTACCAGAGCCAACACCTGTAAGTAGTTCTCATTTGTAACTGCTGCTGCACATTCCCTCGTCCATCTAGAAACAGCTGAGTGCTTTCTAGGCAAACATAATTCTAGATGCAAAGCAGCCGACAAAAGACTCAGCCCAGATGGACCATAAGGCCACGGAACAGGAGATAGCTGGAAGACAGGGGGTTACTAGGGCATCAGTGCAGAAAGGAAAGGAGAAGCCAGAGAGGCATAGGGATACCATTTCAGGTGTCTGGGGTCAGAGAAGCCTGATGATGCCATGTGAAAGGTATCAGGTAGGGGAACCAATAAAGCCTAAGTTCTTTCCACAGAAAAGAAGCAGGAACAGTAGGCTGGATCCCCGCTCTCTAGGTGTGTAGCCTTCACATATCAGATCCTTATACGTCCCTTGGCACTTTACACGTGCTTTTTGTTACAAATGAACTCAGAACACTGGCACACTTCCTTCTCATTTCACAGATAAGGGACTTTAGGGATGTCAAACACCACCACCACCACCCAGATTAGGGCACTGTTTACCCACTGCAGCTTTGTGAGAATTACCAAACAAAACAAACCCAGAAGATACATGGCTTCTCCTTGCCTTGGGTCTGATGACTAGATTACAGGCAAAATTTTAGTTTTTACTGATTCTGCTGTGCAATGGACACCCTGAAAGACTGGCTGTCGACAGTATCCAGCGTGGAAGCTGCAGACTGAACATCTAACCATGTCTGACCGAATGTGGTTTTGGCCAGCCAGGTGTCGTCCCCCCCCCCCAGCCATTATTCATCTCTTTGCCACTTGTCAATTTGCTCCAGTCTAAGGCTGTTCTACAAATTCCCACTCCCATAAATAAGCTCAGAATATTGATGGATCATTCCAGACTAGCCCATCCCCAACCCCCCAAAACTGAGGCTTCTTCATCATTCTCAGAGACTCAGAGGAGAAGGCTGCTCTATGGAGGGAGACACAACTGTGCACTTCTTGCAGCCAATAACTGTGACTTTGTGGCCTTTTCTCCAGCTAATCAGGCAGCCACATTTTATAGTAACCTTTGCTGGCTCTCATTGTCAGGCTACAATTTGGCCATCCTGAAGACTGTGCTCCAGGATTCTACAGTTGGGCACTCACTGTCTGGAGCCCTCAGGGGTCACCTGACTAAGTTCACTTGTGGCTTTGCATTAATGGTCCATTCCCACTATGCTGGGCAACTGGGTCCTAAAGGTAGAAGGAAATACCAAAGAAAGATGAGGAGAATACTGGTCTACGACCTCATATTTGTAGACTATGTTTTGAAAAAGCCAAGCAAAGAAAAAGCATTTGTGTGTGCTAGGCCCTGGTCTCAGCATAAGAACAGTAGTAGAGGCATCAAGAAAAATCTATAGCTAGAAAGCCCCGGAAGAGACACCCCATGTGTTCAGCCTATCATGAGCAGAAACCACAGCACACTCACTACACACATGAGCTCCATCTATTCCACAGGCTGTCCTGTGCCCACCCTGGTCAGTAAAACTCTGAAGACCCTACTGACCAGATTTACAGTCCATTTTGAAACTCTTAGAAGTTGGTTGTCAAATTGACTTTGTCCAAAGGAGAGTGACAGAAGGGAGCCTGTTCCAGTCCAAAGTGTGACTTCTCACTCACTGATGAAGCCCTTCTTGCTGCCCTGTGTCCATGCTCAACTTGTATGCTCCCTGGAGGATGAGAGGCTACATGGAGGGATTACAGCCAGACACAGAAACCTATACAACATCAGCAGAATCATCTATCCATGCATGGACTTAGGGCCAAAGAAACAACAAAAATCCTTCATAATCTCATCTCTGAGTTTGGCTAACTTGTTAATGCACTCCAAGGATACTGTGAGCATTTCAGATAAAGAAACTGGTCTGAAGCCACCAAGGTAATTAGAGGTGGAGCCAGGATTCTTTACCACTGTCAGGAACTATAAAGGTGGACTTACATCTGAGACAAAACATTTACTGTAACAGACCAGCTAAAAAAGGTTTAGTTTTTATAGAGGTGAGTTACACTGCTGTAACTGTTCAGCATATCCATCACTGAGCCAAAGCAATCCTGAGCCATATGTAAACAAACAAATGTGCTGTTTCAATAATTTTTTTATAAAACCATTCAAAGGGCTACATAGAACTATGAGCAACAGCTTGCTGCCCCTTCTTTTAAAGCAAGACTGTATGGGGCTGGAGAGATGGCTCAGCGGTTAAGAGCACCCTCTGCTCTTCCAGAGGACCCGGGTTCAATTCCCAGCACCCACATGGCAGCTAACAACTGTCTGTAGTTCCAGTTCCAGGCAAACACCAAGGCAAATAAATAAATAGTAAATAAGTAAATAAAGTTTTTTAAAAAAAAAAAAAAGCAAGACTGTAATGTTTCCACTCAAGATTCCATTCCACCTAAGAAATTTTCACATGACCCTCCAATATAAGTTATGAAATAGATATATAAATTATTTACTGAGAATCTATCATAAAGAACTTTATTTTAGAACGTCTCCTTGATATACACATTTATTAAAATAAAATACAATTTGCTTATGAAAAGGGTGGTGCACTTGTTTGTTTTTACATTAGGATTAAATCTTGGCTGAATACTGAATGCATTAACATTGCAACACCTTTTGGAGTTGGGCAAGATACTGATTTTATAATCACCAAGGCTAACAAGACATTTCATATAAATACAAAATTCAATATGCCAGAAGACATTTAGGACCACTTCAGAAATTGCTAGAATTCCATTTCTAATCCCAGACCCAGATTAACTTAACAATCTTTTACAAAACTGGAATTAGCAATTTAAACAGCAATTTAAAAACCCAACATGCTAATATCAACATGATAAGGGTAAAGATATGCTAATTTGATACTTTTGTGCTGAGGAATGATGGTAGGAAATATTAATTTAACTTTTTGTCATTAAACCGTTTATGTCTCTGTAACAGCAGAAAGTTTTGCGTGTATAGCTAAAATACCACAATTCAGAGTAATCCAGACTCTGAGCAAAGATGTTTCAGACAGAGTTTGCTGGCTTCAGATGGCCTGACAACATGTGTGTGCACATGTCCCATGCTCAGAACTGAGGCTGCAGTGAAGCCATGCATGCAGCAGAGGTAAGCATTGTCAGAAACATCCATGGCTCATTATGCATTTATTTGGAATTAATTATTGGTTATTGTATATTCAGAAACCTATTAGTCTCACAACATTTTAAAGGACTTCCACATTCCATTACACCACCCCATGTAGGGTTGGGTTGCACAGCTTAAGAAGCTGAGCTCAGGCTAGAGATGTGGCTTAGTTTGGTAGGTGCTTGCCCAGCATGCATGAGATCCTGGGTTTCATCCCAGCATTGTGTGCATCAGTAGTGAAAGGGTGTGGGTTAGGGTGCAGGTCTGCAATCTCCGCACTTGGTAAGCAAAGGCAGGAGGATCAGGGGTTCTAGGCAAGTCTGAGATACACGAGATGCTGTCTCCAAAAGGAGAAATGGAGGTGGGGGGAATGAAGAAGAGAGGAGGAGGAAGAGGAGGAGGAAGTAGTGGTTGCCATGGCCACCATGGCTGCCAGTCTGTAAGTCATCTCCCTGTACCAGTTCTTCCCCTTCTTTCTCTTCTTTCAGCTTCCTCTCCCCTTTCACTAGAACTTCCATGTAACACCCTTCAATTATCTCTCACTACTTCTACACTCTACAATGTGACACCTGTGACATGTGACAACAGACTCCAAACTTGGTGGCTTTGTTCTTCCAGTGTGTGTATTGCTTGGTGCCCAAATCTCATGGATGTGTGTCACTTGCAGAAATCACTTTGACTGATATGTTTTCCCAATGTGAGGCTGAATGCTCTGTGAATTCCCCAGAGATGGGAATTTTAAGAAGTAATGATGGTACTCTACACGAACAACCCGGTGTGCTCAGTGTGACGGCAGAGTGCAAACCACCCCTTACTCAGAACCTTCTAAATCAACAGTTGGAGGTTCATAGTAACTGAGATCAGACTCATTATAAAGCATGCTTATCACTCCCCAAATAAAATCCTAGAGTGAGGTAGAATGAGCGAGAGAGGGCTGGCTTGACCCACAAGCTGTAACTCTGGGGCAGCATTTCAGCAGCAAAGAGAAAAGGGATGGTGAACTTCAGTAGAAAACAAAATTTGGGGCTATAGGAGATGAAACCCTAGGGATGCTGGTTTGAAGAATGGATATGTCATCCATGGGTATGGGCTGTGGTGTGTGTTTGTGTGTGTGTGTTTGTGTGTGTGTGTTTGTGTGTGTGTGTGTGTCTGTGTGGTGTGTGTCTGTCTGTGTGGTGTGTGTATGTATGTGTGACTGTGTGTGTGTGTGTGTGTGTGTGTGTGTGTGTCTGTCTGTGTGGTGTGTGTCTGTCTGTGTGGTGTGTGTATGTATGTGTGACTGTGTGTGTGTGTGTGTGTGTGTGTGTGTGTGTGTGTGTGTGTGTACCAGTCCATAGCAGGTGTCCTCCTCTTCTGCTCTCTTATTTCTTGAGACAGGGTCCCTCACTGAACCATCTCACCCATTCACCTATCCTCATTGGTCAGCATGCTTCAGGGACCCTCTTGTCTCCTTCTCTTCAGTGTTGGGGGTTACCCGTGTGCATCACTGCATCCAGCTTTCATGCGTGTGCTGGAGATGTGAATTAGGGCAAACACCTTCTGTTTGCCCAGCAAGCTGCTTACGCATGAGTATCTGCTAAATTTTGATTTCATTTCCACCTCTTTCTGTGCCTCACTCTCTTCTCGCCAAGCTTTGCTGGCATTCAGTATGGAATCTGAACTTGGCTGTCTCTCCTTCTTGATTGGAAAATGAAAGACCATCAATCTCTGTGCTCAGAAAGTGGTTCATCCAAGCTGAGGAGGCTGGAGCTACATTTTGGAACTTTCTTCCAAGCGAAGTCAAGGCCATTGTCAAAGTTTCCATAATCTTTAAAGACCTAAGTGAAAATAAAGATGTCTGTCTGGACTGACTATAGATTTTAGAGAAGTCTAAAACTGGAAAAGTCAGAGGGAAACTCAGTTCGGTCCTCATTACTATTGCATGAGAGTTCTAGGAAGGATGGGCCTTCATCTCAGGACCTAGCATTCATACTGGTTTTTAGAGGCTTCCATGATGATGAAGGCCAGGAAGAAACTGGGTGGAGATGATTTAGAGAGAGAGAGAATCTTTGGCAGGATAGGGCTAAGGAACAGATGTCATAACTAAAATCCCCAAATGGCCAGGGCCACCCTGTGGTTGCCCAAAGTTGCCATGGTGTTGTATGGCCTTTCTCTCTGAAATTTCTGGTATGCAATGCCAAGAGAGAAACACCTGAACCGTGTCAGAGACAATTTCCTTATTTCACAGAATGCATTTTCCTGACTTGGTATCTGGTATCATCAGTTATGGCTATGCTTCATATCCATGTGTTTTCTTTGTTCTTGTGACTGCTGAACTGAGTGAAAATGACCTGTAGAATCTTCAAAATATCCTCCCAAACTGGAGGGGATGGCTAGTCACATCCAACACCCTTGGCATAATTGAGAGTTTCCTTACCAAGCGTCACCTGAGCAGACTACTACAAAAGAAACCTTTAAAACTACTTTGGCAGAAGGTGATGGTGTCAGGATAGCAACTGGCGACCAGGAAGGAAAACTCTGACTTAAAGTTGGAATGAGGAGGAAAGATGTTTGGAGTGCTATTATCTCCCATCATCCCATGTGGCTGTTCTAGATTATACATATGAGAATGTAAGTCGAACCAGGAGATCATCTCTCTAGCTCTTCACTGTACCAAACTGAATGGAGGAGTGATAGGCTTATTCAGATGGTTCCCAGCCCTATGCATGGAAGAGCACCATAGGCAGAGTCATAGGATCAGGAGTCTGACATCTGCTAGATGGCTTCATTCAAAGATAAAACTGTCTATTGAGTCACGATCCCTCCAGATAGGGGGCTTTTCAGGGTCACAGTGAAAATCTCACAGCTTGTGTTCCCAAATAGCCTGATCCAAGCGCAATACTCAGAGGTCATAGGTCAGTAAGTTGCTTCCAAGCTGCTGCAGTTGCTAGGAGATTGGGACTAGGAAGAAGAGATAGTGGGTAGGGTCCTCAGTCCCACTTCCCCACCATGGACAACTCTGGCCACCTGTGGCCACCTCCACTTAAAGTCAACATCACTGATTCACTCTCCTTTCCTTAGCTGAACACCCACTTAGCATGACCTATCCCCCTACCCTTGCTGCCCTCACCCCTGCCCCAGGCAGTTGTGGCAATTATAAGATGTGGCAATCTGTAGCTATACAGCTATGTAGCTGCTCCCAAACAGGATACATAGGGCACTGATTTCAACACTTTAAGTAGACAAAGCATGTTCCTTCTAGTGGCTACCACCAAAGAACTGTTCATTCTGTAGAAAGGCCACACATAGGAGCTTTGGGCAAAGATCCTCCGAGCCTCTAGGAAATGCACACCTTAACCCGGAAGACAGGAAGGAGCTGGGTTCCATATGAGTGAGCATCCTCCATAAATGAGTTAATTTAATGCCCATCCCTGTGATCATGTAGTTACTCAATCTTCCTGGACCTTATTGGATATATTTATAAAATGAAGTAAGCCAGGGGCTTTAACTTGGTTAGTAGAAGCAGGTATAGATATGAGGGTCAGGGCTGTTCTCCTACAGGGGGTTCTTCAGTTCACAGTCTCTAAATGTGAGTGCTCTTTGCCTGGGGGTTTCTGATCAGGATAGGAAAGAAAAGGGGATATGTGTTGGGGGAATCCAGTGACTAGGAGCCAAGCCCAAGTCACTGGTATCAGTGACAGCTGACAATGCCCATCTAATGACAGAATTCCTCTAAGGAGGCTGATGCTCTTTGAGAGAGTATAGTGATGGACTCTGCTGGCCCACCCACACTTCAGAAGATGTGTTACTGCCCAAAAGTACAAAATAAGCAAAGTGCAGCAACTGAACACTATTTTTATCTCTGAACAGCGGCTGTTCTCATGCCCCAGGCAGAGCTGCTGCGTCAGGGCCCAAGGCAGGGAGATGTTTCTGCGGAGTGTGGGGCAGCTTGAATACCAATGGGGTGGTTAGAGCTGGAGCTACCAGGCTGCAAAGGCTTCCAGGAGACCTGACCCAAAAGAGGGCACTGAGCAAGGCTGTCCCTGACTGTCCTAGGGACAGAAACTTAGTCCCACATCCAACTGCTCCAGGGGACTGTCTTGTTCATCTCTGCCCAGCTCAGGATTTTTCCAGAGCCTCTTTTCCTTAGTCACACATACCCTCCAGCTCTGAGCAAGGACCTATGGCATCTGGGCTCCTTCTGTAGCTATTTATTCTACCAGTGCTCCATTTATTCTACCAAATGCCAGAATCCTTCTGATTTAGTATATAGTGGGCATCAATATTGTGTTGTAACAGTATGATCTAAGGGACCAGGAGACAACCATACACTGCGCAAACAAGCCACTCTTCCTCAGGAAACTTTAATTATTCAGGGAGACAGATGTGCCAGGTACTATGAGTGATAAACACAAGAAGATAGTGAACAGAGAATAGAGCAGGAGGATGACATGGTCTCTAAAAGTAGTCAAGGTCAAGTCAGGCTTTGGATAGACAACATAGGCTTAAGCAAAGATTCAGGGTGAATGAACAGGATGTGTGGATACGAAGGACAAAATGTATTTCAGAGAGAAGGCAGTGTTAAGGCCCTGGGGTGAGACTGTGCCAGGAAAGCCAATGAGATGGGGGTAGAAAAGACACATTTATGAATAACCCAGGATTAGAACAAAGGGAAAAATGGGGAAAATATCACTGAAGCCTTCAAGAACCAGGGCTTTCAGCAGAGGAAGCTTTTGTCCCTACGGAAAAGCTGTGTCTGGAGTGGCTTTCTCTGTCACAGTTGGAGAGGGGAACACAACCCATGCCCAGAGAACAGGGAGGGAGCAGAGCGAGTGTTTTAACCTGGTGGATGTAGGCGCCGACATGAGAGTCAGGCTGTTTCCCTGAGCGAGGAGAAGGGCCAATTTCACATGGACACACACCCTGGTGAGAATAGCAGTTCACAGGAGCATGCTGGGATTGCTAGTTGAGCAGATCAACCTGTGTGCTTATACCAGAAACAAAAGGAACTGTAGACCAGGGGGCAACTTAAGTCCTGCAGAACTTGTCCATCTGTGAACAGAACTAGGAAGGAAGAAAACAGGTTTCTCTCCCCATGAGGAACACACGGCTTTGAAATGTACTATTTTACGTGCAACCAAGAAGCGTGCCAGTTGTCTCCTGGCTCGGTGACAACAGAAGTCACTTCTTAGAAAGCTGGCTGTGGTTTCATGGAGGTGACTAGGGAGCTATACAGAAGCCAAATGGAGCCACAATGAGTAAACAAGGCCTGTAGGTGCGGCACTCTGGGACAGCATACCTTTCTGCATTAGTTTCCCATGTGACAACTAGAGAAAGATTGGGACCTTGCATGTGCTCTCCTGGGGGGCGGCTTCACCACTGACCTAAACCCAAGATCCCTCCAGCCTTGTCTCAACTTCCCTCAAGTTATGAAGGAGAAGAGAACGGGGTTCCCATTCCTACCTCTGTTTGTAAATGATCAAAGGCTAATTTAACCCCAGCCCCACGGGGATGTAAGTGCATATGCGAGCTACTAATATCAAACCTCTAGGTGGATCATCATCGGTAGCTATGGCTGGGGTGCCATCAGCCTGAACCCAGGGCCACATGGATGATTGTCTCCCATCAAACCAGAAGATGCTCTACTGGGGATGTGGTCTCTCTTCATCAAGTCAAGAACCAATCAATCGCCCATAGCATTCTGAATCCTTAGGGAACTGGAAGATGACTGAGGACAGAGGCCATGCTCTCCAGCCCGGAACCAAACCCAGACCCAGAACCCCATTCCCTTAGCACACTGGAAACATGGAGTGGGCTGCTCTGCCCACTTTGGTTTCCTCATCGGTAAAAAGGGGTCGAACAGATGAGGAGGATGGCGTGTCAGGAGGGAGGAAAAGGGAAAGAGGAGACAATAGGGCCATTGTTGGGGGCCAGGTGCTGGTGCCAGGAGCTTAGGAGAGAATGTTGAGATGTACTGAGATTAAACCACTTGCTTGAACCAGACAGGAGAATCTGCTTCATTTCACCGCCTGCCACTCTGTTCTGTGTGTTTCTACACATGTGTGCGAGTAAGCATGTGGAGGCCAGAGGTCTACCTTATATGTCATTCTTCAGGGGCTAGCCTTTCCTTTCTTTTCTTGTCTTTTCTTTCCTCCCTCATCCATTATTATTATTATTATTTTTTGAGTCAGGGTCTCTCACTGTCTCACTGGCCTAGAACACATCAGTTAGACTATGCTAGCTCACTAGTGAGTCCCAGGTATCCTCCTGTCTCTGCTTCACTAATGCAAGGATTACAAGCACATACCACATCTCCAAACCTCTATTTTTCCTTTTTTTTTTTAAAATGGAGAATTTGGTCATAGAACTCAATCATGAAGCTCGTGAAGACAGCACTTTACTTGGTTTTCTGTGAGGCTTCTATGCATCTCCTCATGGGAGCATTAACTGAGGTCTCTGTCCAGCATGTAAGACCAAGCCCTGTGACTCCCAGCAATTCAGCCTTCCCACTGCACAGTCCTTCATTCCACATGTGACACCATGCCCCTCTCCATGTAGTTGTCGCTGGCCCTGATTTCACTCTACACGAGTGGAGATATTTTTTTCAGCTGCTGGGTGATCTGGTTACCCGCTGGAAAAGTTTGGCAAGAGAAGCATTAAGGAATATGCTAATTACTCATTTCTTGTGCTAAAGGCAGAGGGAGGAGGCAAGGTGAGCCTTGACTATCCTGGGAGACCCTGCATCATGTGAGTGATAACAGGTCACCAAGGTGTCTAACCATTCAGTGTATTTCAACTAGAACAATCAGTTACCAGATCTGAGTAGAGGGCCAGGAGACATTCACAGACACCCCACCCTCACCCTCAACACACACACACACACACACACACACACACACACACACACACACACACACACAATGACAGCCGAATTCCCACTCAGCAAAGTCTACTCATTAATCTGCTCATAAAAGCTCACAGAACAAACCTCCAAACTCCATTGACTTTAATACTGTAGCTGTTTTAATTACTGCAATGCTGTAAAGAGAGGGGCTCAAATTGCCTTTTATGAATTTCCAGTGTCTCTTGCGTCTTGCACCCTGACTGAGGTCTCTGTGTGAGGAGGCACAGTTTGTCATGTAAGCTTCACTGATGGGGTTCAGAGAAAGAGGGTTGGTTTTGATTCTCACAGACACTGAATGGTGACTCACCCAGGGACACCCCTCCAGGAGGTTCCCTGAACTTACTAAAAATGTCCAGAAAGTCCAGTGACTGTGACCTAAGATCTCTAAGAAGCAAAAGAAAGACCAGGCTCAAGACTGCCTCCCCCACCCCCACCACACACATCCTCTTGGATTGACCTTTTCAGTCCTGTTTCAAAGCTGGTCCCAGGCAGCAGGAGTGGAATCTGGATGCCCTGCTTGTCTGTTAATGAGATGAGATTGAAGTTCAAATACATGCTGTGGGGAGCCTGGTAGGAAAGAACCAGATGACAGGAGGAAAATTCTGGCACCAGATGATAAGAGGTGGGGGTAAAACATTAGAGCTGTCTCTACCATGTCAGGAAGAGTCTGCAAAAGAGAGAAGTGAACTTGAACTTGTGTGGCAAGTAGCACAGCTTTGAGAGGCATTTCCAGTGCTCCCAACACATGTTCCCTAGGAGCTATGCAGATGTTTGGTGGGTGGGCATTTAGCCTTTCTGTGTCCATGCATTAAAACAAGAGATAGGGATGGATGGCAGACTTTTCAGACAGAACTTTTCATTACACAGACTGGAGCCTCATGAGTGGTGAACTGGTTAAATAAATAAACCAGTGCAGATGAGTGTGAGAAACAATGCAGCTGTTAAGAAAACGAGGTGGCTGGATGGATGCCATAACACAAAGATCAGAATATAAGTGAGAATATGAGTGGTAAGAGAAAGATGTATTATAGCCAATGTAGCTCCCACTAGCAATAATGAGGACTAGACAGATGTGTAATCTAGAACTCTTCCAGAATCAAACTAAGATCGTTGATGTGAGAATGTCTTTCTATAGGTTGTGAATATCATTCTTTAAATAAAGGAACTATTTTGGCCATGGCAGGCACCGTAGAAGAAGTAGGTGGGGGAAACTGAAGCATAGGTAGGAAGAGGGCAGAACCGGAGAGACTCAATCCAGCTGCCAAAGAATCAGCATGTAGGAAACACAGGCCTTGTGGAAGGGCAGATTAATGGAAATGGGTTGAATTAAGATGATAGAGCCAGCTAGCAATATTCCTGAGACATAGGCCAAACAGCATGAAATTAATATAAGCATCTGAGTCATTGTGTGGTGGGGAAGCAGCTGCAGGTAGATCTGGACTGTAGGTCTGTGGGTCTAGACTGCCAGCTGGACTGAGCCAGAAACTCCATAACTATGGATTGCCCCTCACCAGTTGTGTGACTTTGGGAAATTTACCTTATTACTCTGGGTTTCAGCTCCTTCGCTTACTTCCTGACTTCCATACACTGTTTCCTGTCTCCCACATACTGCTTCCTGTATCTCATACTCTGCTTCCTGCCTCTCACACACTGCTTCCTGCCTCTCACACATAGTTTCCTATCTTTCATTGTTTGTATCCTCCCTCTTATACACTGCTTCCTGTCTCTCACATTCTGCTTCCTGTCTCTCATACACTGCTTTCTGTTTGTTACACTCTGCCTCCTGATTCTTCAATCACACACACTTCTTCCTGCTTCTTATCTCTTACACGCTGCTTCCTGCTCTCTATCTTTCATACTCTGCTTCCTCTCTCTCACACAGTGCTTCCTGTTCCTCACACAGTTTTCTGTCTCTCACACACTGTTTCCTTCTTCTTACATATTGCTTTTTTTTTTTCTGCCCACACACATACGCATTCCCACATTGGGAAACTGTTAAAGTTTCTAATATCTAATACTCTGAATCCATGAGCCTAAATAAACCTTCCACAGACTGGCTGAAAAACTTGATCATATCTGATAAAATCTTGCCCATTTAATTCTTCTCACTAGGGATATTTTAAATTGAAGTATTTTCCCTCAGAGAGTGCTACTGGAAACTTGGTGAGTTGTCCAGTTTTGAAACATTCAGGTCAGCAGTACGGGAGCCAGGGAAGACTTCACTGTACAGCCTTGCTGTGAGGCCTGAAGAGGCCAGAGCTGAGCCATGTGCTTAGTTTCTCTGACACTGAACTTCTTAGGCATGTTGTGTGTGTGTGTGTGTGTGTGTGTTTGTGTGTACGTGTGTGTTTGTGTGTCTGTGTGTGTACACCAAGAAGTTCCAGAAAACAAACAATTATTGCTGCTACTGTAAGAGAAAGTTGAATTGCTCACCCAATTCCCCAGTAGCTGGAAGAGGCTGAGGAAGGTGGGGCTGGCCGGTGGCCTGGAATGATGGGAAGAGAGACAGGGAAAGACAGAAGGAGGCAGCAAGAAGCAGAGCTGGGGACACAGGTCAGTAGGGACAGAAGGGGAGAGCTGACTCTCTGCCATGGGATCAACACAGGTCAGCTAGCTCCTGTCCTCACCGACTTCTTCCTCTTCCTTTCCCCCTCCCTTCTCCTTCCCCTGAGACTCAGAGGTCAACTTCTAGTGCAGTTTCTCAGGTGCTATCTACCTATTTTTGGAGATAGGGTCTCTCACTGGCCTGGAGATCACTGTGTGTGTTAGAAAGCCCCAGAGATCTGTCTCTGCACTTCCTAGTGCTGGAATCACACACACCACGACTGGCTTTTTCTATGTGAGCAGAAACGACCAAGAAACTTGTGTTGGGATTTAGATTGGACAAGGAGGTGAGTGTAAAGTGACTGGGACATGTCTCATCTCTGATAATTTTCCATAAATAGCTGACGTGTTTTACTGGCCTTAAGCCTGCTGTTTAAAAGTGTGGGCTGTCAACACCTTGGTAGATGTACTGATAAGACCCGCCCCCACTTCCAGAATCCATATGTATTGTAATTCAAGCAGCAGAACCAGTCTGTGTGTCTGTGTCCTTGATAATAAAGCCACATGGAAAGTGTGTGTTTATGCAATATGTTCTTAAAGCACTCAAGATAAATGTTTTGGGGTCTTCTTCCGTCTTCCCTCTTCTTGTTCTTGTTCTTCTTCTTCTTGAAACAAGATGTTGCTATGAAACCCAGGCTACCCTTACACTCTATGTTCCTCTGCCTCCCCAGCACTGGAATTACAGGTATATGCTGCCATGATCCACTTTAACATCAGTGCAGGAACTAATACTGCGTAGTCCAAATGGAATACAGGGTAAGGATGTTATGGGGTCAGCTGGTAAAATCTGCATGGTGATTTTTATGAGATGTAAAAATTGTATGTGAAGAGTTTAAGCATACTCACAAAAGAATCGGATAGTAAGAGGTGACAGCTGATGAATGGGAAAGAATAAGTAAATGACCCAAAGTATGGCTACACTCCCCTATTGTTGTGTTCATGGCCAGACTCCCTTCCCTAATTTCTCCCAATGAATCTGAATGACTCACTTGTACTAAAGGAGGGAACTGAGGCTCAGAGAGATGCAGAATTTGAAGTCATCCCTGTCTCCACATTAGAAATCTTCTCGGGTGGGCTGAACTTGTCAGTATAGAAGGTTTGACACTCTAAGATTAAGAGTCAAGGTCATGTTCCCTGTGAGAGTAAATGCACAGCCTCAAGTCTTACTGCCTCTGTTGTCTCTCTAGATGATGATCTGGGCCCACATTCTACTGCTTAGCACAGAGGAACACAGACCAAGTATGTTACAAGACAGAGATTGATTTTGGTTCTTGTCTAGCCTGAGCTCAGTAAGCTAAGTGTGCTGCTAGCCTTCTTGCAGGCAGCATTCTGTGGGGACACAGAGTAGCTCAGGGCAGAAGATGGGAGCACATGAGAGACATAGTCAAACTGGGTTCTGCAAAAGATTGTCTTGAGATAACTTGTTAACCTATGGAGCTCACGGGTGAATTTATGTATTCACAAAGGCAGAAGTCTAACCAATTTCTCTTGCCTCTTTATTTCTCTAGTACCAAGGGTTAAACTTAGATTCTCCATATGCCAGGCAAGTACAGAAAATCCACCACTAAGCAGTATGCCTAGCCATTTATTCTAATTTTGTGACAGAGTGTTAATCTGTTGTCCAGGCAACAACCTTTAAACTTTTAATAGCTGGTATTACATACCTGTAGCACAGGCTCTGTTAGTTCTGCCCAATGCATTAAATCTCAACACTTTGGAGGAGAAGAACAAGATTAAAACAACAGCAGCTACAATGAACAGACTTGGGTTCTGGGTTTGCAGTGCTTTTAGGGAGGCATAGTGCTAACAGGATGAAGAGGACTCCACTAAATATTTACAACAGTCACATTCCACATGGACCAGACTCTGGTTTTCAGAAACTTTTGTCTCAGATCACAAGCAACAGGATGTGAGCTGCAGAATGGTAGAAACAGTGCATCCTGGGTTCTAACTGCCATTCTCCCAGTGTCCAGGAATCACAAGTGCAAGGCATTGGTCTACTTATTTCTTTTAAATTGGCTGGGACCAATCTTATCTTTCCTTTGACCCCCAGTGAGGCTGGCCAAGAGGAGGAGATCTAGTGGGAACAGCAGGGTGTCCCTTGGGGCACACAGAGGAAGTACACCTCACACAGGGACAAGTTTTTTTATCTTCTTCATCCCTACACCTGTCCCCTTTTATATGTGGGAGTTTCTTTCAAGAAAACTTGCCAAATACACTTTGCATTGAGATAGGAGGGGCCGGAGACACAGGAAGACATCATCTTTGTATTCAAATTAGGACAATTTAAATGTGTCTAGGAGCCAGACTGTAGCTCTGTAGTAGACAGTCTGCTATGCATTAGTTATTTTCCTTGCTGTGGCAAACAGCTAACCAAAGCCAGGTAAAGAAGGAGAGACTGACTGTGGCTTACAGTGTGAGGGTACAAAGGCAGCAATGAAAATGCTGATCATGTGATGTCCTCACCCAGAAATAAGAGGGATGGATGCAGGGCTCAAGTCTCCAACCCAAAGAACAGTGCTGCCCACACTCAGGATTTGTCCTCTCTCATCAGATGCATCCTTTCTGAAAACATCCTCACAGACACAGAGGATGTTTTCATAGTGATGCTAATCAAGCTGCCCATGAAGATTAACTATCAGAAGTAATATGTACAAGACCTTAGGTTCCATCGTCAGCACAATAAAATGATAGACAGAAAAGGGAAAAGGAAGAGAGGAGGAGAGGAGGGGAGGGGAGGGGAGGGAAGAAAACGTCAAGAAAAAAAAGGGACAAAATAAATAGAAGCAGGAATATTAGACTAAGATTTCAAACATAACTTCCACTCTACACATTGACTTCTAAACCTAAAATTCCTAATAAGACTCAATTCTTCTGCAGGTTCACATCCCTCTATATAAAGTAAATACAGGCCTGAAACTCTGGATAGGAAAGAGGTTTTAAAAACTCTTTTTTTTTTTAATAGCCGTTCTTGAAAACCCACAAGTTATCTCAAAGCCAAAAGTCCTTTGATAAAATGTAATATTGTTTCCAATCCCTGAAAATACAGCTTTGCAAGAATTTTAGATATCCATATCTGTTCTTACATTCATGAAACCAGAATGGTATTAGAGGCATCAATCCTAAGACCTTATTATAGAGAGCAAGGGTCAGAGAGGAAATGTAAATCGCTTCATCACACAGCCAGAGTGAATCACAGCTGAACCTTGACCCTGGGTGCTGGGTCTCTCTGGAGGTAAATGTCTGTGGTCACTGACTTGCTTTGTCTGAAATATATGGCTTGGTGCCAGGAACCTGAGCTCAGCCTTGTAGTTTTAATGCTGTATTCGCAGCAAGTCAGAACTGTAACACATGGCGCTTCTCATTTTCATTATGGTAGTCATCTCTATTGTATTTATATTTTTCAGTGAAATGATTTAAATCAAATGTGTTCATATAGAGAGGAAATCTGACCCTACAGAGAGTCTGCCTTTTTGACACCAGTCACATCCTGGAACAAGAGAGCCCTTCAATGCATCTTTCATAAGGGTTCCTCTGCACAATGTGGTGGGAAAGTCCTTCCAATGATTCCAGCCCACTTTCAACTTTACCCTGAATAAGGGGAGGGATTGGTTAGGGTTTAGAAGACCTCCACAGCTAGGGGCCTTATGTACCCTGGGAGGCAGAGCTTTAGACAGAATTCAACTGAACAATAGATCCTGCAGAAAGGACCTGAGGGGATGGACCACATGGGCAGAGAAGGGCAGGTATGGAGCAGCCAAGGCTTAGATTCCTCTGCTCACACATAGACAAATAGATGATGTGCCATTGAGTACTTGGGTAATGGCAGCTAAGCCTTCTTGTAGGGCAGTTGGAGGAATGAAGCCTCAGTGTATCACTAGCCAATTGTTATTTCTTCTGTACAGTAGGGCAAGCAGCACACTGAAACACAAAATAACAAATGCTCTGTAACAAGGCAAGGGGTACTCCGGGTTCAAAAGGATATTCTGATGCTCCAGACACATCTACACTTACAACCCCAGTGTCCCAGGAGGACACCATTTAACATGGTGCCCAAGAGTATCCAGTTGCCCAAAGGCTACAAATCCAATAATCAGTTTAAGAGGTTGTGACTGATTAATCATGAACAGTGACTTCTCCATCAGAACCTGAACTTAAGGGTTTCTCCAGAGCAGGGCTGAGGTGGCAATGCCATTCACCAGGTAACATTAGAAATATCTGGAGACATTTTTAATCGCCACAAAGGTCAGAGTTGGGTACAGTGAGGTGCTTTGACATCTGCTGGGTAAAAGTCAGAGATGCTGCTCAACACCCACAACAGGAATCATTCCCCTTCCTTCTCACCCCCAAAGAATGGTCCAGAACAGAGCCAAAGTCAATAACCTCTGCCTTGAAAGTGGCTAGAAATAACCAGATGATAATAAAGGTAGACCCCCAGCATCAGGCTCAGGACAAACTTGGAAAAAGCAACATAGATTCCCCCTCAGAACTGTCCACTCCATTCACCCTTAAAAGCAGCAGATCTCAACTCATGGGCTTCGACAACTTTGGGTTTGAACAACCCTTTAACAGGGGTCACGTATCAGATATCCTGCATATCAGATATGTACATTATGTTTCATAACAGCATCAAAATTACAGTTATGAAGTAGCAACAAAATGATTTTATGGCTGGGGGTCAGCACAACATAAAGAACTTTATCAAGAATCATAACATTAGAAAGGTTGAGAACCATTGCTGTCAGGGATGAAAAGCTCCCTCCCTAGAAAATGACTAGCATCCAAGCATATAGCTTGTCATTAGATCTCTCCAGCCCATCTCCCTTCCAGCCTGCCTGGCCAAAGACTGCTACAATCCTTAAGCCTCTGTTACACTTCCCAGGCTTCTGTACTTGAAGCAGACCCTACTTTTGGTGACCCAGTTCCACCTGGAGACAGATGGGATCAGAAAACTTGAATCAGACCAGCCATGAGGACAAAAATCAGTCCTCCCACTGGGCCTGGAATACAACTGTTCGATCAGCAGGCTGGAGCCATATCTGTAAGGAAAATACATTCCCCTCTTCTGCTGTCACTCATATCATTGGAAATAAAAAAGCAGCAGAGACTACTGTTGACCTGGGTTGATGGAGGTGAAAGGTCATGAGATGAATATGTACCTGAACAAAAGGATGGTGAAAACTAAATGTCCAATGGGGGGTACATCTAGTGATGAAGAGGGAATCGGGGAGGAAGCTCGGGGATGTGCGTGTCTCTCCATTCCTTCTGACCTGGGCCTTGTTTAACCTTTAGGTCTGGGCCATTGTCAGTTGTGTAATAGAAGGTTCACTAGCAACCCTGCCTCTGCCTGTCTACAGTGCCACTCCCAAAGATGACAACCAAAAGTGTCCCTTAACCATGGCCTAATGTTCCCCCACCTGGGGGTTAATCACTGCTCTACCATGATGCTTCATGTACAAGGACCCACTCAGGAGACCCTTGTTGGGAGGACGATGGTGAAAGGAGGCTGAGCAACCTCTCCTGGCAGAGTTGGCCTTCACCTTGCCTTGGGAGTCTTCGGGGAAGCTTTCTGTGAGAACTCACCAGCCTGGATTCCCTGAAACACGTGCATTGCTAGGGTGCACTGTTCACACTGTGCCTTGCTTAGAGAAGGAATCTTCTGAGAACCTATTTTCAGGGTCTGAAGAGTCCTTGTGGAGATTTCGGTAACACCCTCACTACCTAAGCGATCTCTCCTGGCTCTGCCTTCTGAGGGAACTCTGAAAGCACTGGGTGTTCCTGTCCTGAGGGTGAGACATGGTGATTGAGCATCAGGAGAGATAGAGTGAAGAAATGTGCGCTTGTGGCTCACAGTGTACCTGTGGGGCAGTCCTTTTGCATCTGAATCTTTTGGTGGATGCTGAGAAAGCTATGCACAGCTCACAGAAAGGTATCTAGGACTGGAGGTCACAGGGGATCCAAGGTGGCTGGGTTGGGAGGTTGAGATTAGTAACATTATCTTCCCTGTAAAGATAAAACTAGGGGCCTGAGAGATGACTCCATAGATAAGAGCACTTCTTGCTCTTATAGAGGACTCAAGTTCACTTTCCAGTACTCAGCCTGTAGCTACAGCTCCAGGGGATGAAATGCTCTCTTTTGGTGTAGGTTTGGTGCATTCATGTGCACAAACTCACGCTGAGACAAGAGAACATATGCATGATTAAAATATAAAAACAAACACCCTTTTAAAAGATAAAATTAGATGGAAACTTTCAGGACCTATTATACAGAAACTAACAACTGTGGCATTTCTAAAAATCTCCTTAACATTCATTGTCTTCCTCCTTCTATTCCAGCTCCACCCTGTTGTAGTCCAAAGGCTCTCTTGGGTCCACCCACCTCCCTCCAGTCTCTTGATTCCCAGCATTCTCTTGGTCAGTCATCAGGTTCCCAATACATCATCTTTATGAATGAGTACTTTTCTTGACTATGCTTTTTTTCTTTAGTTTAAATGTCTCTTCCCCCGAGAAGTGAGTAGCCTCTGTCAAACCCCATAGCTATAGTCTCTGTGCCAGGCCAAATAACTCCTTACACACTTGTACAACGATTGGCAGTCTCCAATAGATGCCCCCTGAGAACAGGGGTTGCAATGCCACACCCACTGCTTCCTTTCCCATTCGTGATGGTTAATCTTGTCAACTTGACAGACTGGTTAGGATACACACATCTGAACATACATGCAAGGAACTTTGTAGATTAGACTAATTTACATGGGAAGACCCATCTTCAGTATGGGCAGCACCAACCAAGGGCTGGGATCCTGGGCTAGATCAAAAGGAGAAAGTGGGCTGAGCACCAGAGTGCACTTACTGATCCCTGCTTCTTGACTGCACAAGGGATGTGGCCAGTAGCCTCAGCTCCCGTTGCCATGATGGACTATTACACTTGGAAACCATGAGCCAAATGAACCCTTCCCTTCGTGGGTTGCTTTTGTGAAGCACTTTGTCACAGCAATGGAAAAGGTCACTCATATACCTCCTATTTACACTTAGCAAATAACCGAGGGATAGGTCAAGGCTGGAATAGGGAAGGGAAGGAAAGCTTCCTCTGAGTTTAAACAAAGCACAACTCTTTCAGGGCCAGGTCACATGGCTCCATTCCCAGCTTTCATCAGAGGGGCAAGTGAACTGCCTGCCTCTATTCCTCTGGTTTGCATCGCTTCCAAACTTGATGGAGAAAGCCCTCCATGCCAAAATTGAAGCTCCTCCTTTATCTTGGCTAGTCACTATGGTAGATCTACTATAGTTGCTCAACCATCCCAAACGGAACATGGCCCCTGGATCTGAAAAGCCCACAAGCCTTGCCTTATCCAAGGCTTGTAGAAATGAAGAGTCTCAGGCCCTGGGCCAGATCCTTCAGAATCTACACTTTCTGGCTAAGGTATGAGAGATGCTGGGTGTGCAACCCTGGTCACTAAAACACCTGGAGGGTTTGTCACAAAGCAAATGGGAAGATTCCACTCCATCCCATCCTATCTAGCATGTTCATGTGTAAAAAGAAAACATTTATTACTCTACACCTGAGTCACTATTGCAGTTCAAGACCACAGCTCTATGATGTCGTTCGCAGTCCCAACAGAAGTCAGAGAGCCCATGAATGGAGGCTTCTAGGAGAAGCCAGTTGGGGGCTAGAAGGATGAACAGGAGCCTACCAGACAGACAAAGTGAAAAGGGTGTGCTAGACTAAGGGCCCCACACAGCCAAGTAGATACAGCACAGAGAAAGGCATATACTGGGAGGGTGCGTGTCAGCTTGTCTGTTCAGTGTGTCCTGACTGGGTGTGTGAGTGGGGATTAAGGAGGAGGAGCCTCTACTGGGATAGAGAGGCTTGACCTGCCAGCCTGCAAGATTCCCAGGGGCACTCCTCTATGAAGACCTGATTCAAGCCCTGTTTCTCTCTTTTTTACCTATCATGTCACACACAAGGAACTCACCACACACATACACACCTCATGCTAAAGCCTTCATTGCATGAACATGTTTTCCATGTTTGAGTTGATTTTCTTAAATAATTATAGTTTCACAGAAGGTTGCCACAACTGTGCAGAGTTCTAGGTTCCTCCAACTTTCTCCAGTGGTGACATCTTACCTACTCAAAGGAGGTGGCAGTAAAACTAGGCAATTAATGCATGCTCAGCATCACGAGCTAGAGCATAGGCTTCGGTGGGTCTCATCAGATTTGTATGTGCTGGCGTGTGTGCCATCATATATAGCATGTGTGGCATTGCAACATGTGTAGTTTCTGTGTGTATGTGGGCTTTGTAGTGTGTGTGTGTGGTATGTATAGTATGTGGGACCTAATTTATGGTATGTGTGGCATGTGTAGTGTGTGTGTGTGTGACTTATGTGATATGTGTAACCTGTGTGGAGTGTGTGGAAAGTATGCTGTGTAGTGCATGTTCCCTCATTTGTGTGCTGTGTGTAGCTTATATGATGTGTGTGCCCTGTGTGGTGTGTGGCCTGTGCATTGTGCGTGCTTTGTGTGCTCTAGTTAATTTTCACAATGAACTAAAGCAGATCAGGGGCAAGGCAACAAGTCCAGAGGCTAGGGAGGACAGAAACTCCGTTCCAGCACTCTGGCAGAGTGGCTGTATGGTATATTGCTTTTTTTGGCAAAGTCTAGTATAAACTCATGGGTCAGAGATGCTGTCTGGAGAACCTGGCCTTCAGAAAGGCCACAGATGCCACATGCTCCAGGCTTAAGCCATTCTCTGGGGACAGTTCCTACTGGCCAAGACTGAACAAGGGAGCTGAGAGAGGGGGCATACATCCCAAGCCCTGTCATAGTTACTCAGCATGTCGGCCCTGGGCTCAAAGGCAGTCTGTTTGTACCCAGTACCTGGTCTTGTGATGTCCTTCAGACTGGCATGGATGCCTGCCAGCATAAAGATTTGACAAATATCGGCTGTTCTGAATCTAGCCCCTGCCCCAGAGCTCTGGCAACCCCACAGAGGTCTGCTTATGAGGCAGGAAGCAGGAGGCTGGGCTGCTCTGGCTTGGGCCAACAAGTGAGGCCCCTGACTGCTGAGGTTTAAGGAGGTGGGGTGGGGTGAAGACAGAGAGGAGACTGTCACACCATTAAACAAAGCCCCTCTCAAGGCCTGCAGTCCTATGAGACAATGCTTCCTTTCTCCAACAGCTTTTATGCTGTGAGTGGTTCCTTCAGAGAGGATGGCCTTGCTGCTTAAAACTGTGCATAGGGGAGGTAGAAAGATGGCGGTGTATGTGAGGATCAGAGTTCAGATCCAAGATCCCACATAAAGCTGGGCAGCTGTGGTATCTGCCTGTTCTCTCAGGCAGAGAGTGATGAGGCGACCTCTGTAGCAAGCTGGCTGGCCAGAATAGCTGAATTTGCCAGCTCTAAATTCAGGTGAGAAACCCTGCCTCAATATATAAGGTGGAGAGTGACAGAGGAAGACGCCTGATGTTGACTACCAGCATCCACGTACACACAAGTGATGCATGTAAACAGACACTCACGTACAGGCATGTCACAAGACATGCATTGACATAAAAAAGAAAAAAAAATGTTATAGAAATGATGTCCATGTGCAGACTGAATGGCTCAGCCCCTGGTAGGCAGCTTGGTTCCCAGCCAGTGTGTTGAGACCAGTGAATCTTTCCTGTGCTGGTGTGGTGTTCTGCTCTGGCTGCCATGGCATTATTGTTACAACGCAAGCAAAGATGGCCTCCTTGCATCAGGCCAAACAACAACAACAAATTTAAACAGTGAAAATAAAAATCTGAAAGGCCTACACTGTGGCTTCTCCTTGACAGGGTTGATTGCCATTACGGTCCTCTGTGCCTTAATTTCCCCAAATGTAGGGTGTGGCTCATGCTGCAGGGATCTCCCAAATGAGTACCAGAGGCTGGCATGTAGAAACAGAGCTTGAGGGGATAGAGGGGGAGGGTCTGCATGGAGTGTGTGTGTGTGTGTTTGTGTGTGTGTGTGGCGTGTTTGCAGTGAATATGTTTATATGTACAAGTATGTGTGTGCATGTGTGGCGTATTGTGATACACATGTGGGTGGTAATGTTTGTGGGTATGTGTGTAAGGGGTGAATGCTCACATGCGTGTGCAGGAACATTGTCTGTGCTGATATGTAGGGAACAAACAGGAGGTTGCCCAGGGTGCTGCTCTATCACTTTCTAACTTATCCTTTGAGACAGAGTCTCTCACTGAACCTGGAGCCAGGCTGGTGGCCAGCAAGTCCCAGCAGCAGGGCTACGAGTGTACGTGGCCAAACACAGCTTTTGTTTTTGGGTGTTTGTGTTTAAGGATTTATGCTGACACAGTAAGGGCTCTTATGAGCTGAGCTAGCTTCCCAGCCCAAAGGTCTTTTGCATTATATTCCGGACTCTAATACTGCATTCACTGATGTGGCTGTGAATTTTAGGTCAGTGGCTTTCATGGGGATCTGGACATTGGTGAGAAAAGGACTTTCCAGAAACCTGTTACGTCCCATTGACTGTGGGGCTTGGGAGAGGGGATTGAATACAGTCTCTCACTGAACCTGGTAGAGCAATTGCTGTGCATGCAGCATGCAGAGTCCTGTCTTCCATGTCTCTCTCTCTCTCTCTCTCTCTCTCTCTCTCTCTCTCTCACACACACACACACACACACACACACAACACACCTCCAGTTACTGCTCAGGACTTCTATCTAAAATGGCTTCTGCACTCTAGTGCCCTCCATTAGGAAAAAGCTGGGGAGCAACAGGCCCTGGGTAGAGATGGATCTTGTTGATGTAGGTCTCTGCTCTCTGGCAGGCAGCCTGGTGCTCTGCCTCTGGGGACCTCCCCAGGACCATCCATCACCAGCACAAAAGCACCCTTGGGTATGCAGTGGAAGAAAAGAAAAAGTGCTTAGTCAGCCCTCCCTGCTATATGAGCTGACTCAGCATTACCTTTAGAGTGAGCTAGAAACTCCCTCCAGTTCCCTATCCCAACAGCTTCTCCAAGAATGACATCCATAAGTGTGCTGTTCAGGAAACCACCATGCTACCAGGAGGCACAGCAAGTGGAGCAGTGTGAGAAACCAAATTAGATGCATGTATTTTTGCTTCACCCAAGAAAGGCCTGCAAAGAAAGACACAGAACCAGACAAGTAGTGAACTAGACAGCTTGCCTGGAATAGGAAATAGAAGCAGATAAAAGTATCGAGGTGGAAAGAAAGCCTTCAGACTATAGTTAACAGAATGAGTCCCACTAACATCCGATAAGACTCTGAACTTCCAGGTAGCCAAAGAATTATAAAAGTTACCATTGGACAGTTGGGAGTTCAGTGATGGGAAAGAGAAAATATCATGTCTGTGCTCATGGATGAGAAGGTACAAGTGAAAAGGGGCTGGGGAGCAGGTGGTGATGTGGACAGGTGAATCACAACAGGGTCAAAGAGGACTTTGTTTGGGCCTCTGACAGACTCCAGGACTTGATAGCCATTCAGAAAGAGAGGCTAGAAGGTGATGCAAAAAGACTAGAGAAGACTCAAAAGCAGAGATGCCTAGAGCAGAAGCCGCCTTCCCGCCAGAGGCCGGGATCACTCAATGTTCTGGTCCTCTGTTCCTCCCATCCAAACCTCAACCTCTAACTCTCCAGCTGCTGGAGTCTTATTTGACTTTATGTCCTGTCCCTAACAATCTCTGAGCTCTTGGAGTGGTCACATATGTCATTCTATGACCCTGATACTCAGTCTCTTAATGGTTGACTTTCTCCCAGCTCTCTCCTATGATGCCTCACTCCAGAGACAGACATCCATTCCCATGACACTTTTTTACTCCAGTTCACATGACCAGGTCCCCACACAACAGGCACTTCAGAAAAACTGCTAGGTAATTGAACCTGTGAGGTGACAGGAAATCTCCCAGAGGAACTAGCCAGGGGACTCAGCTGCAGTAGTTCCCAGGTTTGACTCTGAGGTTAGGCTCGGGACCATGTACCCAATTGTACTTGATTCACATCTCAGCAAGTGCAAAGTGGTTCTGGCTATCCAAAGCACTGAGGCCTTGGTGCTCTGAGAGGCTGGTATATACATCATGATGGCATTCCATGTTCTAAGAGAGTTCCAGAAAGAGATTAGGAAACTGATGCATCATTGGCCCGGACCCACAAGATGTAAGGACCATGGGGTCTTAGACAATCCAGCACCTACAAGTCACCAGATTTCCTAAGCACAACTCCAGCCATTCTCCAGAGATTATTGCCTCTTTCCGATCAATTTTCCAGATTGTGACAATAGACAGTGAGATTCACAGGAGATTAAGCCTGTTGACTCAGTCTTTGGATACCACATGGTGAAGGGCTACACACATGCATGTTATCTAGGCCCTGGGGATAAAGAGTCATCTATTAGCCAAGCTGCATCTATTAAGTTTTGCCTGGCTGTGCAGGTACAAATTCAGGGAAGCTGGGACCCAGTATTTGAGACTGTTTTGTCTGAGCTCAGCGACTAGATATAAGGATCTGAGGGTAAAGCTGATGATACACAGTTGGCTTTCTGTAGGCTGTCTCTAGAACCCATTTGGAGTGAATAGGAGCGGGTTGTTGGTACAGTCACACTATGAGGCAAGGTGGCATCTAGACAGTAACCTTTCTCTGTTTCTCTATTGTTCCCCAGGCTGGAATTTCTCTCTGGATCATTTGCAGTTAGGGAGATTCACCACAAAGATGCCTGAACCTAGAGAACACATGCCTGAGGAAAACTACGCGTAGGCACCAATGGCATCACCAGGGAATATTCACAGTGCCCATGACATATGCCAGATGAGGTGCAAACATTTTACACACAGTATCTCCTTAGCCTGGCAAGCCAGTAACCATGTTCTTCTGTAATGGGGAGAAAAGCCAAGACGCTTATCAAGGTCTAGGAGGCCCCAAAGGACCAAACTCCCACCATCTGTGGAAATTCCTCTCTTCTCTTTACTCATTGCTACTTTCCAAATGCCAGGGCAAGCTTGCTTCCTGGGAACATTAGCACACACTGCTTGCTGCTTCTCTGTCTGGAACCCTCTTCTCCACACCTCAGAATGTCTGTCTCATCTATTTCTGTTGTCTGAAGCTAGGCTGGCATACTGTCTGTGTCACAGCATCCCTTGTCCCTTGCAGTACCATTGCAGCTGCGTGTAGTTCTCTTGCCCTGCATTTATTTCTGCGCATGTGGTCTGTTTCCTCAGGTATGATCAATGAAGCAAAAAACTTGCATTTCCACATTCCTGACATAGCAATGATGTCTCAGGCAACACAGGTGCATGGCAGCAGCCAAGGAAGTGCTCAGGAATAAACACAATGCTCCCCCCACCCCCGTACCATCTCTCTCTGTAATTGCCAAACTCCACAGCCTCAGCACAGGAAATCTTACCCTCCAGTAAATGCTTCCAACAGACCACAGTCCCCAGTACAACCATCCTGGCATTTGCTGGAAATGGTGACAGTCACGTCATAGCAAAGATTTTGGTTGCTTTTGTAGAAACTCCCTGAGGATTACCAAGCTTGGGGACCTAATTGGGGCAGTGTGAAGCTAATATCTGCTCCTCACATGTGAGGGCTGAGCATAGGTCTCAACAAAATGCAGGGCCAGTAGTGCCCGCCAGTGACATTCACCTCAAGAGCTCTTAAGGTCTGGAAGCTGTGAGGCCTCTGAATGGCGCCTGTGACTGTGGGAGCAGATGACTGCTCCTCTGGACAGTGTAGAAGGGCACACGAAGGCAAAGGGCACAAAGCAGGGCCATGTAGCAGAAGAGGAGGTTCATCCTGGGCTCTTCCTTGTCCCTTGGTGAACCAGACTGAAAAACTATCACTCTTTAGGCTCTGTCTCAAACAAACTCAAACAGATGATGACTGCTGTGTCTGGAAGACGCACATTTGTGAGCTGCCTCCTAAGTCCATTGTGCACTGGGCTCCTTACAGTAGTCCCTGACTGGTTCTAAGGCACATCGGAAAGATTTGCATCTTAATTATATTTCCAGAGCCCTGCAGTATAGCAGACAGCTAGGCTAATCAAAGGAGCCCTAGAGTGGAAACTGGAGCAGGGTGTGGTGTGCCCTCTCTGAAATCCCAGTCCTCAGGAAATGAGGCTCATACCTGCCTATAAAACTGGCTCAAGGCCAGACTGGGGTACATGCAATCTTATCTTAAAACCAGACAAAATAGAATCAAAGTATGGAGTCTGTAAGCCATTGGAACTTCTATGTCAAAGTCGTGGAAGTAAGTTTTGGCTGTGAGGTCCCTGTGCCATTTCTGGGATGGTTTCCTATACCATCAAATAGGGACAATAGCCTGGGTGAATCTTCCCATCCAACTCCACACTCTTCCATCCACACTCATCACACCCTTCTCCAGGGGATTTCTTCAGGTCTTCCTTCACACTGGGCTTTAGGGAGTTGACAGCCTCTGTTCCCATTCCAGAACAGTCTTCCTACAGGCCCTTCTTTGATTGGCAGAATCTCACTCCTCAGCTCTTAGCCCTTCATGGCTGTCTACTTCAGGAGCACCAGCACAGTCCTTGACGGTCTACAACAGCTGTGGCAGCATTCACAATCAACAACCCATACTGTTGGCTTCCTATCTGTTTCTTCCACAAACTCTGAGACCATCAGCTTGCAGGCAAAGGGATCCATGCTACTTTAGTCAGCAATGGATTTCCAAGACCTGGCACAGTACCAGTAAGAACTCAATAAAGGATTCATAGAAAATGGAGGCCTGCCTGACATTTCCCTCAATCTGTTTATATTGAGGTTCCCCAGTAGCCCAGTTGTAAGAAACTTCGAACATAGCATTCCTAAGAACCACCTCCAGCCAACTCCTGTCCCATCTGTTGGAGCAGTAGGGCATGAATTTTGGGCCAGCCTCACTGAGTTCCATTCCCAGGTTCCATTATTAAAATGGGGTTAATCATAGTAGTACCTAACTAGTAGAATTATTTTTGACAGGGAACAAATCAATACACATATATACATACTGTCTATGAGCACATAGCTCCTGCTGCTATGCCGTTTATGGACATGAGTGTGAGGTGTACAGGAGGGTTTATCTTTCACGGGTGTGCTGCTTCCTCTTCCAGGCAGTGCTCAGCACTGATGGCCTGTCGGAAGCAACTATACCCACAACTGCTTCCTCCAACTGCAGGTCTTGATCATCACCCAGTGTGCCAATCTCCCTCCATGAGTCCATCACGGAACCCACACCGAGACCCACTGTAAATTTTCCTTACTCAAAGAACCACAGAGAGACTGTTGTCCACTTTCTCCAGCAGGCTTTTATTCCCACAGCCCAGGGACTGCCCTTGCTCTTCTAACTTGCCAAGCAGTGGCCTTCCCCTGGGAGGCAGGTGCTTAGTGACATTTGGTGATATTCTGGGTTTCATGACTTGGGAAGAAGATGCTTTTAGAATGTAGTCAGTAGAGAACAGAGATGCTTCTGAAGTTTCTGCTCAGTCCAGTACCCACATAATAACTTAGAGCCAATAGCAGGAGTGCTGAGGCTGAGGGAGGCCCTCCAGTAGATCTATCTTTTCTGGGCATGAGGAGGACAGAGCCTTGCTAAAACAGGAAGGAAAAAGTGAAGGGGTTGTAGCATAAGAGGCCTGATGAGAGGCTGAGCAGGGATTCACATATTCCAACAACCTTTACTATTCTTAAGAGCAGTGTGAAGTGCTGTCCCTGAGTAAGCCCTGAACTTGACCCAACAGACAGTTCTAAGTAAGCTGACATTATCCCCCAGGAAGACTACAGCAAGGTCATGGTCAAAAAGCTTGGGCACAGCAAATTTAGAATTTTCAGCCCATTCAGAGTGGGTGTTGTGCCTGTCACAGGGTGACTGACACCGGCTCACATTTCCTGAGCCTTGCCCTCTCCCAGGCAGTGCTCTGAAGGCTTTGCATAATGGAGACTAAATTAATTCCCAGTTAACCCTTCCAGCTAGATCACATGCTTGTGGTTATCATAATGCCCATCTTACACCTTGGGAACCCTGAGGCACAGTGGGGTGCAGTCTCTTGAGGTGTTCCGAGCTGCCAACATAAAAAAAATAGAGACAAGGTTTGAGAGCAGGGAATATCTATGGGAGAATCTGTTTCGCTGAGGAGTGGCCAGAAACTCCTCCTGCTTCAGCCCTGTGCAAGGTCTAGTCCTCCCTCTCACCAGATATCTGTCACTCTGGAGCTCAGTGTACACTTCACTGCTCTGGAACATTCAAGCTAAAGTCCTATCTTGTTATCCACTGCATGTCGCCATTTATAATGAGCTAATCATGTGTACAAGTGTTTGACCAGAATCAGGGTCTTGACTATACTGTGTGGACAAGGACCCTGTGCAGTGCTGTTCCCCCTAGGTTTCAGGCATTATTCCTGGCACTAAATAAGTGCTCATTAAAACTTGCAGCTAAAATGAAGTCAAGTGTCACTAGTTGTGTTAGTGAGTTCAGCTTCCAGAGCCTACATTAAAAGTCACTTGTGGTGGTGCTTATTTGCAGTCCCATGTTGGGAAGTAGAAACATCAGATCCCCAGGGCCTGCTGGCTGGCCAGCCTAACCTACTTGCTGACTCCGTGACCCAGTGGAAGGCCTTGTCTCAAAAAAATAAGATTGATGGTCTCTGAGGAATGACACTAGAGGCTGACCTCTGGCCTTTGCATGCATGCCCACACAGCGAGACACAAAAATTGCTGCACAATGCATGAAGGAGGAGATCTGAGGCCAAAACAACAGCTGCTACCCATCTGCCCCATTTCCCCATCTCCAGAGAGGTACAGCACTATCAACAGAGCTCCATCCAAATGCCCCTACGTTGTCTGGCACAGGAATCCATAAACCAACCCCCAATGCTGTAACCCTGTCACAGTTGCCCATCTTAATGGCTCTCCATCAGCACCGCTTGAGTTCCTGACTTGCTGGGCCATCCGTCTGCAGAAGGGAGAAGGGCTGTGTTTGTTGGGGCAGACATAGAGGACAGGCCTTTCTTCCTGCTGTATTTAAGCTGCTGCTAATCACGGAGATTAGACTAAAACAATTACAACAGCTAATTAAAGAACAATGCGGGTTTTGGCATCTTCGCGCAGACGGCACCATTGGGAATTCCTAACTCGGGCAAAGCAGGGATAATTAAAACCCCAGCTCGACTCTCCCCACTCTGGCAGCTGGATCACACTGATTAAACTGCAAATAAAACACATGAAACCAACACTTTGTAGTCGATCCAATTTCACTTAAAAGGGCTTTTAACTGATTCATAAACAGAGAAGCCATAAACAGCAAATTATTTAACTGAAGCCCAGTTATTTCATCATCACCATTTGCCGATCCCCTGCACTGGCCCAGCACAAGTGGCCCAGGAGACCCTGGATTGGCAGAGCCTCAAGAATTACTCCAGAGCTTAGCACTTCATATGCTGAGAACAGACCTTGTCCCCATGCCATTCTGTCCTATTGAAAGAAACATAGAATATTATATACATCCCTGAATGTTCCTGAATCTACCTGGAGTCAAGTCTTGAGAGGTCAAGAGTATATGAATGAAGAGAGCTCTAAAGCATAGCTACATTGAAAAAATAATACCAACCTGAAATTATTCAGAGATGGTCAAGTTAAGATTACACAAAACACACACTGTCCATTACAGTAAGGAAAAGACATGCTCTCGGGTTATGGGATGACTGGCTACAACAGCTAGGTATCAAAAGATGCTTGGAGAGAAATGTTGTAATCCCAGCCTGGTCCTGTTCACATGACTCCTCTGTGTGCACCAACAAATATGGCTATCTAGGTGGTTGCCTATTCTATCAGCCCCTCCCAACCAGGAGATAAAGGGGCAGGAAGAAAAAAGAATGAATGGTCAGGAAAAGAAGAGCAGAACACATACATGTAGCATTATGTGAATCGAACAGGTTATATTTAGAAATGTGTATGTAAATTCATATATTGGAGTTGTAATAATTTGTGAAGAAAATGGGACATGAATTTGTAGGAAAATGTATATAAGTATGCAAGCATGTATGTTTTCGCAAGAGCAATTACTGCAAAAAATTGACCATGAATTTGAAGAAGAGTCAAGAGGGGTATTTGGGAAAGTTTGTTGAGAGGAAAAGAAAGAGAGTAATGTTATAATTAAATTAAAATTCCAAAAATATAGTATACCCATACATATTAAGAAGGCCAAGCAGCTGTTTAAAAATAAGTTAATTTGACATTCAAAACAGCACACACACACACACACACACATATGCTAAATGGGATGATGTGTGCTCAAAACTCCCAGCACTTGGCCAGCCAGGGCAAGGGGATTGCAACAACTTTTAGGTAAGCCTGGGCTACATGGTGTGAAGCTGTATCAAAACATGAGAGACAACAAAATGTTGATGCATGTTTCTGAGAGTTGCCAAGAAGGTGATTTTAAAAAATACTTTTGTGGTTTGGTTGAACATCAGATAGCCAATATTTAACCCTTTGTGACAAGAATCTCATGGTTTTGGCCAATATCATCAAGGAGAGAAGTTAAAAATTTCCACATAGATAATTTCAATATGACTATGTCAAAACAAACATCTATGGAAAAGGCTGGGGAAATATGTGACAAACTGGAATGGTCACTTTTTGCCTCCTTGGTCATCTCCCAACTTTCCAGTCACGAGAATGTACTGTTTTATGAGTAGAAATATTCCACTCAGTTGTTTAATTTGGGTAAGTTGCTTAGTGCTTTTGAGCTCCTAGCCTCATGTTTATATCACAAATATGGCAAATTCCATCAGTCAGGCCACTCTCAGATATCGCAGATAAAACTGGTTAATTTGTCTATGAACATCTGTTTCAGGGGGACAAATATTAAGGCGAGCTTAAATTTGCAGGTATTAATCATTAAATTCAGGTGTCATCAAAGCTCAAATTAGAAATGATCTGTAATGTCTCAAGCAAGAAGATTCCCCGTGAGCAGGAGGGCTCTAAAGAACCCTTTCCTCATCATCTGAATCTGCCACTCATGTCATGACACTGTGTCTTTGTGTTTTCTTCTTCTTTTTTTTGTTTTGTTTTACTAGAGACAGCATCTTCCTATAGTGCCCACCAGGATGACTCAGAATTCACTGTAGCCCAGGCTAGTCTTGAACTCATCAGTCCCCTTTGTCTGTCTCCAGATTGAAAAGGCTGGAGGTGTCATTTAAGATTAGCTTCACTACAGGACTATCTTTTATTTTATAAATGAAAGACCTTGGCAAAGGTCTTGGGATGATAGACAGAGCCATGATGCCTATAACAGTGGTGAGGAATTGTCAGTTTTTTTTGTATTAATTCCCAGTTATGCAAAATGAAGACGTGGATCTCTGTGGGTCAACACAGTACCTATAGTGAACAACGTTGTGAAATAAAAAAGGAGAAACTGCAGCAAACACATGAAAGTGACTGTCATTTTGGTAGCATGGCATAGGTTTATAAATGCTACCAAACCTTCAGATGGCATTGGTTAAATACAGACAGTTTTTGTTTGTCAGTTTTGTCTGATAAAGCAGGAAGCAAGCAAACATGCCAGGTATGTTGGTGTACTTCAGTAATGCTTGACCTCAGGAGGCTGGGTCAGGAGATCTGTCATGATTTCAGGGACTACCCGGGCTACATAGTGAGTTATAGACTGTGCTGTGCTACAAATAACTGAAAGCCAAAGAATAAAATACCACCATCAAATGAAAACAAAAGAAAAAAAATCCCTGAAACTGAGCATTTATAGAGTGAATGAGTACTGTTATGAGCATGTAGTACCAGGTCTCTTTGACTCATTTGATGGTAGCAGACTTTAGGCAGCACATAAGCAATCCGATTATGCCAGATACCTTTAATATATTCACTTTTTATTTGTGCACCAAATGTTTTCATTAAAAAAAAAAACAGTGTTTGAGTCAAGTGTGCACTTTTAAAAAGACTTATTCAAAGTAGATGAGACAGCTGTGAACAAATACAGTTAGTTAACTATATACGGTTAGACCAATTTGAAGGAAACAATTGCCTTTTCATACCTGATTATGATCAGATTCTATTTTAACACAAATCTCCGACTATAAAATTGCACTTGGATTTCACAGGCAAGTCTGTTTTTTCTTTCAAGTCTTAAATTCCATCCTGGCGAGCCAGAGGATTCCACTGACCTGCTCACATCTGAGATCTACATCAAAGTAGCTGGCTGCCAGCTCTGGCTCTGGCCACATAGAGCCAGGGCTGAGGTCAGAGGCTGGCAACCCCTGAGGCTCTTGCTGTACTCAGAATCTGCTGGACAGACTTGCTCTTTCCTCGAGTATCAGTAATCTGAGCTTGGAGACAACAGGGTGGTGGTGCTGGGGAGATTCTGACATTTACACAGGGCAGCTAGAAGAACAAGAGACAGGTTGTTTTGCTAAAGTCTGTGTCCTCTGTATGTTGCCAATGCTGGGTCCTCTCTGGGGTGGAGAAGCAGGGGCAGATCCACACCATGAACAGTACCATTGAAAAGATCTCCAGATAATGAAGGTGAGAAATGGAAGAAGGGGAAATGGATCACAAAGTAGAGAAGAAGATGAGAATGGGCTCTGGGTTCACAGATCAGGGAGTCACAGCAGGTATGATGTCCTGCGAGATCACTGGCACCTCTAAAGAATCCAACTCCCATGCTTAAGATGAAAGACTGCAGAAGCTTTAAATTGTGCTCATTATACTCCACTCTAAAAGGTCAGGAAGGGGTAGGGGAGATGGATGAACAGGCAAGGTGTCTGCAAACAAATGTGAGGGCTTGAGTCCAACCCCCAGCAACCAACCAGGTAAAAGGCTCCCAGAACCGGAGAGATGGAGACAGGAGGATTCTTGGAGTTCAACAGCCAACCAGCCAGGCTTATTCTGTGACTTCAAAGCCAGTGAGAGGATAATGTCCCTGAGGATGATGCTTGAGGTTGACCAGTGGCCTCCACATGTGAGTATACACACACACACACACACACACACACAAATACACACACATACACACACACACACACACACACAAGAAAAATTGCAGAGATACTGAGAGTGTGTATGAAGGTATGCAAATGTATGATGTAATTTACCAAGGTTCCTTAGGTGTAGAGCTTAGCAGTCAAGAGAATCAGGTTTCCAGAGCATCCAGATAGATGCAATGTACAAATGTATTCTCCCATTTCTTAGCCGTTCAGTCCACCTCCTTCTAAACTTCCTTCTCACACTGTTACATGAAAGAGGCTTACAAAGACTTCTCAGTAGTGGACACTCAAAGTTCTCAGCTTTGTGGGCCCGGTGATCTCTGTCTTCACAGCTCAGATCTGCACTAGCAGCTGAGAGCCCAAAGTAGTACATAATAAATGAGTGTGGCTGTCTTCCAACAGAACCTACCCTACCCCAGCCTGGGCCTTCTCCTCTGGGACAGCTGGCTGGCTTTGGCTCATCTTCACACTCCACCAAACCATAACCTAGAACAAAGAACATGATTTCTGGACAAGCTCAGATCTAGAATCAAATAAATCATGAATCAGCTGCTCTGGCACTTGTCTCCTTTATTTTACTGTATAGTAAATATAATATCCATTTTAGGGCTGTCAAGATGGCAGGCAAAATGGCTTGGCAGTTAAAAGTGCTTTCCCTGCAAACCACTGACCTGAGTTTGATTCTTAGATCCTACAGGAACAAGAAAAGCAACTTTACAGAGTTTTCCTCAAACCTCTGCATTGTTACCACAGGACACAGATCCCTCCCCCCTTACACACACACACACACACACACACACACACACACACACACACACACACAGACACGCACATGCATGTAGACATGCACACACATACACACACTCATAATAATAATAACAAAATAATAATAAAGATACATTTTACAAAAGATTCCTCATTATTGACTTTATAACTTCAAGTATAGGAACTTTCAAGTGGCATATCCCCAGGGAAAGCAATTGATCAACCTGAGTATCCTCATTTCTGAAATGGCATTGAAATGATAGCTTCTAGAAGGTTCTGCTATACAGACAATGTTGAAAATCTTGTGTAATGCCTCCCTTTTATCAGTGTGTGTGCCTCACTGTGTTGAATGAGCAGATGTGGTATGAGGATGCAATGACACTAGCAGCATCAGCTCCATCCTTCACATACACACACACATACACACACACACACTGATACACACAGACAGACACAGAGACAGACAGGCAGACACACACACACACACACACAATGCATGCTTGCACATCTGCTGATTCCACATGTGCGGAAACTACCTCTGACAAAGCATGTGCTCATCAAAGAACTATTTGTCCACTGGTGAACATGAAAACCCTCTCCCTAATATCCAGCTCTCTACAACGCTGAGCAGTGGGCTGGGCTCCTCAGCACTTTGCAAATCACTCTTGCATCCATTTCCCTCCTAGAAGGAGCAAAGAAGCCGCTTGAGTCAGCTCAAGGGTTATGAAATGCTAATAGCTGTTTGCCAGATTCCAACCACTCCAGGCTGAGAAAAAGGACTGCAAGTGGGCCTCAGGATGAGTGGGCTGGGGTACCTAGGGTTGGGTTTCCATGGAGCAGCATCTTGTCTAATGAGTAGGGCAGATGGTGCATATGTACTGGGGGCAGGGGCTCAGGAGAACACATCTCATGGGCAGTTACTCTTGAACAGTTTGGACAAGATTCTGTATTTGGCCAAAGATGGTCAGTGCATTTGAGAGCCATCAGACACTGGACTGCCTGTATGAAGGCACTGTTTACGCTCAGCCATGCCCTCGCTGGTCCCTTGGTTATTGTCAGCCCTACTGAATTTCATCAGCCAGCCATGTCTTTAGCTAAGATGGCAACAACCCAAGCCTGGGGGAGCATGATGGCTCCCTTGGCAATAAGCAAGATCCTTTCAGAGCTGCAGTGTGTAGATCAACCACATCACCCTGAGGTGATGTTCTTGGTCCTGGTGTCAGAACAAGGGTGGAGGCAGGCAATGTCCTTTTAGAACAACACAAATGGACACTCATGTTCCCTGGCTCCAGAACAGATGAACCAATGTCTGCCTGTAGCTGTGAAAACCAGGTCCAAATGGAATCAGTGGAGATCGGCTGAGGACGGCCAGATGTAGGCTTTGGCTTGAGGCTTTGGTCTCCTTGGCTGACACATCTGTTTCCCAGCCATGGCTGGTTTTAATTTGGTTGTGTTTTTACTTTTTGAAGGAGTAGAGGCTGAAGCTACCCTTTGGGATGAAGAAAGATATCTCTATGTGTGCACATATGTGTTCATGCATGTGTATACTTTTGTGTACATGTTTTAGCATACATATGTGTAAATATATGCCTGTGTGTGTTTTTGTGTGTGTCTATCTTGGGTCAGTGATTGTGCATATATATATATATATATATATATATATATATATATATATATCACCACATGATAGCTGTTTCAGTTTTATTGACAGGCATAGCTAAAATCCAAGAGGCCAGTTACTAATGTACAACCCAGCTGGATCCATGCCCACAAACTATTCTCCCATCTACTCTTCCCCACACACTTTGGACTGAGCCGACAATCTATGGATTATGATATATAGACACCAGCGATGAAACAGAACAGACTGAGGTGACAAACTCCTCTGTCTGTTTTGTTTCCTGGCTAAGAGCTGCTCAACACACAGTTATGATTAACAGGGATCAGTGCAGGGGTTGGCACTGCCTGAGTGTTGGGCTTCTAGTTTCTAAGAGCCACAGGATTGTCCAGACCAGATAATCACACCCTCCTGTGGGAACCAATGGGATGACCTTGGCTTTGTGCTGTAGAACAGCTTGTGGTCTATGCCACTAAATGCTCATTTCACTTCACTTCTAGATGTTGACTGTGACATCCCTCTTCCCAGTGAGTCTGCATGGCTAGTGAGCCATCACTGTCAGGTTGCTCTACTTTGGGTGGGATCCTGGTTTCATCACAGGTGAGCTAAAAGCACAACACTGCCTCCAGGAAGAGATGGTTAACCCAGCAAGTCACTTCAAAGACCCCATCCCAACGGCTCACCCCAAAGGACAAGTATCCTTGAATCTAGAAGTAACAGGGACTTGGGAAGCTAAAATTTAGATACCTTGGACTTAAGTTCATTTCACAGCAGCCAGACATATGTGCCCAGAACTTACACCCTTGATGGTACATGCCTGCTGGCAAGTGCTCTGAATTCTTTAGCACCCTGTTTCCACATAGACTCTAGCAAAGCCTTCTAACTCACTGAGAGAGAGCTCAGCACAAATGCATCCAGGAGAGGGGCACTGTGCAAAGCAGACACAAGCCGAATTAACTAAACTTAACTAACCAGAACCACGCACAAAGGGAGTCCTTTCTGTATCCTCTCAAAAGACTTTAAGACAAAGGGTTGAGAAAAACTGCAATTCACAAAACATCTTTCTGGTCAACTCTCAGTTCAAGTCCAGATCCAGCCTGCTCTCCCTGCCCCGTCCCCCACCAGGAGAGCCACTTGTACAAACTCAAATGTCCCAGCAGCCACATCATAAACATTGAAGCAATCGGAGAGACTGGTTCAATTAAGCTATATTATTTAACCCCTATTTCCAAAATAGTATCACGTGTATAATCAATAGGAAAAAGTCTGAGAGCTAAAGCATGTTTAGTAGTGAGATATTTTAAATTCCCTTTTGGTGTGTGTATGAGTTCATGTCTGTGTACGTCTGTGCATCTCTGTTTGGCACATGCAGCCAGAGGCCAGTATCAGATGGCTTCCTCCACTGCTCTCCATGTCACCTATCTTCTACTGTTTCATTACCCAACGTGAGCAGCGCTGTTACAAGAACTTGGTCATCAGCTAACAGTCCTTTGCTAAGCATCAGCCCCCACAGGTGCACCTTGATGGATAAGCTGAGTCTAGGCTCCAGTGGGCTAAGACTACAACAGTGATTCCCAAGGCCTTTCTCAGCAGGAAAGTGGCTACTGTGAGATTCATCTGAATCGATCTGTCTCTGACTTGCAATGGCGAGGGCCATTCCCATTCTCCATTTGCGTGATCTCACAGATGTTAGATCGGAGAAAGGGGTGGAATTGAGAGACTTCTCCAAAGGGGTCTACTCTTGTACTAACAACCAGCTAATAGCATCTACAAAGACCTTGCCTGAGAGATGTATGCCATGCAGAAAAGGGGAAAAATTATCTGTTGGCTGCCTGAAACAAGGGCTGATATATGGGGCCAACATTATTAAGCCTATTTTGATAGTGTGAAAACTGAGTTAGAAAAAGAAATACATTTCTTTGTTGATTCACTGGGAATTCTAGAAGGAGGAATCTTCCCCATGTTAAATCACCCATCTGTTCTTTTCCACCTTCTCCTGTGCATGGCATGAGAATTCTTTCATTTTCTAGTGTTCTCTAGTCAACCCATTGGTATTTCTACTTTAGTGAATTTGTTTTAAAAAGAAACATTACCCATACATTGGAAGCTAAACTAGTCTAATTTGCAATAAATGGGATGTAACTAGGAAAATACACACAGAGCTCTTAATGTCTTTAAAGTTTGCTCCTCCTGTGCGTAAACTTGTCTGTGAGTCACCAGCTTCCACCCTAGATGTCTGGAGAAGCTGCACAAGAGGAGTGGAGTGTTGGCTTGACCTAGCTAAAGGAGTGACAAGGACCGACCCAGGACAAGAAGGAGCATCCAAGGTTGGGGTGCATAGCTTACGGAAAGACACTGAGGTGAGTGGATGGAGCTCAGATTGAAGCGGGGAAATACTATCTACATAGCTTTGCCACAAACACTGAGTTCCTGCTGGGACATATCTTACTGGGATGTGGAGTTTACAAGTATTTTTTTTTTATTATTTTTTTTATTTTTTTTAAAACTTTATTTATTTATTTGCCTTGGTGTTTGCCTGGAACTGGAAGTACAGACAGTTGTTAGCTGCCATGTGGATGCTGGGAATCGAACCCGGGTCCTCTGGAAGAGCAGACAGTGCTCTTAAACGCTGAGCCATCTCTCCAGCCCCACAAGTATTTTAAAAGCAAGAACAGAAATGACAGTGTTCGAGTCACACCCAGAAAGCAAGGTGCCCAGGCACCAACAGCATTCCCCAGAAGTTTCCAGCTCTTCTGTCTAGCTTCATTTTTTTTTTCCAACAGGAAAAATACAACAATCAAATTTCCTAGATAATTGTACATTATGAGTGGGTGTCCAATGTCAGGGGAGATTAACAAAAAGAGGAAAGAGAGGAAAAAAAAAGATCAGTGGCCAACTGCAATCATGGGGTACTGATGATAGATATGGCCCCAAGCCTTGGTGTGTGCATATGTATATGTGTGTGTGTTTCTATACTCACATGTATGTGTTCGTATGCTCGCATGTGGAGGCCAGTTGACAATCAGCATTCTCGCTCGCAATCAGAGAAATATATAGACCTTGTAAAGGATCAGGACAGCTTTAGTCCCTGTGGATTCCAAGGGAACACTGACCCAGATGAGTCAACAGCCCCTGACCCCATAAGGGCTTCTTTTAGGTCTCTGCATTATGGACAGTGTTCACTGTCAGAGACCTAGCCAGTGTCAAGCCAGCTCAGAAAGCATGTACATTTGTACAGATGACAGATCTTGCAACTCTCCCAATAGAAAAGGTGAGTAACAAATTTGTTAACAATTACTTGGTGAATAAAAGAAGTATATTCTGCATTTGTGCTATCCAGGAACAGTCATTATAGAATTTTATAAGGCCATATGTAATACACTGCAGCTGGGATTAAAATTAATATTCAGCCCCATAAGGGCTCACAAATGCCTCTCCCATTCAAAAAGAAAAAGAGAAAAGAAAAGCAGGTTTTCCTTTGAAGAACAGTTGATTCTAACTAGTTTTGCTCTTATTCACAGCCAGGAGAGGACAGTGGCCTGTAAAGACCTGTAACATGGACTTCCTTGAACAAAACAAGAAGCAATTTTGCTGGAGTTCTTAGGTGGAAGAGTCTGCACTGTGAGGCCCAGAGACATGGTACACACACCTCCTCCTCCTCCTCCAGCAAACTTTGTCTTCTAGGGCAGAGAGAAGACCTTCACAGGATCTCTCTTAGCACATATGAGATCATGAAATCCTGGGGTCAAGGTCAATCTCTACAGAAAGAGAGGGGGGAGGGAAGGAGGAAGGGAGAGAGAGGGGGGGACAGAGGGAAGAAGTGAGGGAAGAAAGGGGGAGGGGGAAAGAGAGAGAGAGAGAGAGGACCAAGATCTGACCCTATAGATTCACATTCTTGACAACCTCACAGCACATCACAAAGTCTCATGTTTCCAAGGACCATTTCTTCCTCACCTATTTCCTAACCCAGATTTCCCTGCACATGTCCAAGTTCTGGCTATCCTGCCTGCCCCCACCTCTCTCTGAGATAATTTTGCCAAGGCTGGCCTTGAACTCACTATGTAAACGAGGGCAGCTCTGAACCTCTGATCCACTTGTCCCCTTGCTCCAAGCAAGTGCCACTCCACTTGGTTTTGGGCAGTGCTGGAGATCAAACCCAGGGCTTCATGCATGACTGGCAAGGACTCTATCTACATTCTGTTTTAACCGCCCTTCAATATGTCCCTTCCTCTCCTTTTTATCAACATCCCCTTCACCCATCATTATAGCTTTCCTGAATGTACTCTTTCAGTCCAGTCTACCTCCAAACTCACCTCTACAACCCATCCCACACAGCAGCAGAGGGATCACAAATTGATCTAGTGAGCGATTCCATTTGGACACCTTCAGTGGCTCCATATCACCTACAGGAGGATTTGGGACTTCTTGATGGGGTCATTAGTAACTGAGCCTTTTCTTCCTGCTCTGGCCATTTCACCTGCTGATCCCTGATCCTTGCCCTTTGCTTCCCAGCTGTCATTATCTCCTGTAATTTCCTGTCCATGCTCACATTTCACCTCTTTCTACTCAGGAACAGCTTTATCTATATGGAAGGATGTGCTCTGATCCCAGCATAATTCTCAGTCACCCTTTGGAAGGTGTTATACACAGCTGCTTGCTTATACACAGCTGCTTGCTTCCCGAGGGAGCAGGCCCATGGGTGTTCTATTGGGAGTGTTAGATGCTATCACAGAGTAAGTGTCACAGATACATCAACAGCCCCTTTCCGTAGGCTGGACTGTAGCTAGCTGAGTGACTGAGCATTTTCCTAGCCTGCTCAAAGAGGCCAGGTTCTACTCTCCACATGGGAAAAAGAATCTACATATTTTTTTTAAACTTTATTTATTATTTATTTATTTATTTATTTATTTGCCTTGGTGTTTGCCTGGAACTGGAACTACAGACAGTTGTTAGCTGCCATGTGGGTGCTGGGAATCGAACCCGGGTCCTCTGGAAGAGCAGACGGTGCTCTTAACTGCTGAGCCATCTCTCCAGCCCCCGAATCTACATATTTTATAAAAATTCAGCTATAAACAGAAAAAAACTCTAGAAGATAGTGAGATGGCTCAGGGGATAAAAGAGCTTGTGCCAAATGACATGAGCCGGACAACTTGAGTTCAAACCTTGGAATCTGCATAAAGTGGAAGAAGAAGAAGAGAGCCAATCTTACAGGGTTGTCCTCTGACCTCCACACACATTCTCTGCCACACACCCCAATACCAATAATAATCATAGCAATAATAATATTTTCAAAAAAGAAAATAAGATGGGGCTGGAGAGATGGTTCAGAGGTTAAGAGCACTGACTGTTCTTCCAGAGGTCCTGAGTTCAGTTCCAGCAACAACATGGTGGCTCATAACCATCTATAATGACATCTGGTACCCTCTTCTGGATACTGTATACATAGTAAATAAACAAATCTTTAAAAAGGAAAGAAAAAAAGAGTGATAGAGAAAGCTCAATGAATATGGCCCTGCACATGGTTACTCTGTGGGGACCTCCCTGTCACATCTGCATTAATATGTCTCCCCAACCAGCCCCAGGGCCTTTCCAGGAAGCTGTGGTCTTAGGAGTCTATGGAGAGAAAATGCCAGAGGAGGGGGGTCATTGACCTTGTACTTCCACAGGCAATTATTTTTGCTAATTCTGTTAGGATGTATCGTGTCCTTCACTTACAAATGTCACTCAGTGGTGTTGCCAGTACTCGAGACCTCAACACTGATACAAGCTGCCGACATGCTCATGTCACACTCCCTGATAGCAGATGTCTCAGGTTACTGTTGACTCCTCTCCCTTCTCTAACTGACAGTATTTAATTCTTCTGCTGCCAAACCTAGTTAGCGAGCATGCTAAAACACAGCAAGCACAGGGTCCTCCACAGACTGCTGGTTCACATATATTCTATAGCTGTAATTGATATAAATGCTTTTCTTGGTCTTACTATGTATTTACATTTATTTTGGAATATTATTCAGGGACAGGGTAACATGGGTTCCTGCAGATGCTAAAGAAATCCTTGATAGAACAGAGATGTCGGTAACCTGCTCTAGACTATGAGCCCACTGGTAATGAAGTACGAGTTTCATGCATGTCTTAATCCTGGAACCTAAAAAGCACTGGTTGGTGCATGCTATGATTTCCAAAAAGTGAACTGAGGTACTCTAGATGCCTAGCTGATGGGGGAGTCGACCTACATCCCTACATACCCACCATCTGTTTGTCATCTGTCTGCATATCCTTTATCTATTTATACTTTATATACCTACTTATCTATATATATAATATATATATACTATGTATACTTACCTATGTATCTATGTATCCATCTATCATTTGTCTGTCATCTAGTAACCCATCACTCAATCTATCATTTAAGTATGTATCATTTTGTGATCCTTCTTTCCACACAGTATTCATCCATTATTTATAATATCTTTCCATTCACTACCCATCCATCCATCCATTATTTAATCATTCTGCTCCTCACCATCTAATATCCAACATCCATTATCTCCCACCATGCATCCACTCACCATTCATTTATCCATCCATTTCTCTATCATCCATTTTGTTTTCCATCCATCCATTCATTAACAATATATTCCTAGTCTCATCCAATCCACAGTTCTGCTACCACCTCTATACTCAACTTGTTGGCTCAGCTTAGCATTTCATTTGGGCACTTGGTCAAGGGAAGACGTAACTCATTGTGGAAATGGGTGGCATTACTTTCTCATGTGGCCTTGGGCATGTCTTTTCACATGCCTGTGGCTTTGCTGTCTTCCAGAGGCCTAGCATAGAGCTTTGTCTTTAGCTGCCATACCACAGGCTGGGCCATAAGCCCAGGCATAGCCCTGAGCCTGTGCCCAGACCATTGACTCCTCAAAGAATTCATTGATTTCTTGCTTTTAAAAACAGAGCCTCAAAGGACAGTTACAGCTATTACTAAATCTACCACTGTGCCATGGTGGCTGAGTTCTGCTGAGAACCAAATCTTGCTCTCAGTATGTGTGACCTTGGATGACTTATTTCCCTCTCTCTCCTCAGTTAACTTAGTTTTCTTTGCAGGATGGATGACAGCCACACTATCTCATAAGGGTTTCTGGAATCTTCTTAGCAAAGACATTGAGTTTATCCCTGTGAGGAACTTAGCATGATGGCCTGCACGTAGGTAAGTGTTCAACCGGTGTCAGGACCATTACTTGCTTCCTTTGCTGCAAGGGGGCAGAGAATCCAAGTGGGACTTGGAACCCTGCAAAGAAAACAAGGAACCAGCCAATACCTGCTTTGGCAAATGCTTCAATCCCTTACCCCAGTATTTGTCAAGGACAGCACACATTAACAATTGCCCATGCCTTTGAAATAGAAAACAGGAAATCACTTAAGTGCTCGCAGATCTCAGGGAGCCTCATGCAGGACAAGTCACTTTCCTTTAACATCATTTAAAACACGCGCCCTCAGGGCTGGTGAAATCTGATCACTTATGCTACGGATGTAAGAGTGACTAACATCTGTGTTGAAAACAGGAAAATGAAAAGGAGTCACCTACATATCTAACAACAGGAAATCAACTCACTAGCAAAGGAACAGCCCAGATATTCAACTAATATTTATCCAGCAGTTTCTATGTAGCAGATACCAAGCCAGGTGCTAGAAATAGCATTGGATAAAATAGAAATCTAATAATCAGGAAGATAAATATAAGCTGATATGAAGTGGGCATAGAGAGACAGGAAGTACACGTCATTATACAATCTGGCTTATTAGATCATATTTCGTGGAAATAAACAAGTGCCTGTCACAAACACACACACACCACAGATGCACATGCATGGAAGGACAGATGATAACTATGAATAGCAGTTACCTGAAGAATGGAGCAAGGGTCTCGGGATTTCACTTCACTTTGCAAGCTCTCATGGTTTTATTTTATTTCCCAGGTATCTGCATCGGTTCAATACGCCATCCAGTGGGCTCTATCTCAGTTCACACGGACAATGCAAGAAGAGCTCTCTTGGCTCCCATTGTTAACACTGCTCCAAACCACCATAGCATCTCTGGGGCTCTTATCAGAACCTCTATTCTTGACCACTACAGATCATTTGGAGAAGGTAGCCATCAATCCCAGGGCTTCCCAATGCAGTGTGGAAGCAAATTCATTTTGAAATTCAACAGCAACCTACTGAGCTAACCCTCTCTCTGCTCTAGCTTTATCACACCAAGAGAACCTGCCTCAGGACTTCGCACCAACTGTCCCCATTCATGAAGCTGGGGCATGAGCTCAGCTACTTGCTTTCTAGTCAAATGTTGCTAATAGAATGGTCCTGTCAAGTTAAAGGGAGACCCTTTCCCTGATTTAGCTAACTGTTCTGCAGTCTTCTGCCTGACTTACTTTCCATAGTACTTGTTCTATGGACATAGCCACAAATCTCATTTACTGTTCCTCAATGTGTGAGCTCAGGAGGTCAAGGCCAGTGTCAACTTCAATGCTTTGACTCCAGACTCTGAAAATAGTGTCTTGGTCATAGTAGACTTTCAATAAATATTCAATGCATTCATAGTGTGATAATGATGTAGCTATACAGTATAGCACTGATGACTGAAACCATGAAATCCAAATTGAGAAAGGACTCACAAGTCCCCAAAGAAGAATTTGTAAAAATAGAAAATAAAAACAAACCACATTTATAGCCAACCCAACTACCCTCAGAAAACACCCTGAGAGGAACACCCAGAGGCTGCCAGGATCTACAGTGGCCTGTTGTCCTAGGTTGATGCCCTATACACAGGGTTCTTTCACCAAATCCAAGAATTGATGCCAGTGAGGTCTGAACACGTCATAGTTTCGGGTCCCAAAGCCACAGACTATTTCTGGCAGTGTTAGGGGGAGCCCACACCCTCCTGAGACTGCCTAGTCAAACAGATCTGAAACCCTGGTCAATGTCATCTCTGTAGTCTTCAGGGATACAGATCTGCATTGTGTTTGGGGTTTACCTTAATGCCTCCTATAGAATAGACACAAGGACTGGGAGGTCCCACTTCCCCAAGCAAAAGCTAGAGCTTTTCACCATGGTTATAAAGGCCTGTGAATATGTCTTGCTATTTTATAAATATAAAGTACAAGAGAAGTATTTTGCTCGGCAAATCTGTGCCATGAAGGGAGACACTTGGTGATGTGTTTAAAACAAGTTTAAATGAGGTCATTTAGGGACAAAAAACTGGCCATCTAACCACCAGTGGCATCACTCTGTATCACCAACATAGAACAAGTGGGGTCATAGGTCTTTTCATACACTTTTTGCTTTGGCAGGTAGTTCTTACCCAGGGATGATTTGTCCCCCAGGGGCATGTGGCTAAGTCTGAAGACAGTCTTTACTGTCAGATTGTAAGGGTGTGCCACTGGCAATTAGTGGGTAACCAGGGATGCTGCTGAAGGATGGGCCTTTCTACAATGTCAGGATACCACAGTTGAGCAGCCAAGGATGAGTCAACAGGGGGAATCAGAGCAGACCTGGAGCCCAACTGCACAGTGCAGCTGCAGGCAAAAGGGTAGACAAGCAGGGTTGAGATCAGGTCACCTTGTAGACAGAGTGCTTGCCTAGTATGTGTTACCAAAAATACTGGCTCTGCCTAGCGCTGAGGTCTAGACGTGTAGTTCCACAGTGGATTAGTCCCAACTTATATTAATTACAAACTATCTGGCCTTTGGCTTATGCTGATTACCAACTAGCTCTTATAACTTAACTCATTTCTATTATTAATCTATTGTATTTCTGCATGGCTCCATGGCTTTATCTGTGTTCCATTGCATCTTGCTTTCTGGGCGGCAGCCTGCAGTGTCTCCTTGACTCTTCCCCACTTCATATTTTATTTCTGCTTGGATTTCCTGCCTGCCTCTAAGCTGCCTTGCTATAGGCCAAAACAGTTTCTTTATTAACCAATGGTAATAAAGCATATTCACAGCATATAGAAAGACATCCCACATCAAGTATGCACAAAGTTTTATGTTCTATCCTTCATGATGGCTACATTCTGAAATGATGAGAGGCACATCTAAAACCCAGAATTCCAGAATTGAAGACAAGAGGATCAGAAATTCAGGGTTATCTCTGGCTACCTATTGAGCTTTAGGCTAGCCTAAAGTATATTAGACCCCTTGTCAAAACTTAATAAAATTAATTTAAATAAATTAAATGGATCATGTTGGTCTAGCCTCCACCTGTGAGCTGCTGAGCTGGGTCTCAGTAGTAGACATCTAATGAAGGTGCGTACTTGTGACCAGATCCATTGCCTGGCTATATCTGGGCACAATGTGCCAGGTAAAGTGATAGATAACATCAGGGAGCCCAGTGGGGACTATATCCAATGGGGATATGTAGAGAGTCATTGTGGTTCATTCATCACCACCACCTCCCCTCCATATGGACAAAGGACAGACGGAACCCATATGCAGTCAGAGGATGCCTGGTGAATCACTTTAAACAATGGCTAAGAAATGAAAAGATGCCTCCTTGCCCATCACTTGTACCTGTTGGCATTTGGGGCAGTACCTGGATGCTGTCAGTAAATGTCTCAGAGTCCTTTAGAGTATTCAAGGTTCTTTTCTTTGAGCATTGAGCAGACTGTGAAAATGCTCCTCAGCCCTACCCATCTGTGACATAAGCTAGCAATTCATTTTGGTTCCACTACCTCCCTCTGTTTTCAGCCTCCCCACCTTACCCACAAGAGCTACTATACTTCTCAGAAAACAGAATTGAGATTGCAATTAATAAAACACTCCTTTTCAGAAAGACTCAACTTACAGGAAGGGCTACAACATGCTAGAAAAATGGCTGGGACCTTCTCAAGAGCTTTCAAAGCCACACAGAGAGGTGGTGGTACTTCTGTAAAATCAGATTTGCGTGTCAGGGCAGTTAACATTTCCTGAGGTGTCATAAAACAGGAAAAGAATAGTTTTCATGGTCTTTGCTTGCTAGAAGAAATTACCTCCTTTCAGCATGTTTGTCTGTCTGCCACAAACCCAAAGGAAAAGCCTGAAGCCTTACTCAGAGCTGAGAGACCTTAGGCTCTCCTGAAAAAAGCAATAATGGAAGTCAGGCAGACGGAAGGATGTGAGACAGTGACAGGACCCTGAGCCATTGTCCTATGTCCCAGGCATCACTTCTCACATGTTTAAGTCCTCAGATGTTAACTCAACACAAGCACTTACCCTGTTTGTTGTTTGGCTCAGTTTTAGGGGAAGATTATCCCAACATGACAGCCACTATCCTCTCTACACGATCTGGACTCTTTCCTCAGAGCCCTGCCTGCCCCTGTCTTCTCTTTAGGGATACTCCTTCCACATAAAGACCCCTTCCTACATCAAAACACACCCTTAGATGACAGAGAGCTGCTGTAGTAGTATCACCGGGTCATCAGAGGTGAGGGCCCCCCAAGGTGACACTGCTGTCCCAGGGTATGATAAGGAACCACAGGAGAAATTTACAATGAGACTTTATAAAAACCAGCAAGGAGGGTGGCTAAACCTGGCAAGTGGTACCACTCTAGTGCCAGAGAGGAAGGACAGAGGAGCTGTGGCTATGTGATGGATGTCCACAGGTGGCAGAGCTCCATAGGGGCACAGCCACGCATGGAAAATTACCACGCTGCACTGCTTGCCTGCCTCCTGCCTCTCTTAGTCAGAACAGTGACAGTCTTTACTGATGACAAGCACCAAAGTCAGCCGCTGGGGGAGGAGAGGGGGGTGGCCAGCAGGTCTAATGAAGATGAGGAGAGACCACCCATCACACTTCTAGCTCGCTGATGTCCAACATGGAGACAACTGAGGACACGTGAAGACACCAGAGGGGAACTGCCAACCATCTACCAACATCCACCCTCTTGTTTTAAGAATTTGGGTTTGTCATCTGACTGTCCCTGTCAGCCAGAAGGCCTCTGGGTGAATTGGATTGAGGTGTCCTGCTGGGCTGCAGATTGACCAGGAGAGTTGTCCAGTCACCCTGAGCCATAGTTTTCTCATTCAAAGTGTGAGTTATGATATGACTGACTGGGAGGTAGGCTGGCTTGAGGCTCTGCTACTCAAAAGCTCTTGCATCTCAGGCCATAACTTAGCCTCCGAGTATACTCAGTGTCTATTCCTGCAAAGGACTGTGGGCATAATTAGAAAAGGCCACACATACAGAGTGCTTAGCAAAGTCGTAGACATATAAAACCTGCAGTGACTATCCATAGTAAGCAGTCTGATTCAGGTCCTCACTGGCCCACCTAGGAATGTTTATGTCTCTGTGCACCCTTCTGCCCTCCTGCTGTTAATTTCTATGAAAGGCATTTTCATGGGTGAATTATCCTGGCAACCAGAATCTACAAACCCAGCTTTAACATTCTAGCACTGGAAAATTCTCTTAAGCTCCCAAATTTGTACAGTTATACTTGAAAAACCCCACGGAGCTGACAGCCCAAGCCTCACAGACTATGCCAGATGTCAATGGGGCCTCCTGATGCTTGTGTGTCAGTGCAAGCACAGTGATGATGTCTTGTCCGTAAGTAGGCAGTTGCCCAGGTTTCTGCCTTAGTGCTCAAAGTACATGGGGGCTTCCTAAGGGCAGACACTGTCTGCTGGAAGAAAATCTCCACTCTTCCTACTAGATATCTTTCACTAATCTACTTATCCTATACACTTATCTATACCTGACAAATACCTAACCCTAACCCTCTATTTCCATAAGCACATATGATCGATACCTAATTCAGAGCCATATCTCCACTTCACCTACTTTATACCAGTCAGTATCTACCCTGTCTGTATCTTCACCATATGGAACCCACACTACACCCATCACTACCTCTACAAAATCTGCATCTTTACTTCGTTGTATCTTAGCAACATGACAGCAAGGACAATCAGGCTTCATCTGTCACCTGGCTGTGGTTCCTCTCTTATCATGGAGTCTAACTTTGGGCTTTAGTTGGTTCATCTGCAAAATGGGATTGAAATTCATACCTGTCTTGTGGAGTTCTGTCTCCAGAAAAATTCCAGCTAAGCTGCTAAGTTCAAATCCTATTTCAGTTAGGGCAAATAATGGAGATTCTTCATACCTCAGTTTCTCATCTGTGAAAGGGGAGAGTCAGCAACACTTTCCATATGGGACATTGACAAAATGTGAATGATGGAGTCAATGCTAAAACCTTTCTAAGCTTAGTAACACTCTGAATAAGGGTTTAGTAAACACTAGCTGAAAGAATCAGGTTGCTAAGTACATATAAGATACAGGCCTCATCTCAAAGCACATGTGTTCATTGGCTTACATATAAGGGCTTAGTATATACTTCTGAAAATACTAGCTTGTTAAGTACACATACAACACATAGTGCTCATGTCTACACAATATTTGATAATATTGCTGTTACAGTTGGTGCTCCACAGGCTTATATTTTGCAAGTTTGCTCTCCATCTTGTGGTGCTGTTTGGGGAGACTAGAATTTTCAGGAAGAGAAGCCTACCTGGCCAAAGAAGGTCACTAGGAGTGGGCCTTTGAACTGTTGTTGGCTCCAAATTCTGACTCTGCCTTCTGGTCTACCATGATTTGAACAACCTCTGCTACATATAATATCCCTACTGCCATGATCCCCACTTCACCCTCCTTGCCTTGATGGACTAGGGCCACTGAAACTATAAGTTTAAATGAGCTTTTTCCTCTCTAAAAACGCTTCTGCCTGGTACTTAAGTCATAGGGATGCAAAGTGAACAATACAACTGCCATTGCCAATAAGAACAATGACTGCATATTCTGAGTAAGAGATAAACTTAAGCTACCAAGGCTTTGGGTTGGAGATTGAAGTCAAGTGATATCAACACCATCTATTTCCTGTGACTGTGCAGATGCATGTGACTGGGCTTTGGAGAACTGGCTGGCTCTTTGTGGAATGGTGTTTCACAGCAGTCAGGGACTAGAAAGGCATCCTGGCCCTGGAACCACAGTTCCGTTTTCTGCCTAAGCAATGCTCCAGCTCCACCAAAGGTAATTAAAGACCTGCAAATCAGAGCCAGCAGAGATGATGACAGTAAAAAGCTCTGCTGTCCCCTAGACTGGCCTGCTCTGCCCTCAAGAGGCACTGCTCCCTATATGAGGTAGAAGATGGGAAAGCAATTTGGTCTCTGCCATTCTCAACAGATGCTGGGCATCATAAGAATTAATGGGCTGGAGACTCAGGTAAGGGCCATTCAGAAGCTCCTGATTACTTCAAAAACCGCTCTCTATGGAGGAAAAGGTTAATCGAAGCCCAGAGCTGGAAGAGAGGCGAACAGACGGCAATTGCTTTAATCCCAGCGGTGGCAGGAAGACTTCCAGAGAAAGAAGTTTATACAAAAGAGGCTGTGCTCTGCCCAGAAAGAGAAGGCGAGCCTGGAAATGAGGAGCCCTGCTCCAGTAGTCCAAGCGCCTTGACCACAGCCTCTCTAAACCCCAGACAAGTAGCTGAACTTTTATCATGTATTTGTTTGATTTTTGCCATGTTATTGATGGAGTCCAGGGCCTGACACCTGCTAGGCAAATGCACTACTACTGAGATGAAATTTCTTAAAAACAAAAGCAAAAAAAAAAAAACCCTGAATATTTTCTATATTAATGAGCTATAAATCTTATAGGAAATTATCTCTCCTGGTGAGTTTTCCTTCAACAATCATAATTATCCAAATGAGATGTGCCTTTTGTGCATGCTGAACACACGGTTATGAATACTGGGAAGAAAGGTTTATTGTGCTTATAGTCATGGTCAATGCCAATGCTGAGGGGATGAATGTGCCATGGCTAGCACCTGCAGGCTGGCTAAAACCTTACATTAACTGAAGTTAGTGACCTTTGAGCATAAACAATAAAACCAAAGAAGCCAGCACTGCTGCACTGAAGTATCTCTGTGAACTAAGTGGTAGAAAAGCAAACAGGCACACATCATGATTTCTCAACCTTGACAGTATTGAGAGTTGAAGCTAGAACACTTTTGAAAGGAGGGGGACTGTCCCATGCACTGTGGAATGGCTAGCAAACCTCTGCTCCCTACCTACAAGGTACCAGCAGCACCCTCTGTCTCTGAGTTTTGACAATAAACATGTCTGTAGCCATAGCCAAATGTCCTCTGCTGGCCAACGACACCCAGATTGAGAACTATAAATTTTATGATGAAGCTCAAGTCCGTTCCCACAGCAGTCCACAACTTAGCTAATGGCAGCCATCCTTAAGATTCCCAGCATCCTCATCCAGGCTCCCTCCCATTGGACAGCCTTGTGACCAGTGACCCAATGGCTGGGAATTTAGGTCCCTCCCATTTCCCCCTCATTTATCTTCCTTCCTTCTGGCTTGATAAGGCAGTTCCTTATCTGTCTTGATGTACTAATCATGTAAAGCACTGAAGGAGTCTGAGGCAGCTCACATGGTTTAATTGATTCTAAGGAAAAGTGGCATTATTGTTATAGGTGCAGACAGAATGTGCAGAAGTTTTGGAATGTGATTACTGCCATCCCTTAGCAAGGTTAACTCCTGACTGTGTCAGCTCCAATCTCAAAACACACCTCTCATGGAGTGTAATTAGCCCAGTAGTGGAGGGCTGAGGCTGGAAGATTAAGAGTTCAAAGCCAACCTGGGTGATATAATGAGACTCTCTCCTCTGTATCAGTGAAAACAAAACAAAACTCTCACCTCCTGAGAGAGACTTTGCCTAGCAAATCCCTTCTGCTCACCTACTCTCTTATCAACATAAGTGGCTCATTCCATTCTCTATGGCTACCGATAAGAAAGGCATGATCATACGCTTGTACATTTTTCTTCTGATTCTTCCAGCATAATGCTCCAGGCAGAAGCCTTCTGCCTGGCTTTCTGTCACATCCCTGATGTCCCACACAAGGCCTGGCCTCTGCATAGCCCCAGAGCTATTTATTGAATAAGCCAAGATGAATGGATTACACAGTATAATTTTTATGCTTTCACATGCCCTGGCTTTGTTTGTAATCCTCCTGGCCTTAGTAATATCTTCAAATAATGTGACTGTCCTTCCCTCCCCCATGCCCCCGCTTAGCTGATCAAAGGAATTCAAGTACCTGGTTACAGTTGAAAACAGAACAGTCAGTGACTTGCCTCCTGTTGCCCTTGACCTCCAGGCTCTCAGAGGTCTTCATGCAAATGGAATTCTGTTCCCCTCCAAGTGAGCCAACCTCAGAAATACCCAGAGTGACAGATCTTTACCAAGGAGTACCTTCAGGACAGCCCCCAAGTGTCCTGCATCTGAGCAGGAGTCATTTATTAATCAACAGGAGGCAGCATGTGTGTGTGGGAGTTAAATGACAGGAGGGCCATGTCAATTGGAGTAGGTTCAGAAATGATAGTCTCCCCTGAGGATCAATGAAAAAGAATCAAATAAGCATTCAGATTTATCACAACATTATTGATGTTCAGGGAGACAGTCTATTTTTTGTTGTTCTGAAAAGAATTTTTTTTGATTGTGTCTGCAGCCTAAGCTGTTTACCCACAGGCCTTATGGAAGCCTGTATAACAATAAAAATAAAAATACTCCAAGTATAGCAGTCCCTCTATCTGTCTGTCTATGTATCTATCCATGCATGCATCTATTTGTCATTATACATCTATCATCTATATCCATCCAGCTATATATCTGTCCATCATCACCTATACCTACATATCTAAGTACAGCTGTGGATACTAGTACAAAGCATTCCCTCTGTCTATCTATCTGTCTATCCATCTATGCATATATCTTCTGTCTGTATACTTATGCATGTATCTGTCAATCATCTAACATCTATCAGTCTGTGGTAGTTTGAATAAAAGTGGCATCTCTAGGCTTGTATGTTTGGATACTTACTCCCCAGCATGTGGAACTGTTTAAGAAGGATCAAGAGGTGTGGCCTTGTTGGAGGAGGTGTGTCACTGGGGGTAGGCTTTGAGGTTTCAAATCCTATGTCATTCTGGATTTGACTGATACCTCATGCTTTTGAATCAAGAAGCAAGTTCTCAGCTACTGTTCTAGCTAGCATCATGCCTGCCTGCCTGCCTGCCTGCTGCCATGCTCCATTCCTTGATGGTTATAAACTTACTCTCTGAAATTGTAAAGAACAAATAAGCTCTTTTGTCTATAACAGTACTTCTTACCCCATGACTCCCACTATCAGGTAAGTTGGGTTAGGCTTGTAGTGGTTCTCAACCTGTGGGCTGTGACCCCTTTGTAGTGGAGACATCTATGGCCTTGGGGCTCCAATATTTGAGACATGGCCAGAGGGTCAGTTTAAGATCAGGGCACATGTACACAGATGCTGTAAAAGGTTCTGGCCTGAACTTTCTGGGCCTGGACCAAAGGTTTAGTCTCATTCTCGGTCCCACTTTGCCTCAAATAATCACACACAGGCTTATATTATTTTTACACGGATTGACCTAAGGCCCAGGAATATAATTTTCTAGCGCTTGCTCTCAATCGATCCTGTTCAGCTGTGTGGCTCAGTACATTTTCTCAGAGCAGCATTTCAGTTTCTTTCCTCTGTGTCTGCTGCCATCTCCTCATTGTGTCTGTAGTGGCTCTCTCTGGTGGCTCTCTGGCATCTGTCTCTGTTCTTCCTGTACTTAGCCTGGTAGTCCCACCCACACTTCCTGTCTGCCTTTTGGCCAATCAGCTTTTATTAAACCCATAGGTGGGACAATTATTTACATCACCAGCATAATCCCACTACACACAGAGGCCCTGCTCCTGCTTCTCTCTCATGCTTAGATAAAAGACCTGATCGGCTAAGTAAAGCCATGTGGACCAGTCCAGCCTTTAAAACCACATGACTGTTTAATCTTTATATCAGTAAGTTTGCTCTCTAAACCACTTAATAAATAATATCCTTCTTTATCAGTTGCCAGTAACTTACATTAATACCCTTTCATAGGGGTCACATATCAGATATATTGCATATCAGATATTTACATTACGATTCATAACAGTACAGTTATGAGTACATAAAAATACAGTTATGGTCTAGCAACAAAATAGTTTTATGGGTAGGGACCACCACAGCTTGAGGAACTGTATTAAAGGGTCACAGCATTAGGAAGGTTGAGAACCACTGTTTCATAAGTTCCCTTAGTCACAGCGTCTATTTCTTAGCATAAGACAGTAAGTAAGACACTATCTATCTGCTTGCTATAAATCATCAATATGTCTGGCTGCCAACTATACCCATCTATCCACCCATCCAGCCCCACCTAAGTACATGCACAGACTGGTTTATAAACATCAGAACTGGTACTTCCGGCTTTCTCTAAGCATTAGCAAATCTTTCTACTGATCATAGCAATTTTGTTCTCTAACTTAACAAAACAGAGGCTGCAAGAAAAGATTCTGATGTCATATGACCCTGAGCCTGACACCCAACCACTGCTATGTCCCTTCTGTGTGACCTTGCGTAAATTATTTGACTTTTAAGACCCTTAAGTGCCTCATCTGGAAGCTGAGTTTAATAACACTGTGACTGGTAAAATGAATGACAATAATGGTTCCAGGCTACTAACCAAATTTAAAGCCCTTTCAGATTTTTTTGCTGCTTTACTTTTTCATTCCTGAGTCCTCTGGTTGCAAGGTACTTCAATCCAAAGACCAGATTATTGGTCATCACTGTCAAGCAGAGCTTTCTTGAGACTTCCTCAGGAACCATGTGCCACAGAGGAAACTAACACCAGAGACTTGGATATCACTCACTCCTTCATGATATTAATCTGACCATTAAGCAGAGAATCGTACTTCTGCCAGCAGATGCAAATTTCCACCATACTGATGGCAGAGGTCATAAGAGGTCCCACGGTGTCCAGATGACACATCTCCCCCAGCTCCACATAACTGTGTCAAGACAGATACATGAGGCAATAGGTGAGAACTTATATAATTATTTTCAGGGGGAGTGGGATTTGGGAATTAGGTGAGAATATTGGTAGCCTGGGATCCTGTTCAACCTGGACTGTCAGCAAAGCCCTATTGCACATGTGTGATATAAAAACATAGAATCCTGGGGTCCTGGGCACAGCAGACAACTCCATTGGGAGCAGAAAGGGCATTATGGGAGCAAAGGGAACCTAGCCAGAGCTAGGTTCAGAATTTATATAACTCTGCTTCTGTAGAGTAAGCTTTTTCAAGGCTTTAACACCTCTCATCTTACTCATGGCACATGGGTAACATGTAGGACACTACTTTTACCAGACAATCTAGCTGTGCCTTCTTATCTGACCTACTTTATGGAGGGCAGCTGGGCAGAATCCCATTGTATATTCTGTGATGGGCTGAGACCCAGAGCCAAGTCACATGTGGCTTTGGGGCAATAACAAAATAAACATTTGTACTTTGTTTGGGTTCTAATGTTTGTGTGTGTGTGTGTGTGTGTGTGTGTGTGTGTGTGTGTGTGTGTGTGTGTGTGTGTAGAGGCAAGTGATCAACCTGAGAGTCTCTCATTGGCCTAGAGCTCATCAAATTGTATATGCTGGCTGGCCAGTGAGCCCCAGAGACCCAACTGTCTGTCCTCCAAATTCTGGGGTTAAAGGAGCATCACAATGTCTAGATTTATTCTCCTAATGTGTGCTCTGGACCTTTACCAACTGATAGATCTCTAACCACCCATTACAATGCTTCTCTAACATGAAAACTCAGAAGTTACAAGGACAATATCCAACAGCTCCTCCTCCCACCATCTCAATGACCATGAATCAGAAGAGACTGATGTAGGGATTGCTAGAGACTAACAAAATCCTTTCCCGAAGGTGTGTGGTGCTGATGCCGGAAGTATGTTTTGTATCACCACACTGCCGCTTGGGTTCCCTGGAGATCAAGAACCTTAAGAGTGGCCACTATGTAGGGGTGATGCCCCCTCATGCATGCTTTTCAAAGCCATGGCACCTCCCATTATTCCCATGGAGGTTCTGAAGGGCTGACTGGATGAAGTCTAGAGCAAAGGACGGGATGGTCAAGTGCAGGGGGAAGAGCTGGCTTCTGGTGCTCTGGACATGGAATGCTTATTCACAGATTTCCTGAGCAGAACAAGCTGACTTTTAGGGAAGAGCTGAGCTAAGAAAGGTGAGTTATCTCTCCACAGTCCACCTCATAATCTACCCTGGGAGTTATGACGCAGGGCGGACAGAGAGGTAGATACTTCCTAAAGTGGGGCACATAACATCTGGGAATTCACAGAGGTGGCTTTGAAGGATACTCAAAGGAATGCTTTAATTTGATTTAGAATTTACTCAACATGATTCAAATATATATATATATAAATGTGTATAGATACATATACATACTTGTATATACACAGGCATAGTTCTTCAGCATTGTAATTATACTAACAGTACTGATAATACATGCCTTTAAACTTTGACCCCTCTGGAACCTTGAATGGGCTCTTTCCCATTGTGGGAATTAATTATTTCCCATGGATGCCATGGGTCAACCTCGGATACTGTTCCCCAGCTGCATTTGTCTGTCTGTCTGTTTGTTTTGAGATAGAACCTCTCATTGGACTAAAGATTGTAATGCACTGGCCACTTATGTATTAATGAGCCCCAACCCCATCACTATGGGATAAAGTTGTCACACTGTATGAGACAGCCCTAAGGGTCTTCATGACCTTCACAAATACCCTCTGAGTATTAAAATTATGCCTAGGTTGAGAACCAATGACTTAATATCATTTCTAGGTTCCAGTGAATTCTATTTGGGACAAAACCAAGCTATTAGGTGACTTAATTTGACAGGCAAAATTCACTCATAGAGACAACGAGTAAATTGTTTCAATGCAAACTCTAAAGGGATGTGCAAAGAATGAGAAAAAGCAGGAAGTGCTTTGAGATCCTTCTCCTCAGAGATGTCCCATCTGTCCTGTTCTGTCATCCCTGTGGCCTGTTCCTCCCTAGAGCAGCTATACTGGTGTGCACCTCAGGACAGGAGGACAGACAAGCACAGAGAAAGCCTGAGAATCCATTCCCTGAAGTGTATGTATGGGCTTCTTAACAGTCAGACCACCTTGAAGCTAGGTGGTTTGGTGCCTCTCCTCGCTCTCCTTTGGAAGACTCAAGCAGAGATGCTAATGAGTAGCCAGGACCTAGGGCTGGGGGATGACAGGGAAAAGCAGGTGGCATTTGCCAGCATGCTGTAGAAAACCTCCAAAGAGCTGTTATTCATCCATGAAATGTTCAATACATTTTACTGTTTTTGACACCTGGAAAGTGCTCTCTTTGGGATTCTGAAGCAGGTTCAGAATCTTGTCTTGCTTTTTTTTCTCCTTGCTGTCTAACCAAGCCATGGAGCTAAGGAGGCCGTCAATTCAGACACACACACACACACACACACACACACACACACACACACACACAGACACACAGACAGACACACACACATATCACTTTCGATGTCAGTAGGAAAGGCTGCAGTGCTGTGGTATAGGGGTTTACATAAGTGCCCCCATGCACCTCTGATGTTCTGATCATTACCTGGGACTCCCACTAGGATTCACTCTATCAGATGACATGTTCTAGGTGGAAAGGAATGACTTGGAGGTTGGACAGCCTCACCAATGCCACAAGGCTAGAAGAGTCAGAACCATATTCTACATAGGTCTCATTGGCTTTGGGGCAGGTACCCACAAAGAAGACATAAGAGCCAAGCAGTATCTTCCTTCTCTGGATTCTGTCCCACTCAGAAACACCATTGCTATCTAGATCATTCAGAATGCTCCAGAACCTAAGCAGACAGAAAGTACAACATCCTGCCCTGGGGGCTAGATCTTGCTATTACAGTATCATTGAAGGCCCATAAGGGAAAGCTGTTACTTGCTAGACAAAATACTGGAGTCTATCTCTGAGTGGGAACAGTCTGATCCCTTAAGAGTTAATGCAGTTGGGATGGCCAATTACCTGGCTAAGAGATCACCCTTCAGAAAGGCAAGTCACCTCAAGCCATGCTAAAACAATAGGAGGAATAATTAACCCTTTAATGAGATACTGTACTCCCCCTGACCCAGATTTTCTGCCACCCTTACAAGCCACCATGCAGTTATGTTGGGTCTGTCCACCTTTCTCAGTCAGTACTCGGAACAATGTCATATTCCCTGTTTCTTCCCTTCTGTCTAGCTCAGATGTTAACCTGAGCCCAAGCACACACTCTCTCTGGTACTTTGGTTTTTTATTCCACTTTTGGTGTGAAGCCCTCTTCCCACAGTGTGGCTGCTTGTCCACCATGTGGCTGACCTCCATGCTGTCTTATCTCATAAGGCTTGGCCCTTTCTCTTCTCTGTTTCTCGCTTCAGGGCAGCTGCCAAGCTTCACAGCTTGTCTACCTCAGGGTTTTCTTCTAAACGCTAATAAAATTGTTTCCAAGCTTCTATTTGAGTCTGTTCTTAAATTCTTCCTGTTAACAAAACTAAGAATTGCAACAGGAACCCCAATTCCCTTACAGCATTAGGTAACTGTGGCAGAACCCCAATTCTTCCCTTATAGCATTGGGTGCCTCCGGCAGGACTCCCAAGATTCCCAGTAGCATTGTGTACCAATTACCAAGGAGCAGAGTCTGTCAGGTCCAGAGCAGTGAGACAGAACCAGCTATAACTGGACATTCCTCTGTCTCCACTCTCCCTTTGCAGCCCCCTGCTTGGGGTCACTGGACAGGGGATGCCTTCAGTGACCTGCCTGTTTGCATGTAAATGTATGCAGAGCTCCACACATGTATAACCAGGCAGCGTGGTTGCACCTGGCTGTGCACACCACACATGCAAATGAGGCAGGAGGGCATCATGGTAGACCTGTAGGTTCTTTCTGATTTCCAAAGGGCTCAGAAGACACACAGAGGCATCCACAAAGCACTAGTCATGGAACCTCAGGGTAGAGATAAGTGGTAAAGACCATAGGAGACACTTACCTGGGTCTCTAGGGTGATCAGTGGACTTGGGTGTGGATCCTGTGGGGAGAAAGAAGAAAACACTCATAAATGGTGAGATGAGGTGAGTCAAATTTCAACTTTAGCATCCCTTTCAACCCAGTTTGACGTCCCAGTACGGTGGAGTCCATCAGAGTCTGTCTTTTCCATTCTGAGGATGCTAGAACTTGACCCAGTCTGCACCCTGCTGAATCTCAGCCCTGCTTTACATGATGTCTAAGCTATGAGAGGACCAGATTGTCCATGAGAAGAGCTGCCAAACCATGAGGAGCCAAGAAGAAGGATGGGAGGAGGCACTTGCTCCCCAAGCCTGACAGAGCAGTCATGAAAAGCTAGCAAGCGGGTATGCACTTGTAATCTTAGAGCTGGGGCTCACTGCCAGCCAGCCTAACCTAGTTGGTGAGCCCCTGGCCTTGAGATATGCTGTCTCAAAAAAAGGGTGGATGGTTCCTGATGAATGATGTCTGAGATTGTCCTCTAACAGTCACACATTGTAATAGCACACACACACACACATGCGCTATGCACAAGAACATGTACTCTTGTGTGCACGTGTGTGCACACACATACATCTATACACATGTATACACGCATAAAAAAGAAAAAGCACCTTTTCCATTCATCCACAGTGTGTTCAGTGCTCCCCTCACATGAAAAAAAACTTGGGTCCATGGAAAATTAGACATAAATACAAAGTTCTGGTTCATAACAAGGTTGTGAGATTACGTCTAATCTTATAAGAATGAAAGCCATGAGAAGAGGCAGAAAAGGAAGAACCGATTCCTGTGTGAGGGGCACATTCCAGCAGACCAAGAAAGATCTTTTCAGGCCAGAGAAACATCCCTTTCCCTCAGTCTTGACAAAAGCCAATTGACTAGGGAAGCTGGGTGGTAAAGTCTGGGGTCACTAAGCATGAATTCTGGGTTGGGGGAGGGACAGATCTGAAGGAGGCAAGGACTAAAGGGAGGTGATAGCATTTCTTCCCCGAGTGGTTTCCAAGGAAAACAGGAAACCCAGCACATAAAGGCTATTTTTGTCTACACCACGGCTGCTCGGAACTTAACCATCATATGTGTTCATGATTCTGGGAAAGCCACCTTTGGATGCCTCTACAGAGAATGACCATGCTTATAAGATCCTGGGTAGAAACCCAGTTTGAAGCATGTCCATTAAAGCAGATTTTCCAATATAGGCATCTAGGAAGCCATGCAGATTAGCCCCATGCTATCCTTCTTTAAGTACTAAGAATAAAGGAAGAGTAAAGATAAACATTCTAAACTACTGTTGAAATGGAATGACTATTTGTTTCCAGAGAGAGAGAGAGAAAGAGAGAGAGAGAGAGAAGGATTAAACATAGGACGTTGTATATACTATACAGCACTTCACAAACCCTCTCATGATTTGAATTTTAAAGTAAGGGTCTCAGTTAATTGCTTGGGCTGGCTGTGGGAACTCACTGTATCCTAGGCTGGCCTTGAACTTGGATCTCACCCCCGTTCCTTAAATTGCTTGGCTCAGAGGCTTGTATCATCAGGCCTAATTTCACTTGTTTCCTTTAAAAACTTTTTATTTTATTTTATTATTTTCTGAGACAAGGTCCTTCTGTGTAGCCTAAGCTGGCCTGATACTTGCTATGTAGCCCAGGCTAAACTCAAACCTGTGGCCATTCTCTTACTGGGATTACAGGACCACACTACCAAACCAACCTGCTTGCTTTTTGGATCCCTGCTTAGCAATTATCTTCCTCATTGCACATTGGAGCCATGGTCTCAGGCTCATTTTAACCTCTGGACTTTCCTTGAAGGTAGAAAATTCGTCTTTCCCCAATACTGGAGTTTGAAATCAAGTCCCGGCACTTCTCTGGCATGGCTTAGGGATGTTGCCAAGGAGACACCTCACTCTCTCCGGTTCTCATGCCAACTCAGCACAGTCAGTCCTCACACCCAGGAAAATCTAAGGGAGGCTTTTCTTTCACTCTTCCACATTGCGAAGCTGATCCACAAGGAACTGATGAGGCGTCTTGGGGAAAGAGCTCAGGCCTTCCCAACAAGCCTTTTTCCAGGACAGCATTCAGCTATGACCCTCCAGAGTTCAGTGTCTACTGAGCTACTTTGGGTGGGAACCCAGCCTCACTATTCTCCCTAACCTTACAGAGGCCCCTCTAGCCACACGCTTATTATTTGTATGATCAATGATGTGCAATCCTGCAGGGCTAAGTCTGGCTCTCTGTTGAGCAGCCACACAGGGCAGGACCCTGTTTACTTTTCCAGAGACAGATTCATCCTCCCCATCTGTAGCTGGCAGCAGACTCCGGGAGCAGCTGACCCTGTGTAGTGGACGCTGTTTGACCCACACTGTGAGAGCACATGGCCCATCTTCATGTTGCCATCAGCCTGAGCCTGCTTATCTAGTCTGTCTCTGTGCCCATATTCATTGAGATTTGAAACAGAACACAAGAAGCTGTAGCTCAGTCTCAAAATTAGCCACCTTCTCCAAAGCCAAATCCTAGCTAGTGCTGCACGGGGCATTGGGTGAATGCCCAGATTAATTAAGTTGTGCTTCACGGCCCATTTGGCTATTGTATGGGGCTTATGCTTCATTGCTCAGAATCCCAAGACAGCAAAGAAAGGGGGAATGCCATCCTGAACCCCTAAGAACAACTTCACTGGGAAAGACCTTCCTTGGAAAGCCAAGGAAAATCTCTGCCAACTATGTGAATGATACCAAGTGATTGGTCCCTTGACATAGCACAGCATCACAGCATCTACTCTTTATCTGGAGCTCCAAAATCACAGACCTTGTCACACATAGTCAGGAGTCCAAGGTTTATTTCAAAAGCTTCTGGAAGAGAGAGCACAAAGGGTCCTTATTTAGCATCTTAATTAACTGGCCAGGGAGGGAATGAAGCACTCACAAGGGGCCTGTGTCATTACCAATTGGCTGTTCTCATGCCAACCACACTTCCTTCTCCTCCCTGTGTGGATGCTGGAAATGTGAGACTCTCCCTAACCAGCTGGGTCCTGAGGACTCAAGGTATGACTGCATATCTGTGAGGTCTCACTCACAGTAACAACCTCCTTAATTGGAAAGGCTAACGAAGTGGAACTGGGTCAATGATGCCGTCTGCCTAATCCATCGTGTCTGTCTAAATTGGGACTCTTAGGTTTACAGTAGAGTAAATTCCTGTCTGTCAGAGAGAAGGCTTCGGGAGACCAAAGGGGAATTTGCAACGTGCTTGCCCGATCCAGCGGAGTGCTTCTGGAATTGTAATGAGGATGCCAGGACCACAAAGCCTCCTATGCTAAGGAAAGCCCTTAAGGCTCCCGCTGCAATGACAAGCTGGAGAAGGCCCCTGGAAAATGGAGGAGAGTCAATAGTGTCCTTTCTTTCCTACTGCTCCGCAGAGCCACACTGTGGTGGCACTTTGATGCTCATTGCAGCATGCTTCCTTGCCTCTTCAGCTTGGCCACGGTTGCTCAATTGATCCGCTGGAAGTTCATTCAAATATGACATACACAGAAGTCAAAGATATGCTTGACCATGACCAACATTCTGTGGTTTTGTCATCTCAAGAGGAACACAGCTCAGAAGGTGGACTGGTGCAAGGAAGGGAAGAGCCATGTGGAGAGACATGGAACCAACCTGCAGCTTAGACTAAGCCCAAGCTACATCAACTGACCTCCAATCAACAGAAAGCACAGAGAAAATGCATGCCTGCTGTTTTCATGCACTGAGTTTGGGGTAATTGGTTACACAACAAGACTCTGCTCATATCTAACTGATACACTTTCTAAACACTGGCCCTTGAAAGAACTGAAAAGTGTGGTCATAAACCTCCACAACCTTGACACTCACTTTTCTTAAGTCTACAAATGCATGAAAAGGAAAAAAATTAAATAAATATAACGAACAGCTATTATTTATCAGGGTCAGGCCCTCTGCTAGCTGTACCACGACATGAAGCAAGATGCACTTGGCCATGAGGATCCTGCAAGTTTGCCCTGTGCAGGATTCTTCAGAAGGAGTCACCAGAGGCCAATAAACCCTAAAGGAGATGACCGATAGGATTTTCTTTCCCCTGGAGCACACAGCTTCCATTCCTCATTTTATTAACTTCACTACTTAATCAAGGCTTAGAAAGGCTAATGTGATCATTCCTTGTTCAAAATGTTTGGGATCTGAAGTGAAGCTGGAATTGTGAGCATCTGTAGTAGTTCCGTGAACAGACCTGATGTTCCCTTTTCTGATTTCAGAGCCCTGTAGGTTTGGGAGACAGGGAATGCTCACAAATGACAGGAGCTGATATTTGGCGAAATCTTTCCACATTCAGGCCATGGGCTTGCCACCTATGCAGCCACCATCTCATTTCTCCCAGCAACAACCTTCAGATGACAAGACAGAGAAGCTGGTGGCCAGAGAGCTGGAACAACCTGTCCATGGTCATACAGGAGACTGCCCATCCACAGATTGTCCTCTCTCATAGCAACTCACGGAGAATATAGCCTGACTCGGAAAAAGCCATCTTGCACTTTTTGGCTCATGTTTACCAGAGACATGCATTCAGCAATAAACAATACTATCTCTACAAACATCAGAACACACACACACACACACACACACACACACACACACACTTGAGTATACATGTTATCTTAAGATCATGGACACCATTGAGAGAAATTAGCACAGGTGTCACGGCTAAAAGTGAAGCCCAGTCTCTGCCACAGAGAAAATTTAAGGAGTTAGCCAGATTAGGCTACATGTGCTTACTGAGTTCTATGCCAGCAACTTGCATGGTGCCAACCGGTCACCACAAGGAAGCCAGGCATGAGTCAGAGACTCTGTGAACACTTGCCTCCATCTAACTGTTCTATCAGAGGAGAATTGGGTTGCAGTCTTAGAGAAATGAAACTCATCTGCCCATCACAAGACTTGTTCATAGGAACAGGCAACTGAACTCAAACATTGTCTCGTCCATGGAGACCAAAGGCCAGATTCTAACAAGCAATTAAGTTTCAGGAGAGAAAGCAGGGAGGAGAAAGGTGTGCCTTAGAACCAGGCAATTCTGGGTTTTTGGTTTTGCTCTAAGGACATCACAGGCAGTTTGTTATTAGATGTTAGGCAATGACTTGGGGTGGAGGTGACAATGACTCATGTCTTCCACACAAGATCTATGAAGTCAATGGGCTCCTATAGTACACCCTGTGTCTCAGCTATTCCCAAGAGATGTGTCTGAAGACTAGCTTGGCTCTCTCTCAGTGTGAACCCTATGATTGTGGGTAGAACTGAAAAACTTCTACCATGGAGATATGCTTTAGCTGGGAGCAGAACTCAGCTGGTACAGTGCTTACCATCAGGTACAAAGCCCTGGGTTTGACTGTCAGTACCATATAACCTGGGTGTGAAGTTTCATTTTCATGCCTGCAATCCCAGCATGTAAAAGCTAGAAGAAAATTGGAAGTTTGTTCAAGGTCATCCTCAGATACATAGTGAGTTCAAGGCCAGCCTGTGCTACATAGGACCTTGTCTCAGAGAGAGAGCGAGAGCGAGAGCGAGAGCGAGAGAGAGAGAGAGAGAGAGAGAGAGAGAGAGAGAGAGAGAGAGCCTTTAATTTAGCTATCCAGCACCAGGGGCCTCTGCAGATCCTGAAACTCTTCATGGGATTGCAGGTAGAGAATTGAAAGCTTTACCTCCAAACACCCTGACACTCCAGAGACACAGGCTTGCCAGAAGCCAGCAGCCAGAAGCTGAGTCTGGATACCAAGTCAGCCCTCTGCATTACTTTCCCCATTGCTGTGACAAAATACTTAACAGAAATGGTGAAGAGAAGAGGTTTTCTCAGGCTCAGGATGGTCTGTGAGAATAAGGGGAAGGCAAGGTGGATTTCATGGAATCAGGAACCCATGGGTGCGACTCCTCACATATTAATAGACTTGGTACACTTCTCACTAGAAGTAAAGTAAGAAATAAGCCTCACATGCACCCCTCCCTCCTGCAATCCACTTACTTCAGCTAGGCTCTGCCTCCAGAAGGTTCCTTAACTCCACAAAACAGTACCACCTCTAGGGATCAAGGCTTCCAACACATGAGGCTGTGGAGGATATTTCACTTTCAAATCAAAATGCCTTCAAAGAACACTTTAGTTATATGAACACAAATCAGAGTCCAGCACAAGGCAGAGGATGCCCATGGGAAGAGAGGGCTGGTTAAAGGTCAGCTCTGAGTTCAAATCATGATTAATCGCTGTATTAGTTTGCTTGACTTGGCGTAGCAACTCATGGAGTGGTCAACACAAACAATACCCATTCATGTCCTCACTGTTGTAAGGTCTGAAGCCCTAAGTCAAGGAGCTGGAGGTTTACTTTGTAGGATTCTCTGTTGGGTTTCAAAGGTTCCTTCTTACTACTACCCTCCCATGTGGCTTTGTTTTAATGCTTCCCTGGCGTCTCTTCTTCATATAATGACAGCACACTGACCTACCATAGAGGTGTCATTCCATGTTTTTAGAGAACCTAACTCCAAGTGCAGTAACGTTTGGGAATACTAAAGGTTAGAGCCTCCATGAGGAATGCTAAATGTTCTCCATTCAAACTACACCAAACAGAAGACAGTGTCCTCAGGCGAACCCCAAAGAATAGAAGAGACTAGCTTCCTTCATAGTTATTGCGAATGTAGAACATAAAACATATTGTGTGGGACATATGGAGGCATTCCTAGTAAACATTCCTGCCTAGCTGGTATAAAACGAGAGTGACCTGGACAGACCTAGGAATATAGCATCCTAATCTTTGAGAGTAGGAAACAGCTGATGTAGCCAATCTTCTAGAGTATTCCATTAAAACAGATATTTAAGATATATGCATGTTTTTAATCCCAGAATTCACTTGGATCTCTGTGAGTTTAAGGCCGGCTTGGTCTACTGGAGAGTTTTAGGGTAGTTGGGACTATGCAGTGAGACCCTTTCTGGGGGAAAAAAGCTTATGGATTCAAAATAATCCTTTTTTTTGGTGCAAGACTAATGAACACATAGATATATCCCTGGATATATGACTCTAATAAACCATAATTCCTCTGAAATGCAAGTTATTGTAGACATTGACTAACTCCATCTCACCAAGGAATGCACAAAGTCACTAAGTCATTTCAAGTGATCTCTGTGTACCAAACAGTTACACTCGTTCTAGCCCTGCCAGGAGGGGCATCTGCCCCTCCCATCATAGATACTCATGGGGGGGGTTAGTTTGTTCATTAACAGGGTGCTAAGGGCAGGAACCAGGACAAGAGAATTGGTTTCTCTGATACCAGGCGTGGATACTTTAACTTCTATTTCCCAAGGTAGGTACCCACTTAAAGGTACGCTAAGAAAGGGTTCACAGGACCTGCTTTTTTATTGAATGCCTTGGGTCATTCTCACCTAAAGGGATCTTGAGTGTTTCTGCCCTGTGTAAGACAAGGAGGAGGGTGACAAAAGGAAGAACTTACACCTCTATTCAGCTGGTCACTAAGTGTCTTCTGCACACATGACTCTTAATTCTTCTGATTTGGGGGCATCTGCTTCCTGAGGAATTTTCTGCAATACTCTGACTGCTTTATTTCTTCCTTCTTAGAGAGATAAGGTGTCTCTCCTGCCCCATGGTAACTGTACACTGCTGTCTTCTTTTCAAGGCTTCCGGCCTACAGGCATACAGTTTCTTCTCACCTCTTTCTCAAGCTGTAAACACAGCAATCAATGCCACATTATGGCACCTTCTCTCCAAGTCTCCATGGTGATTCCCTGGTGACTTCTTTCACCTATGTGGTCCCTGTGATGAAGGCACATGGCTGCCAAGTGGCACTAAGTGATGAGGAAGGGATGTCAGGGACACAGAACTCTCCCTGTCACCTCAGTGAGACGTGTTCTGGTTCAGCTACAGACCAGAATCACACAGAATACACCTTGCTGCAAAGTGATAACTTACATTCAAATAGGGATGGAGGTGGAAAACCAGAAACCGTAGAGTGGAAAGGGGGTCATGGCAGTGCTTTTCAGTGACATATACAGTCTATTGCCACAGGGTACTTCTGTTTTATTCTTGCTATCTCCAAATTTAAAAAGTTTTAAACGTGTAATTCTCCTAGAATGTAAAAGGGGTCATGGCAGTTCTTTCCAGTGACACATCCAGTCTATTGCCACAGGGTATATTTGTCTTATTCTTGCTATCTCCAAATTTAAAAAGTTTTAAACATGTGTAATTCTCCTTCTTGTTCAACATCTATCTGTTTTACTCAAATTCTTCCAATGATCTACAGGGTGAAGCTCCAGCCAGTGGAGCTGGGTGTTCATCACCCACAGCCTTGGACAATGTGACAGAGCATGGCCTAGTGGGAACCCAGTCACCACCATAAAGCCTCCATTCTTAAGTATGGTAACTCTGGAGCATGAACGGTTAACAAAATCATCTACCACTGGTATGTAAAGGTGGTTTTTTTTTTTTGCACCTGAGAGGGTCTATTATTATTTCTTAAGATGATGTAGACCTCGGGTGGCTGTCAGTGAAATGTTTGCTATCCAAAGATGGGAAGCTGAACATGGATTCCCAGTACTCATGTAAAAGCCAGATGCAGCACCATGTGCCTGTGTTTCCATATCAGTGGAAGCAGATGCAGTAGGATTCCAGAGATTTCCAGGCTAGCTAGTCTAACTGTATCAGTGAGCTCTAGGTTCATTCTTGTCTTGGAACAGAGGTGTGGGCTGCAGAGATGGCTCCAGTGGCCAAGTGCTGGCTGAACGAAGGGAGCATCTCCAGCACTCACCTAAAAGGCATATGTGGCGATGTGCACCTGTAACTTTAGCACTGAGGCAGGGAGGAGGGACATCTGGATCTCAGGGGCTGCCTGACAACCGGTCTAGGCAGTGAAGTTCAGTGAGAGACTCTGCTAAGGTGAAGAAATAACTGAGAATGCCACCTTCTGGCAACTTCCAGGCCTGGGCCTTGCTCCTACACAAACACACACACACACACACACACACACACACACACACACACACACACACACAGAGTATAAGAGAGAGACAGACAGGCAGACACACAGAGACATGCACATACAACAACAAACAAATAAGGTCATGTGACCGTCCACCGCTGACAGTCATCAGAACATGAGGGCACACTAGGACCCTCATGAATGTAAGGGTCCTCAGCAGGCCACTGAAATTTCATGTCTGGGAGATGACAGTAAAAGTCCATTTTGACAGATGGTGAAACTGATGCTTGGAGCAGTAATTTGCCCAGCATGGACCATTAGCAGGCATCTCTTACAGTTTGGCTTTGAAGTGACCCTATGAAAGGCTTCATATAGTGAAGGGTTGGTCCCTAGATGGCAACATGATCTGGAGAATATTTGGAAAAGAAATACTAGGTGATGCTTAGCTAAAAAAAAAGTAGATCATCGAGAGAGCAGCTCCTTCAAGTGACACTGTTCTGTCTCTCTGTCTCTGACTCTCTCTGTCATCTGTCTGTCTCTCTCTCTCTCTCTCTCTCTCTCTCTCTGTCTGCCTGTCTGTCTCTATCTTCTGTTTACCCCTGTGCCTGTCTCTCTGTCTCTGTCTTTCTCTGTCTCTGTCTCTCTCCTGTCTCTCCTGTTTCTCCTGTCTCTCTCTCTCTCTCTCTCTCTCTCTCTCTCTCTCTCTCTCTCTCTCTCTCTCTCTCTCTCCTCCATTCCCACCTGCACCAACCCTCCCTGTATACTGTGAGGGGAACAACCTCACCATGTTCCCATCACCACAATACCCTGCCTCAGCATGATCTCAGAATCAACAAAAAGAAAACTATGGACGGACCCTGTGAAACCAGGAACTGGAACAAAACCATCCTTCTTCCTTCTGTTTTTCTCCAAAGGGAAAGCAACTGATGTGCTGTCAGCCAGCACTTGGACCACAGGGCTCAGTGCCATGCATGTACCTGCTGACCACTATGTGACAAGTGTCCTCAGTGGTTTAACCACATGATCAATGGGAACCATTTGCCACATTTCACAGTTTAATGGTCAGTACTTACTAGGAATCTACAAGGACTAGAAGATGGATCAAAAGTTCTTAATGACATTTCTCTCCATCTCTTCACTGTGAGTCTTCAAGTTAATGATTATGACTGTTAATGAGATGACAAGAAAATATATTTGTCCCACAAGCATGAAGCTCTGAGTTCATTCCCCAGAGCCATGTTAAAATCTGGGGAGGTGGGCATAGAAGGATCTCTGGGGTTCAATGGCTAGTCAGGACAGCCTACAAAGAGGTCCAGGTCCCTGAGAGAGATCCTGTCCCCAAACATAAGGTAAGTGGGTCCTGAAGGACAGCACTTGAGGTCTACCTATGGCTTCCATGTGCACACTCACTCATGACGGGACATGAAAACACACATCCACACATTCACAACAATAGTAATGATGGCACCAACTATCTCTCATCCTTGCTCTGAAAACTGACTGAGATGGTCTCTCAGAGCCTGATTCAGCTTTAGCCCAGAGTGAGAAAGTCAGTGTCCTTGCTCTGAGGACAATTACTGTCATTTTACAATGCCCTTCATTTTAAGAATCACTTTAGTCCACAAAGGCTCTACCATATCCCGTGCTCAGCCTCTGCCAAGTTCCATTCAGACAAGAGCTTCTACATGTGGCCGTCAGCTATGTATGGAAAAATATCTGCCAGAGGGAGGAAACCCAAACCACACACCCAGCTTTGTTCAGTCATCTCTGTTTCCTGGGCACCTACCGATCCTACATTCACTTCCTGGGATGACCAGGATGGCAGTAGCCATCCTGGAATCAATGTCACTGAGTGTCGCATTAACTACCAGGTGCTTCAGTGACACTAGGCTGTTCTGTGGCTTTAGGGATTAATAGGTAAGGGCTTCATTCCACGGGGTAACAGTTTGAAGTTGAGCCCCAGATATGAAATTAAGACAAAACAAAAGGAAAAGAACTTAGAGATGCAGGTGTGTAGTTACATCCTTAGGTGGGGCTTGAGAGAGAGAGAGAGAGAGAGAGAGAGAGAGAGAGAGAGAGAGAGAGAATGTGTGTGTGTGTGTGTGTGTGTGTGTGTGTATACAGATGACATATGTGGTTCCTGAGGCAGCATTTCATGAAGCCAAAGTTGGCCTCAAACATTTTATATAGCTAAGGATGACCTTGGAAATCTGATTCTTCTGCCTCCAGCTCCCAAGTACTGTCATTACTGGGGAGTATATCATGCCTGGTTTGTGCAGTGCTGGGGATTGAACCCAGGCCTTAACAGGTGTTAGGTAAGCACTCTACTAAATGAGACATATTCCCCCTCCACTATGAGGGTATTGTTCAGCAATGATGTGGTTTCAGATTCTCAGTACGGCAAATGAGTTGGCATTATAGACAGACTCCATCTTTTCTATGAGCCAGACTTAGTGATCATTGACCTCAGTCCATTCCCCTGCTTTCTGGTGAGTCATATGAGAGCCAGGAGAGGAGTGCATTTCCTAAGGGCTTCCTCCAGTCTGAATCAAAATTCAGTATGGCTGGGAATGTAGCCAGTGGTAGGTCATTTGCCTAGCATGTGATCTGTGGATTTGATCCCCAACACTGCCAAAAACTAAGTCTGGAATCCAAGTTTCTAGACGTTACCGAGTCCTAGATTCATCCTGTTTTGCCAAAACAAATTTCTCAGCCTTCCCAGGCTCTCCCCCTTTTCTTTTCTCCTCCTCTAATACCAGAACATATTTTGTACCAAAGACGCCACATCTCAGCTCTGGAAGAGTGATTCAGCTCTGCTTCATGTGTGGAATGTTTCCAGGAGACCACACACAGAAATGCCAACATAAGCCATAGAGAGAGAGAGAGAGAAAAAAAAAAAAAAAAAAAAAAAAAAAAAAAGCAGTTCTGGGGGCAGACAGGAAGGAGCTCTGAGCTCCAGACTCTGGGATGGACAGGAGGGTCCTCCCTATGCTGGGAGAAATGCTAAAAATATGTGTTTCCTTTGAGGGCCTGAGGAGAATGGTCTTTCTATATTTAGAGTCCACATGGGGGTCAGGACACCTTAGCAGAGGGAGGTCCAACATGCCTTCCTGATCTGTTCTTCCATTTCTATGTGATCCTGATGGTGTTGTCGATGGTGGTGGTGGTGGTCATTTTATTTTTTTAGTGCTGGCCATATAATTAAGGACCTAGTGTATGCTAGATTAACTCAGGAGCTGGTGTATTATGCTAGTGGACGACTTCTCCAACATGGCCCCATGTGATCCCAGCCCCAGCTTCATTGCACCAACCCCAGCACAAAGATAGCTATCTTTACAGCTATCATCCACTGGTCCTTAAAAGGCACGACTATCAGCAAAAGACAACAATAAAATGGTAAGCATCATTTTATTACATTTTCGATCCAGTCTCATAGAACAGTTATGATGCATGATATTCATCATGGGACTCAGAACATGGCTCAGTTGGTAGAACACTTGCTTAGCATGTATCCCCAGGACTCCATAAAACAGGGCATGTTGGAACACACCTGTAATCCTAATAGTCAGGAGACATCTGAAGGAGGGCCAGAAGTTCAAGGTCATCCTTAGCTACACAGCAAGTTTGAGGGCAGACTAGGCTATGTACTTGCCTCTGAGACAGATAGGCAGACAGATATATGGAAAACAACATGCTCCTAAAGACTGGATACATGAATAATTATTTTCTGTATTTTTTACAATGAAGAGGTATGTTGTGATATCATATGTGTTTTGGTTCCCATAGTACAGATTTTCTTGGGTATTGTCCCTAATATAAAGAGACAGAAATATGACTCAGACAGGTAAGAGACTTGCTAAAAAAACCAGAAAGTTAGGCTGGTTTAACCTTACTATCATCACAGTTATTTGGAAATCAAAAATGAAAAAGGAACCAGAACATGTGGGTATGGCCTGCTTTTGACCTAGCAAAATGTGACAAGCAAAGCATTTTTAAAAAGTAGTTACAGCCATTTCAATGTTGGATGACATCTCTACATCTTAATGGATGCCTTTTGTTGAGATGTCAGAAGATGTGGCAAAGGTAAGATGCTTCAGGACACAGCAGGCCATGGACTCTTGGAGTTAGGCAAGACTCTGTGCTGTAGAACCAACTAGTCCTGGCAACCAGCCTGTGTCTGGGAAGCACCTAAGCATGTGACTTCTCAACCTTCAGGGTCAAGGCTTTATCTTACATCGCTCCACATGACAGAAGAACCTTCCATATTGGCTCTGAATGACTTCTCCAACACACCTCAATCTTATCCCAGCCCTAGGATGAATGTTCAGGATACAGTATCATGACTTCACAAGAGAAACAAGAGTCTGATGAGACATAACCATGCTAAGCATGGTGATGGGTGAATGATAAACCTACTTGAGCTCCATTCTATACTGTTGTATGTGTGTGTGTGTTGCTTGTGTATATGTTTGCACATATGTTTGCACATTTCTGTGTGCATGTGTATGTGTGAAGGCCAGAGACTGACATCAGAGTCTTTCACAATTTCTCTAACTGAACCTGGAGCTCACCCATTTGGCTAGTCTAGCTAGCCAACATGTTCCAGGGATCCTCTTGTCTCCACCTCTGTGTTGTGACAGCAAATGCCTCTATATGCACTAGGCTTTTAACAAGGTGCTGGGGATGTGAACTGAGACCCTCACATTTATACTGCAAGCATTGTATCAATGGAACCATCTCCCCTGCATCATTGTCTTGTCTTATGGGGACTGTGAGTTGGGAGTGGGGAGGGGACTGTGTGTCAGGAGTGTGGGCTGTGGGTCAGCAGGGAGGTGGCAGGCAGGAGTAGGCAGAACAGGAAGAAGTTCCTGGTGTTCTGTCTGTTAGTTTCCTGCAGCCGCCTCTGCAGCTGCCTGCAGACTGTGGGGCTGTTTTCCTCTGAGCACTGGAAGGAAGTGCTCTCATCACCCACGACAACAGACTTGGCTCAAGGAGCCAAAAAACGTGCACAGCCCCCAGAGGCAGGAAGACCAAAGAAAGCCCAGTCTGCAAGAGCAAGAGCGTGATGCTCCCGGCTCACACAGCTCCAGCTGGGAGAAGGGGACAGGACAAGGGTAGAGGAAGGAAAGGGATACAGGGCACCCCAATGTACAATGAACTCCTTTCTCCAGTGAATAAGCAACTCTACTCAACTCTGTCGCGGTGGCTTTGTTTCTGAACGGACTGATTCTACACCCAGAAAGCCCAACTTGCTGGACCTCCTGCCAAGGTCAAGCCAGAGCCTGAGATCCCCAGGCAAATTGATAATTGACACCCAGGGGACAATCTCTGTGCTAATTCCTGTTGGGCTGAGCCAAAGCCCACAATGATTCTCTTTATTTCTTTGCTTTTCTGCACTGGGTAGGAGGAGGATGCTAGCTCACATGCATGCCATGTTTGGCCTTTCTGCAGGCTCCATTCAGGGGACCAAGTGCTTCCTTTCCAAAGAACTTCACTGAGACATCTGCAGGGGAGGGTTAGGAAGAATGGGAAACACAGACCCTAGTTAAAGTCCTAGTTCTCCAATGGCATTCATTCTGGGACTCATCCCCAAAGCCCCAGAGCCTCTGTGGGGAGGGCACTCTGGGACTCTGACTATCATAGAGAGATTCTACAGAAACAGCAAATAAACTGGGACCGGTGAGCCTCATTCAACTCAGAAGAGCTTTGACCAGCCTGTATGATGCTTGAAGAATAAGAGTGAGGGCTGGAGAAACAGCCCCACAGTCAGCTGTTAAGAGCACTGACTGTTCTTCCGGAGGACCTGAGTTCGATTCCAGGCATCCACATGGTAGCTAACAACTGTCTGTAATTCCAAGATCTGACACCCTTCCTTACACAGTTATACATGCCGGCAAAACACCAATTCACATAAAATAAAAATAAGTATTTTTAAAAAGAAGAGTGATACTGAATGATAACTTTCACATAAGGATGCAAAATTTCCAAGTTTCTTGGGAGAACTGAAGATCTGATAACACATATCTAACATCTCTCAGAAGTACCAACCTCCTGGGCTGAACAGCATCCTCCCCTCTGGGAAGAAGCATGGGCCCAGAGGTTTGCCGAGGCACCTGTGCCAACATAGTTTCTTTTTCACTTGAGATGCACTTGTGTGATGAAAATGGGGGCTTATGGAACTGTAAACCAGAGTTCATAATCTCGGACTTAGTGGGTCCTAAGTCTGTCTAGTGGTTTCAAAAGGAGAAACGTGGCTTAGAGAAAAGCTGGGAACAATGAAACATGAGCTGGCCATTAAGCAAACTTACCTACAATGTCCAAGGGTGATACAGCCTAAGAAAATCATGCATTGATATACCCAGGAATATTTGGTTTAAAGTGGTCTATGCGGCCAGAGTAGGAACATGATCCCAATGTCTGCTTTCTTACCCTGACCCTCACATCCATACTTCAGAGACCAAGAAAGTGATCATTGAAATAAAGCCAGCCATACAAACTTTGCAGATGCTTCATGCATACAGATTATGCTCACATGATACTAAAGTATACTATAGCATTTTGTCCAAAAGCAGGCACACAATTTACTTAAAAAGAACAAGTTGATGAAAATGTTAATGATTGCCAGAATTGTTGGTTTTCCTGGACTTGCTAATGGGAGGTGGCCACAGTTCTTCAATGTGAAATATTGGAAAGTACAATAAAGCAAAATGCAATACATGAGGTATGTTAGGACTCTTTGAATAACTTATTCCATTTCTCCAAGGCCAAGGACTACATCCCTTTTGGGTGCTTAGGACTGGTCCATCTGGGTGAATACCTGTTGACTCTAACTCCACTGGCTCTCACATCTCACTAGGTTGTAATCTAATGGGCATATGAATGGTGGCATGTTCCCTGACTGTAAGGTGAAGAACAACCTCCTCACAAAGAAAAGTGTGAGTAGAAATGACTATGTATACCTGGTTAGTTGATCTTTGTGTTAAGAAAGCAGAAAAGGATATTGTTTATGTGATACCTGGCATAGCTGATGAACCAGGCTCTACTGTGCTGATGTGATAAATCTAAAGTATGTTCCCAAATTTGGAGTATGGATCAGTGGGAGAGCACATCTTAGCATGTGTGAATCCTTGGGGTTTGTGTCTAGTATCACACGCAGAAAATCAAAATACAGATATGTATGCATGGTCTCTTCCATTCTAAAAACTAGGAGAAGATCTCCATATTGTCTGCCTAGTGTTTCAAATTTTTCAAAAATTTCTGAGCCACCCCACTCCTGGTACTACTATTCAGTGTTTAGGTATGAAGGTGGAGAAAGGCCAGCATCAGGTTCCCCCAAGTTGACTTTGATCTTTGAGCTAGAAGAGAAGCAGAAATGAATAAGAGGAAAATCATTGCATATTCCACTTCTATACTTTGCATTTATAATCACTCATGCAGGAGCATCTTTAAACGCCAAAAGGGGGGAATATTATAGTTGTTCTAATCTCACCTGCTAACTGTGTTTACATGCTAACAGCGTTTCTCAGGGACAATTATCTTATTACTAGTTCGCTAATCTTTTCAGTCTTTCCAACACAGTTTACAGCTGCTGACTTCAAAAATTAAGGCTAATTAAGACCCTGCTTTCCTCAGGTAGAGTAAACTGCTTATACATTTTAACAGAGTAAGAGAAAAATCACTTTGGAAATAGGTGAGAAGGGCACAATGTCAAAAGTAGGGAGAAGAAGTTCTATAGATTCTGTCAATGTGGGAGGGTTTCAGTGCCAGGACAGTGGTCCCCTAGTGTTTTCAGGGGATTCTCCCAGGAGCCCCTACAGATCCCAAAATATCATGGTTCAAGCTCTTTCTATCAATAGACAAGAGTTTGCATACACCATGAAAATGTCCTCCTGTTTGTACTAATTGACCTCTTGCTTAATTGAGATATCTAATAAAATACTGTATAAACAGTTCTCAAGGCGTGTCTTAGAAAGATGGCCTCAAAAGGCTGTGTATGCCTCCACCTCTCCAGGCAAGCACTGCCACCAGGCTCTTTCTGTCATCAGGCTTGTTCATCAGCAGCTTACCCATGTTGTATGGGGAAGGATGGGACGTGTGTGGGTGCCCATGTGTATATGTATGTAGGGAGGTCAGAGGTTGGCTGTGGGTTATCAGTCAAGTGCTGCCTACTTTTTTTGTTGTTGTTGGTTTGTTAAATAAGATCTTTCACTACCTTAAAACTCAATTCTACTAAGCTAGCTGGTCTATGGGCTACAAGAATACAACTCTCTCTCCCCTTCCTGTGCTGGGATTAGAACCACACAGCACTAGACCCACATTTTAAAGAATATAATATAGATTCTGGAAATCAGATTCATGTCCTCATGCAAGTCTTGTTTTGGTTTACATTTTTATTTATTTATATAATACATATCATGGCATACATGCAGAGGTCAGAAAACAAGCTTTAAAAGTCAGTTCTCTCCTTTTAGGGTGTGAGTTTTAGGGATCAAACTTAGGACATCACACTTGGCAGCAAGCTTCTTAACTGGCTGAGCCATCCCACCAGCCCCAGCACATGTTATTTTTGAGAAGCAAAGACCAGAAGTGTGAAACTGGTACTTTGAGAGAGTGAAAGGCATGCGTTATGCAGGATTAGGAAGGAAATCTGTTCTGGTCCAATCAAGATGAAGCTTTTCTGTGTACTGACATAAATCCTCATTAGATATCATTTTCTCTGGCTCAAAGGATGGCTCATGGGATGGCTCAGTGGGTACCAGCATTTGCTGCACAAATATAAGGACCTGAGTTCGAATTAGTGACACCCATGTAAAAAGGCAAAACAAAGCAGCAGGGGCACAGTTGCAATCACACTTGTAATCCTTGTGCTGTTGGGGGATGACAGCAGGGTCACCTGGGTTTGCTGGCTGACATTTTAGCTCAGGTTTGGTGAGAGACTCAGTCTCAAAGGCATAAGGTAGAGAGTGATAGAGCAGGGCACCCAGTGTCCTCTGGCTTCTGCACATGTGTGCATGGATTCAAACACATTTATGGGTGCTCATGCACACACACACAAACACACACACACACACACACACACACACACACACACACACAGGGCTGAGGGAGCTTCTATCCAGCCACCTTGGCTATACTCACTAAGTCGTTTGCACAGTCACATAGCTAAGGTCCTGAAATATCATGATGGAGATTTTAAGATGAATTTCTAATAATTTTTCTTTTCCATTTAGAGGGATTATCACACATCCTACACAGTGGAAGCCAAGAGGCTATTCCCACCTAGCAAGCTTTACAAATTATTCAATCCTCTGTATTGTTATGGACAGTGAGAAAATCAAGAGGGGACATGTGATGGCATATTAAAGTCTGATAAAATATCTTTCGTCTGTCTAAAATGAAAAGACTAAAAAGAATCAATCTAGGTTAGATAAAGGTCAATTTCCAGCCCAGAGTCCACAGGCTTGGGGAAATGACACTGATAGTTGCGGGCTGTGAGAAATGACGAGCTGGGCTGCAGCTGCAGGTCTGGAGAAGAGCTCCTGCCTAGCACAGTCAGGGGAAAGGGGAGGAAACGTGAGAGAGGAGAAGAGAAAACAATGAAAATTCCAGCTGAGGTAGTAAGATCATAGGCTTGAATCCAGCCTGAGCTATCTAGAAAGGCACCACCAACCAACATACCAACCAACAAAGTAAATGACTATATAAAATCCTTCTCTGTCAACACCACTGTTAGGTGTCTTAATGTAGAATGGACCCAGGGCCCCTTAGTACACTGTACCAAGGATAACCAGAACACTAAGGAGTCCCCCAAATCCAAGAATATTACGTTCTGTCTGTCTGAACCATGAGATGCTGGTGAGTTTTGGGTACTTCCTTATCCCAGCTCACACTGGAGCCATCCAGTTTGGAAGGTGTATAATCAGCACATCATCCTGGATTCCGACTGCTGAGCTCTGCTGAGGAAAACAGTCCTTTCCTTTGGTGAATTTGAGCACACAAAAGGTATAAGGAGCCCAGAGATCAGTGACCCCCTACACAGGTGAAGAACTGAGGTTCAGGACAGATGGTGCCTGACTTAAATGCTATGGCCTTGGCCTCTTGCTATGAGGAAGGTGCAGTGAGCCAAACATGAATATACTGTCTGTGGCTGATGGTGCCAGACAGTGTTCTTTCGTTCCAATCCACCTTGTATGTATGCACATGCATGAACATGTGTGTGGGTGTCTATGTGTGTGTTAATGAGCATGTATGTAAGTGCATGTCAGTGCATGCACACATATGCATGTGACCGTCAAAGTCATGTGTCTTCTTCAGTAGTTTATATTTTAAGAGTGTCTCTCTGAACATGGAGCTCACTACCTTGCCAAATATGGCTGCACATTGAGCCCAGTGATCCACCTTTCTATGGGTCCCTAGAATGAGGACTATAGGAAGAAAATTCAAAACAGGGTATATTGGGGAAGCCACCAGGCTATTGCATCATAAAGCCTTTCCTGGGAGCCATATCTAGAAAAGACAGATGTGACAGCAGAGGTGACTGTGGATTCTGACCTTTAGGGTCTTCAAAAACCATGATTAGTGTGTCAAGAAGACAGCACATGCTCTTATTTTCTCATCTATGAAATGGGGACAAAATTGATTAACACACACACACACACACACACACACACACACACACCACCTAGATTCATACACAAGTACATATGTATACACACCCAGACAGCCACACTCTTAGCTTAAGAACTGATCTTTTTTTTCCCCTTGGAAGGATGCTAAAGAATGCTAAGATACACACACACACCCCAACACAAGGTCTCACTATGTGTCTCAAAATGACTGAACTTACATTCCTCTTCCAGGGCTTTCTAAGGGCTGAGATTATGATTGCTTTCCAGAAAAATTGCAAATGTCATAAGAGAGGAGTAAGAGGCTGGGGAGTTTCAGCTGGTAAACTGCTTGTCTTGCAAGCATGAGGGCCCAAGTTCAATCCTTAGAAGCCACCTAGGGTGCATCGGAGCATGTGTTACCATCTCTACGGTGAGATGGGAGACAGAGACAAGTGGAAAGCTGGAGCTCAGGGCCCAACTAGCTTATTGGTGAAGTTCTGGGCTAATGAAAGACTCTGTCTCAAACAAATGGATGGATTCTAGAGGAGCATTATCTGAAGTTATGTATATGGACACACACATGCTCTCTCTCTCTCTCTCTCTCTCTCTCTCTCTCTCTCTCTCTCTCATGCATATACACATATGCACACACGTACCAACAAGAATAATAAAGTAAAATTAGTGTGCCACTCTCTTCCTTAATAAGCTTGATGATACCTGAAGGATTAAAATCACTCAAGTTCACAGCAGTGCTATTCACCACAACCAACAGGAGAATGTCTCAGGTAACACATCCTGGAGAGTGGACCACTCTGCTGGGAGAGAAAGGAAACTCTGACCCATGGGATGGAGATGGACTTTGAAGATACTGCACTGAGAGGCAGAAGGGCAGGTATTGTGTGATTCTACTCACACAAGGTCTCTGCAGGGGTCAAGTTCAGATAAGTAGATGGTGGTGATTAGGAGCTGAGCTCTGATGTGGAGCTACTGTTCCAGGAACACATGGTTTAAGTTTAGGGAGATGAGAACATGCTAGAAAGGCATGCAGTGATAGTTTTCCATCAGTCGGACTGGACTTGATCTCACTGAGCCCTGCACTTTGGAATGGTTCAAAAAGCAAAGTCTATACTAAATAAAGTATATATCATAGCACAAAAGAAATGTATACAACTGGAAAGGAAAAACAGAAGCCAATAGAAAAAAAAATATGGCCTGGAAAGATGTGTCAGTGGATGAAATACTTGCTGTATAAGCATGAGGCCCTGGAGCATGCTGGCCAGACAGTCTAGCCTACTTGTGTAGGGCACACTGCTTTTAGAGTAGGCATTGGAGAAACCAGGATTGCCAATCACAGGGATCTACTTTCTTCAAAGGAGGGAAATAAATGCCTCCTGTTCATCTGGAATGCCAATGAGAGTGACCAAACAACCTAGTGATCCTTTACTATTTTATAAGGAGCCAATATCCACCTGAATTTCCCTAATATCCCGAGCATTATCTCTCAGGGAATATAACTCGTTCCTATAAAAGAGGCTACATGTACTAAGGATCCTTCATCAATAGGATCTATTTTTATACTTATGGCAGGTCCTTCAGCTCTAGTCCTGAGCTTTGTTTATCTGCCAACAGAAGTGTTGTGAAAACAAGAGGACCTGAGTTCAAATCCCCACCACCTACATGAAAGCTACTTATGGTTACTCATGCCTGAATCTGCAGCACTGGGTGGGGACAGGATGATCCCAGGAACTTGCAGTCAGAAATTCTTTCTCAAGGTGAAGAATGCATAAAGAAGACATTCAATATTCTCTTTGACCTCCACACAGGCACAGGTGTATACACACACACACACACACACACACACACACACACACACACTGTGGGCATACACATATACCCCAAATAAATAAATGCAAATAAAAACAATCATAATTCTGGTGGAAGTTTCTGGTGGAGGTTTCCAGAGGATAGTATTGAAAAACACAAGCCAAAAGCCAGGACCAAGGACAGATAGCATCCTCCAAGCCCCAGCCATCAAGAGTGAACAGACAGACAGAGCATCTAAATGCCTCCTTAACCCCACTCAGAAATTTTCTCTTAAACCTGCTCTGCCCTCCCTAAGATAAGAAGACCCCTTCCTCCTTGGCTGGCTGTGGTCACCACCCTACTGCTAGATCTTATCCCTCTAGTGGTCCACTGCAATCCACCAAAACTAACTTTAGGTAAGCTGAGAAATGCCCATGTTGGCACAGAACCTCTGCCTGTGACAACCCCCTGTACACACTTTAAATCATCTCAGTTTGCTCACCATTCCCATGCTGTAGCATGGTATTTGCTGCATGGTACTGCTTGGGAGATCATGACAAGAAAATAGTCTGTCTATGTCCAGGACAGACAAACCTTTCTCTTATTTTATTCTATTCATTTTTCTAAAACTTATAAGTTTGTTTAGATTTATTTATTTCATTTAATGTGTATGAATACATCTATGAATCACATGTGTTCCTGGTGCCCCCAGATGTCTGGACTGTAGTTATGGATAGTTGAGAAGTATTATGTGGATGCCAGGAATTGAACCCTGGTCCACTGCAAGAACAAGTACTCTTGACAATTGACCCATCTCTGGTTATTACTTATCTTGCGCGCGCGCGTGTGTGTGTGTGTGTGTGTGTGTGTGTGTGTGTGTGTGTGTGTATACTCACAAATGTATATGGTGGTGAGAGGCCAATATCAGGTGCCTTTCTTATTATTCTCCATTTCAGTTTTTGAGACAAGATCTCTCACAAACCTTGGAGTTCTAAGGCTTCACCATCTCTCTATACACTTCCACTCCCGCCTTTTAAATGGGTACTAAGGATCCACACTCAGACCCCAATGCTTGCTTGGCAAATACTTTCTCCATTGAGCAAGCTCCTCAGCCTCCAAGCACACTTCTTTATTTGTGCATTTGATCTGTAGTGGGCAGTGGCCAAGGATACAAACCCTCATCCTGAGCCTTATTTTAAAGTTTCTGTTCCTGTTCCGCACACACTGCGATTCAGGGTTTCTGGCAAAAGACGTGGGCTGTTTTGCAAGAGGCAAAGAGGATGCTGGACATATGGTCCGTACACAATGGATGCTGACTTTGAACAGCAGTGATAAGATGAATGGTTTAAACAAAAGGAATATTTACATTCTAAGAATTGAGTTAGGAATTGGCTTGTGACCACTGGAAAGGGCAGTAGCATTTTGCAATGTCTGAAGCTCTTGAGATAGGCTGTGTCTCTAACACGGTTATACACTAGCCTCCTGATCCTAAGCAAGGTGCTTCTAGCTACAAGTGCAGGGACATTGAAGGGTGACGCTGGCGGTATAAGCAGCATCTAGTCTAATACGGTTTGTGATGTCCTTGGCATAAAGCCTGAGGCCAGGGAGCTGAAGAACATTCCTAATCACCTGCTTAGGCACTTGCAGATGGCTTAAGCAAAAACTGGTAAACTTTGGGTCTCATTAAAAAAATTCCAAGAAAGTCAGAATGCCTTTGTCCTTCCTTTTGTTTTTACTTATTTATTTAAAAATTTATTACATTTTTATTTAATGCATGTGTGTGCACATGCACACACACTCAAACAGGAACGCCATAGCACACGTGCGGAGATCAGACAACAGCCTATGAGAACTGGTTCTTTCTTTCCGTGCTTGGTAACATGCAACTTTGATGCACTGAGTCATCTTGTCAGCCCTTATTCCTGTTACAGATGGAGAAACTGAAGCAGAAACAATGGATTAGCCAGGGCCAGCAGCACATATCTGCAATCCCAACTACTTCAGAGGCCAAGACAGGAGACTGGAAAGTTCAAGCCCTTCCTGTTCATTTTAGGAAGACTCTGCAATTAAAAAGCCAGCAGGGTTCCAGCTTTTAATTGAATAGACTGGGGCAGGGGTACAAGGACCCCACCCCTCCTTCAGTTCCCAGTCAGTGACTCTCCGTGGGTGGATGACCCTACCTTTAGAAAAATGAGACTGGACACCCTGAGTTTTTAGAGAATGGGAGCAAAGGAGTGGGACTGGGGGAGGGTCAGACTCGCATTCCACTGGGGTTAGAAGCAGAGTTGCTTTAAATAGCAGCTTAAGCCTGGTTTGTGGCGCTTTATGGATTAGTAAATACTTGCTCGAAAGGTGGAGGGGCCTGGGAACAGCAAAGCTGGAGCCTGTCCAGTATGTGTGTGTGTGTATGTGTGTGTGTGAGAGAGAGAGAGAGAGAGAACACACACACACACACACACACACACACACACACACACACACACCACGTGAGAGATATCGATGAAAAAGAAAATCATTCCATTCCAGGTACCTACCTGGCTCTGAGAACCAGTTTAGAACAGTAATCCAGCCTGGATGTATTTTAAGTCTCTCCTCTAAGAGCACTGACAATTTACTAAATGTCATAAGCTCTTATAATGTGCTAGGCCTTATCCAAGCACATGGCAGACAGCGCTTCTTCCACACTCCATTGCAGCCCCAGGACACAGGTGCTGGGCATTATTTCACTAAGGCTGAGAGAGGGAGGCGCTTAGATGATACTGAGTGTGGCAGAAAGGAGGAGGAAGCCAATGACAGGGAAGATTGTAAATACTCTGTGCACACTCATGCACATGCACACAGACACACAGACACACAGACACACACACACAGACACACACACACACACACACACACACCAAGGACAAAATACATGTGAGAGATGCCCTCCAAATACCAATGCACCTGCCTTCTTATATGCATAGGGTCATAACTCTCCTGGGCCAGGACCATGAATCTCCTACCTTTCTGGTCCACTTCTTTGGTTAGAAGAGTCCTTTTTATAAATTCACCATGATTCTACCACTATCCACACATCTCTGATCCAAAACTGTTCAAGATACAAAAACTTGAAATCCTAGCCAGTGTCTTCCAAAGAGTCTGCTTACAATGGTAAGATCTGTTTGGAGGAGAATGAGGCAGAAGAGGAAAACATCAGAAAACCACAAGCATCCAGGTGTGCCCCAACCTGGGTGTGACATTGACTGACCTGTCATGCTGCTACACGTCAGACTTGGACATCTCTAAACATTCAATGTTAGCATTGATTTTTCTATACTTACAGTACTGGGGTGCACATATTCAAATGTCCCAGAGCCCAAGGCAATGGTCCTTGGCCACTCTACTCAGAAAAGGTGGGGTAGCAAGGCTGTGGAAGTGGGAAGGAAGGGCAGGAAGTCAGCTTCAAAGCCTCTCCCAGATCTGCTACAGTCTTCCACCATGGCTACCCGTGTGCTTCTCATCACCTTGTTTTGCTCCATTGAAAAATGGGAGGTATTAGCTACCTGCATGTCCCTCGGCAGGGAAGCACCATGATTAATTAGGTAACATCTGTGAAGCACTCCCAGCTTTGGAGAGAAGGGCACCTTGGGAGAAGAGCTATGAAAACACAGGCACCGTCATGAACATGATCATCATTATCATCTCCATCATGATGCTTCTGCCTGAAGATCATCTGTGGTTCCCCACAGCCTAGGACAAGATGCAGCTAGCCAGCTGTCTGATGGGCAAGGCCACCTGAGCTGCTGTGTCCAATCCGCCTTCATCTCACACATCCCTCAGAAGCATATGAACCCCAAAGGAAAGCCCGGCAGGTCCCCACATCACACACACTCTTCAGGGTACACAGGGTACACAATTCCCATCATTTCAGTACTTTCTACAATATCCCTGCTGGCTATCCAGAATCTACAGGCTCATTGTGTGCATGTGTCTGTTGGAGGGGAGGATCCTATTGTTTTTCTTTTCCTGAGGGTTCTATTAGTCCAAGTATGTAAGTATCAGTATTGTGGGATGTATAGACCCTAGAGGTTTCTAAGGGTCAGTGGGCCAGGCTCAGCCAGTTCTAACTTGTTATAAGACATGTGCTCATAACACTTCCTTTCCTCATAAGCCAGCCTGGGGTCTGTCTGGGGGCTTTGGCAACTGAGGCAGAGTCCTGATGTGAGATGACTGGAATGACTAGCAAGAGAAGACCAGGACCAGGCCACAGCAGCAGGTGTCATCAGAGCAAAGCATTTCCCCCTGGCTGGGAAGAGGGTATACATAAGGCATGCCCCTTCCTAGGTAAATTGGACTTGTTTATTTCAACTACCTACCCCTAGACTGAGCTGATGTTTCTGCACCATCCTACCTGTTTCCTCAAAGGGGAACTAGCAATGTCCAAAGCATAGGCAACATCTGGTATCCAATGTGAGGCAAGCAGCTAGGCAACACAGTATCTTAAGTCAGGTGCAGTGATGCACACCTGTAATCCCAGCCCTTGGGAGCCCGACTAGGGAAATCACAAATTTGAGGCCAACTGAAGTGCAAGCCAACCAGTTTCAGTGTTTGTGCAGGAGTTTCCCAGAGTTATAATCCAGCAGAGTCTTCAATGTTTTTCACTGGAGCAACACTATCATCTAGACATGTTATAATACCCTTCTTTTGTCAAAGCCTGTGCATAAAAGAGTTGGTCCCAAGCTGATGACCATGTTAGTTTCTATATTGCTGCAACCAAAATATCTAACCGAAACCATGCCATTATTCTGGCTCATGGTCTCAGTGGGGTTTCAGCCCCTTAAGAGGAAGGCCCGGTAACATTTGTGACAGTAAGACTGTGCCAGACACCTCAGATTATTGTAAACCAAGAAGCAGAGGACATGGGTCAGAGCAAGAGGCATGTGTCACCTTCAAGGGCCCACCGCAAGGCCCCTCCTTCTGGAGACTTGGCAGCCTTTAAGACTACCAAGAGTTGGTGACCGAGTGTCCAAACACAAGCCTGTGGGGATATCCCAAGGTGACCGGCCTGTGATGGTAACACCTAATTGACAGTTCTTAGTTGAATGGGATATGAGGGGTGAGGCTGGAAAGAGGAAGCTAGACAGTGAGATCGGGGCTTTAAAGAGGGTCTGAACCCTTCCTTTCCCCTGCCCTTCTCTGCTTTCCATCTGCTGTGAGGGTAAAAAAATACATGCTGTAAATTCCTACCACCATGGTGCCATCTGGACCTCAGGCCCAGAGCAAGGGAACCAGAGGACTGTGGACAGAAATGTCCGAAACCAGGAGCCAATATTGATCTTTTTTTTTTTTTTTCCTTTTGATCCCTTGGCTGTTCTCTTATAGAAATAAAGTCTAGTGTAGACAGCAGCCCAAAATATGTCTTTGTGCAAGCATATACATGTGAACATCTGTGTATGGGGTGCACGCATGCACGCACATGGGAACATGCAGTGTGCGGGCCAGGTCTAAGGTCAGCTACTTTCTCGGTCATTCTGTGCCTTTTGTTTTGAGACAGGCTTTTCTCACTGAATCAGGAGCTGACTGCTTTAAGTAGGCCAGCGGGCTAGCAAGCCCCAGGACCATGTGTCTGCATTCCTAGTGCTGGGGTTACTAGGGCTCACTGCTGCATCTGGTTCTTTATGTGGATGCTGGAATCAAACTCAGGTCTTCATGCTTATGAGACCAGCCTTTTGCTGACTGAGTCATCTCCCCAGGCTCCAGTATGTATATCTTTAAGACTTGTTCTAAGAGACCTACAGTGTACCAAAGTGACACCAGAGACATTTTGACTACATCATGGCAGGGACTGATGTGAGATGTCTTTCTGTATACTATGAATTATCATTGGATAATAAAGGAACTGTTTTGGCCTATAGCAAGGCATCTTAGAAGTAGGCGAGAAATCGGAGCATAAATAAGGGGAAGGAGGGCGGAGTCAGACAGGGAAGCCAGCAGACACAGACGAAAAAAGACCAGAGTGCGCCTCCAAGAAAAGGTACCAGCCATGTGGCTAGACAAGATAAGAATAATGGGTTGAGTTAAGATGCAAGAGCCAGCTAACACTATGTCTAAGCCATAAACCAAGCAGTAAGTAATTAATATAGGGCTTTGTGTGATTATTTGGGGATAAGCAGCAGCAGGACTGTGAGTGGGTTTAAACTTCAGGGCTAGGCTGGAAAGGCCAGACCAGAAACTCTTACTACAAGGGACTGTTGCATCTATTCTGCACAGTGACCTCATGGGACAGGTATATCATTATCAATTTACAGGGAGGGAAACTGAGGCTGAGTGTGACTGAGAAAAGACAATACAAATCCAGGCTGGGTATCATCTATTTCCAACTATGTCATAACCATATACCTGGTGAACAGTGCACAGCATAGCCAACATTCACATGCAGAACCCTGGGAACTAGCAAACCCAACCACAAGGCACAGGCTCCGGATTCAGATGCAGCCCAACTCTCCATTCGGCTCCTGGCCTCAGCTTGTTCTTAGTCATATACAACACTCTGTAGGCTTTATCAAAGAAAACCCTCACTAGAGCTAGGCATGAAGCTCAGTGACAGAGACATTGTTTGTCACATGCAAGGCTCAGCCTGGGTTCCAACCCAAGCACTTCAAAAACCTTAAAAGGAAAAGGAAAAATGATAATGTGAAGCCAGACAGCAATAGGGGCTTCCTCTGTAGGGATTGTTGCAGAGGGGAGAGAGAGCAGAGGTAAGAGACAAGAAGCTTGACTTGAAGCAGATGGGGTAGGAAGAGGGGATGGGAACATTGGATAAATGGGTCATTGGGTTGGAGGTACCAGTGTCGTTCTGTTTCCTGCAGAGCCTAAGGACTGAGATCATATCACAGGACCAGGTCTGCTGGCCGAACAGTTTACTCAGTGTGACACTGGGGACAAGCAGGTCAGCCTGAGTTTTATGTAAGGAAACAAGAGAAAGCCACAGTAGCAGCACTGACCACAGAGGTGAGGGAGTCTGTGCAGTGAGCTATTTTCCAGAATACGGAAGAGTACAGGGAGGGATTTCACCTCTGCTATTGGCTTTGTTTTTATGAAACACAGTCTTAACGTGTGGCTCTGGTTGTTTTGAGCTCAAAACCATCCTGCCTAAGACTCCCAAATGCTGGGACTTTGGATGTATACCGCCAGGGTCAGCTAACCTCTGTTCCTTGCCAAGAGCATAGAGTTCAAGGAAAAGCCAATACAGCCAACAAGGTGTCTAAAAGTATAGATTTAATATTCCATGTATTCAGTGCAAAGGCATGAAGCAACACTCACATTCTCAACAGGCACTAGCTTCTGCGTTTACTTTTGCTAAATTATACTTTCCTCCTGAGAAAATAAGCGGTAAGTGTTAGAGCCCAAAGACAGAGCAGAACAGCAACATTCTGTAGTGGTCCTGTGAGTGTATGTGTTCAAACAGGTAAGCCCTGAGGTTTCGGACACACACACACAAACTTCCTCTCTAACTCAGTTCCAGGATACTTTCACACCCTTTTTGCTCAAGCTTAAAATGCATATAACATACTTTCTTGCCTTGGATAACTTAAAAAGGAAATACAAGGGGTCTGAGGAGATGGTGATTAAGAGCACTGGCTGTTATTCCAGAGGACCAAGGTTTGATTTCCAGCATCCATATCAGACATTTCACAACCTTCTGTAACTCCATTTCTAGGAGAATCCAATGCCCTCTTCTGGCCTCCACAGATACCGCATACAAATGATGCACATACATACATGCAGGCAAACACGTATTGACATAAACTAAAGCAAACATAGCTTTTTTTTTTTTTTAAAGAAAGAAATTCAAGTTAAATGAGGACTGGAGAGATGGTTCAAAGAGTAAAGTGCTTGCTTTCTAAGTGTGAGGATTTGGGCTCTGATGCTAAATGCCCATAAAAAGCCAGGCATGTAGCATGGACTTGTATCCAAAGGTAGGGGAGGCAGACACCTGGAGTTTTCTGGCCAGCCAATCTAGCCAAATCAGGTCACCAAAGGTTCCATTAGAGACCCTGTCTTAAACACTAATGTGGGAATCTACTAAGGAAGAAACCTGGGGTCCACTCCTAACCTCCATGTATATATACATGCATAATTATTTTTAAAGAAACCCTCCGTCACAATCCAGCTGCGTATTAAAGGCACCAGGGGTGGAGAGAGAATGGCAAACCAGGGGTTAAAAAGCAGTGGGAAAGAAACTCCCCACCAACTTTTAATCCTCCTATAATCAGCCTCACGCAAACCTGTTTTCAATTTAGTGACAGATCTGTAAGCTGCCACAAGCTCTTGAGGTATTTTTAGTCAAGTACAAATTCACCAAGTGCCTTAAGTCAGGAAGTGACAGCGCTCAGGTGTTTCTCTCAGGGGACTCAGGTTCTGGCCCTTTGTCTGTGGAAATCACCATTTCTCATTTGCATACAATCAAATAATCACTCACCTCCTTTGTTTCTTTGGCATCCCAACCAAGGATGTCAGCTCTGGGTTGGAGAAATCTGTTCTTAATCCCAGCATCATCACCAGCAGCAGGAAGTGATCAGTGGGGGGAAGGGCTATAGAAAGAAAAGTGCTCAGAACCAAGCTGACAAAGAACAAAGTCTGCTCCTAGATCCAAACAGCTCACTCCTGTGTGCTAGTGGCTGCACAGACACTCACCAGCTTCCACAAGAGAGACTGACCAAGGAGCAAGAAAGAAAACGCAAATGGAAACCATGTGAAGGGATGGAAGCCCACAGGGACACCAGCTATGCAGTGCCTGCCTCACCCCTACAGAAGCACATTTGGTTTGGTTGGTTTGGTTTGGGAGATAGGCTTTCATGTAGCAGAGGCTAGTCTCAGACTGGTCATCTAGCCAAGGATGACTTTGAACTTCTAATTCTCTTGTCTCCACTTCTTGAATGCTGAGATTACAGGGGTATACCACTATACCTGTTTTCTGTGGTGCTTAAAATTGAACTCTGAGTTTCATGCATGCTAGGCAGACACTACCCACTGAGCACTACCCCAGGAATGACTTTTGACATCGCTCTTCCTGTCAAGTCTACTGGAGCCAACTCATCTCCAGTTGACTGGGAAGCCCAACAAAGTCCACATCAAATGCATCCAAATCTCCATCAGTAACTACTTCAATTTATGAGCATTTCAGAATTAGAACATGTCTTTGCTGGTCATGAACCCATTTCCACCCACTGCCTAGAGGGACCTTTATAACACTGTAAGCTTCTGAACATATAAGGGAGTGACCAGGTACATCCCTCCTATGGCCCTAGACTTCACACGCCCAGGAATATGCAATCCACCACAAGCTCAACAATTTGTCTAAAACATTTCTGAGATTTGTTTATTTGAAGGGGTAAGGGCTGGCAATATTTTGTAGCTCACTTGCAGAGCTCTCTAGTTTGAACTTTATAGAAGAAAATGTCGTGTCAGAAAATTGAGCACCCGTGAAGCCACATACCATTGGGGCTTTAATCTTACTAGAAATAAACTCTGGATTTCTCCTGGGTCATCAGGGACCAGAAGTCTTCACTGTGTGTGCATCTCAAGTTCATCTTGTGTTCTCCTTTTGTCCTCTGTGTTCCAGAACTGACAGCCTTCTATTTCTAGATTATTCTATTATCTCTGAAGTCCCAAGGCCTTTCCTCTCTGCTCACAAGGTTTTCCCTTGGTGTTTTCTCATGGTTCTCTGGTCATCAAGATCTCTAGCCAAATGCTATACACCATGAGGGTTGCTCACACAGATATGCATGCTCACCCACACCCATGCTCCCCATCACTCTGGCTATTTTCCATTCTGGGCCCAACACTGGCCACATATTTCATTTTCAAAAAGTTCTTATTGTTTGATAGATTCTTACTTGCCAGGCCAGGATGATTTTGAGGCTGTGATCTTCTTGCATTGACCTCCAAAAGCTGGGGTTACGGGCATGTTCCACTATACCTTGCTAAAACTCACCATTTAAAAATTCTCTTTCTGTGCTCTGTTAAAAAGCCAGCACTCAAGAATACTTGTGAAATGACTTAATAACTAGAGGATGACACCACAGTTGTTGTACATTAAACACACACACTCAAAAGACACAGGTCTGTGTGTCTCGTATAACAGTCGATCTCCGTTTAGATGCTGAGGAACAGAGCAAATTAACAAATAATTTCTCAGGCCCACATTGTTCTGAACTTATTTTAAATATTTTCAACAAATTAATTAATTTAAATTAAGATTAAGTGAAAGAAAATTTGAATTAGATATCTCATTCAGTAAGAAGAGCTCAAGGGTTCTCTGCAGCAGCTGAGCTACTGTGCCACATTGTGCAATTGTGGCCCAGACAACCTCAGTGGCCAAAAGCAACAATTGCAATGTAGGCGGTGTTTACTCAGTGCTCTGCACACTGGGCCCTGTGTTCATGCCCCACCACAGGGCTTATGGAATTCCTTATATTAGCCTCACAGGAATCAAAAAAGCACATATTCTACCTGCTACATCCAACTCACCACATGCCACGAGACTGCTAAAGCAACAACGGAAGCTTAGTTAATGTATGCGGCAGCTCATGGCTGTAATCTAAAGACTTCAAAGTTAAGAGTAGATCATGAGTTAGAGGTTAGCCTGGGCTACACTGCAAGATAGTAACAGGAGAGAAGGGAGGTGGAAAGGAAAAGAAAAGAAATAATCAGAGGCATGAAGAGGTTTGCCCATGGGGCAGAGGCAGGATTGGCCCTGCTGCTTCACCCACATAGACAGGTTAACAGCTTCTCCAGTATTATAATTTGAAACTTCACTTTTAGAACGTCATTACATCACAGGGATAGAGACCTTACAAGAACGGACACAATGAAAATGATCATCCTCTTGGCCACAGAAAAGACTCAACAAGAAGGCAGCTGTGTAGAGGTCCAGACATGGCCCATAGCATAGGCCAGGCCTGATGGTCCAATAATTCAACATCTTAGACTCCAGAAAGCTGGAAAATATGTACTAGAAACTTGTGAGAGGATTGTGAGAGATGGGAGCTCACAAGAGGGGGGCCTGCTAGAATGGGTGAATGAGCTGTTGAGAGGCTTCTGTCACATGTGAGCAAGAGGTTGGCAAAAGAGTGAGAACATGCTAGAACAGGCAAGCACTGCCATAAAGGGGGTTTTAAAGCGACACTGACAAGGGTTCAAGGAAGTTTCCAGCCTCTGGAAAAATACCTAAAGACAAGCAGTGAGTGCTGGCTTCCCTGAGGACAATAGGGACCATAGGAACAGTTCAGGAACAGTAATGTGCTCCTGGACCAAGGAGAAGCAACCTGTACAACTCTGTTTCTGCTGCTGTGGTACAACACACTGACCAACAAGCAACAGATGAGAGAAAGGGCTTATTTTTTTAATTCACAACTCTAAGTTACAGTCTATGACTAAAGAGGACTCAGGGTGGAGCTCGAGCAGCTAAATCACATCACAGCCACAACTTAGAACAGAGAGAAACTAGTATGCCCGGGCTGCCTGCTGCTGCTGCTGCTGCTGCTGCTGCTACCACCACTGCTGCCGCTCCCTATGTTTGGCTAGTTTTCTCCACTCTGATACGGTTCAGGGTCCAGCCTTAGGGATAGTAATGCCCACTATGGACTGTTTCAATTAAAAATTAAGAGACTCCCCAGTGGGTGTGCCCATGGATTAGCCTAATCTAGATAGCTCCCCAGGTGAGATCCTCTTCCCAAGAGATTCTAAGTTGTGGCAAGTTGAAATTTAAAACTAACCATCAAAGAATCCTTCATATTGAAGTGGCAAGAATTTTTTAATTCCCACACATGAGCTGGAGTTTCATGGAAGGTAAAAACTGTAATGAAGTAGGTGTTTAGACGAGACTCCTAAGCAAAGCACTGAAGGGAGGCTTGGTTCCTCCTGATGGTGAATGCAGTACAAGATGAGGAGAGAGAAACAAATTGATGGAGCCTGCTGGGTATAATGGAACTCCCACTTAAAGGTTTAGAAAATTCTTAGCTCACTGGTACTGGAAATTATGAGTCTAAGTTTGGAAGAAAACATGAAGGGTGTGCCCAGCTAGCTGGACTTGTTAGGTCAATCCTGACTATGAGGAGAGAAAGTCATAAGTCTTTGGTCACAAGGCACAGCTCCTAGCCACATTGATTCCTGTGTAATCTTCTTCTCCATGGTATCGAGGGGGCTGTTTTCAAAAGGCCCACCAGATCTGGCCTGTCAGCTGTGCCTCAGAGAAGGCAGTTTGGCTGAGCCAACAGGGAGACAAAACCCTAGAGAATTCAACTTCATGTGGTCTTCAGTGACTTCCTGTGGCAGGAGCCAATGCGTCCAACACCCCAGAGTCATAATGTCTGATCACAAAAGGGACCTACAAGGCAAGGACCTCACAGCAACGGAGGAAGTGGCCTGGAAAGAACTAGACTGTCTGGATTTAAATTTCAGCATGGCATTCTCTAGGCCTGTTTGCCAACAGGTAAAAGGCTAGCACCTAATCCACAGAGATGGGTTGGAAGTTTCAAAAGGACACTACAGAATGATTTCCCCTGATGGGACCTCAAACTCTGAAAAGTACCCAATAAAGCTGGTCATTAGCCCAGCTGAAGCCAAAGCAAATTTTAAAAATGTGCATGTGCACATCCAGGTGCTTTTGAAGTCCAAAAGAGAATGTGGGATCTCTTGGAGCTGAAGATACAAATAACTGTGAGCAGCTACAGGTGCTGGCAACCCAACTTGGTCCTCTGCAAAAGAGTAGCAAGTGCTCTTAACCACTGAGCCATCTCTCCAGCCCCTGAAGGCAGCCTTCTAACATAGATATATTACCAGAAGATTCATCATGGTCAGTGAGTTCCCCCAGGGACACTGGCATCAAACATAGTAAAACTTATGATTAGGTTTAAAATAAAAATAATTCATTATATCAACAAAAGATTCTCTGGGGACCCTTCAGGCAGAGACCCAGAGCATGCCACCCACCTTGGTCATTCTCATATGACCACTGACAGCAGTGTTCATTAAGGCCCAACCAGCCAAGTACAGCTGGGATGGCTCATAAGGTGCTGGCTGTAGAAGAGATTAGTCATTATAGGGCCTGTCAGAGTGAGAGCTTCTGGGAGAGCCAGATGTTTCAAAACCAGCCCTTGCGAGACCAGAGCAGAGCTTCCCTCCCAAGTTCTGTTTCACTTGGCATCAAACTTCCTGTGGGGGAGTATGAGAGTCATGACTGAACCAGGTCGCTGCTCCCTAGTCAACTTCCCAAGGATGGCAGGGTGAAGGCTTAGATCACTGGAGCTCACAGTAAGTGCTCAGTGAATGTGTTTGCTCTAAGCTGTACTAGTAGGGGGCAGAGTTCAGCATGTTACAATAATCAATGACAGACTTATCTATTTTAGGGAACCAGCAGTCTTCGGGTCAAATTCAACTGTTAGCCTATCTTCATAGAGTTTCATAGCAACATGACCATTACTCTTTGATAAGTGTATTAGTCCTGACTGCCCGACTCAAAGGCAGAAGGACTCTGCAGAGGAACCCCTGAAATTCCTCTACTTAGGGCAGACCAGCCCTATCCTATATTCACCTTTGAGCCACATTCATTTTGTATTTCTGTGTGATGTCCCCTTTGTGCAGTCATACGGGTCCTATATATTTAGGGATCACTATTATGGCTTGAGCATGAGACATCCTTCACAGGCTCCTGTGTGTATACACCATGTTCCTGGATTGTGGTGATGTTTTATAAGATGGGACCTCTCTGAAAGAAAGAAAATGTTTTAGCCCAGCCCTGGTCTCTCTGCTCTCAGGGGACCATGACATAAGCAAACCAGAACAGACTTCTCCCATTATGGGTCAATTGCCATGCCTTCCTTTCTCTTGAGAGATTGCATCCCTTCAAACCAGGGGGTGGGGCCCTTCCTTTCTCCCTCAGATTGCTTCTGGTCAGGTATCCCTCACTGCAATAAGAAACCGATATATCCCTCTCTCCAGTGTGAACTCCTACCCTTTACTCCTCACAGCACCACTACCCTTCCTTACTTCAACAATGTTTAAGCTGTGACATATTCAAAGCTGTAATTTTCTTTTGTGAGTTTGGGAGCAAGGGCACAATTTTGCCCATAGCAGATTCTTTCTTCATGATCGCAGTGGCCTGAGGACCACAGCACCTCAGAATCCCCTCCCCACAAAGATTCAAGAACAGTCTATCCTCATCCCTTCGGACTCCAAAGGCACTGGATCTTGAAAGTCTGGAGCAATGATCACTGCTCAGGCACCTGGCTGTCAAGCACCAGGGAGCTCTCCTCCCTTTATATTACACCATAAAAACAAGAAAACTGGATAGGACAAACAGGCTTTAACCTGAAGTGTGTTCTCCCAGCCCGAGACATTGCTGGGATATCAATGCAAGGGCAATGTCAGCCCTGTAGCAGCCATGCTCTCCTGGGGACCTAGACTAGGAAAATAATGGCCTTTTCTCAACCAATTATCTCACGGCTGAAGTAATAACTTGTTTATAGGCATGCCAATTCAGATTTTCATCCTCTTAACCTGCTTCTAAAAACGGTGCGGTCCCCATCGCCAAACAGCAGAGATTTAATCACCAACTACACCCCTGCCCACTACTCCATCACCCACACCTGCACCTTGATTAATTGTAAGCCACCGACAGTCCTTTTTGGAAACTATGTTTGTTTGTTTTTTTTCTTTTTTTTTTTTGAATTCTTTTCATCTCAGATCAATGTCCTCTGTTTCTGATACAACAATATACACATTGCCGGTGATAAAGCAAACAATTCCTGGGTTAAGGAAATAAAATACCCAGAAGCACTGTTTTATGCACGAAGGGTCTGCAGACAAACTTGACTAGGATCTGCCCTTGAGGCAGCTTGTTCTCAGGAAGGGTAGACAAGGAGGCCACAGCCTAAGTTCTCCCCTGACACCCAATGTCCTCAGACCAGGCCATCAGGGCAGAAGGACAAGTATGGAGAGTGAAGAGTGTTAGGGACCCCCTCAAACATCCAATGAACAGCTGGGCTCCTGGGGGGAATCTTGGGGCCTTGTAGAAGGGAAGGTGTGAGGGAAGCAAACGACCACCTCTGCAGCCCTCACCATGGACCCCAGGGTTGCTAGAGTGTCACATGGGATTGGGCTATCTCCATGAAGTAAGAGGGGCTTCATGCCAGCTCGCTGGTACCTACATCTACAGGGAGCTAGAGGTCTGAGTGATACCGGTCTCTTCTAATCACCACTAATTTCTTAGCTCCAGCCAACCAGCATCAAGTATCCCAGCAAAGTTTTGCTTTAATAGTTCTGATATCTTGTTAATCACAGCTGATTCTTCAGACCCAGCTAACCAGAACCACAGAATGTTAATTCAAAATAACAAATGGTCCAAATAGAATCTTTAACCTTGCCCCTGAAACTTCCCAAGCCAGGCCTCTATCCTCTGCACCACTCTCAACATTGTCTTCCAAGCTCCCACAGAACATCCCACTGAGCTCTCAATACTCAGTGGCTCTTCCAGCTCAAAGCCCTTCCACAATCCTCCCCAAAGGTGGCCAGGTCTGTCACAGCAATACTCCACTGCGCTGGTATCAATTTGTCTTAGTTCGGGTTTCTATCACTGCAGTGAAACACCTTGACTAAAAAGCACATTGGGGAGGAAAGGGTTTACCCAGCTTATACTTTCTGTATTGCTGTTCATCACCAAAGCCAAACAGCTCAAGAACTCAAACAGGGCAGGATCCTAGAGGAAGAAGCTGATACTGAGGCCATGGAGGGATGCTGCTTACTGGCCTGCTTCTTCTGGATTGCTCAGCCTGTTTTCTTACAGAACCAAGGACCAGCAGCCCAGGGATGGCACCACCCACAATGGGCTAGGTGGTCCATTAATCACTAATGAGAAAATGTCTTACAGCTGGATCTCATGGAGGCATTTCCCCAACTGAGGCTCCTTCCCCTCTGATGACTTCAGTTGTGTTGAGTTGACACACCAAACCAGCCAGTACAGGTGCCTATCTGGGACAGTGACTTAGGGCTGCTTCTATTAACATCCCTTCCTTGTATTCCCAGGTCCTCAGCCATTCCTTGCTTCCAGTCCTGAATCTGTAACATGCAACTCGGAACATCTCATCTCCAGGGATTAAAGCAGTGAAACTTTCTAGCAAGCACTGGAGAAAAATAGTGCCTGTCTGCCTGACCCATAAAGGGTTAGCAGCTCTGGGAGTTATTACTGTGGTCCCAGGGTGTCATTATCATATCAAGTACCTTAACAAGGCTGCATCCTTTATACTGAGGCAGTGACATACTGAGAAAATACAATTAAAAAGCCATGTGTTTAAAGATATTTACAACATTGTTTCTTTACCATAGCAACAGAAATCTTAATTCATAATTGGGGAACTGTGATGTTAATTGAGGAACAAGAACTCAATAAAATATGCAGCAGGGAAAATGATTCCTATATATTCTTGATGTGTGCAGCTTTCTATTTTGTTTGTTCATTGAGAACAGATCTGTCTTTATATAGCTCAGGGTGTCCTTGAACTCAGAATTCCTCTGCCTCTGCCTCCTTGGTTCTAGGATTACAGGGGTGTACCACCACAGGTATGTACCACCATCAGGAATGTTTTTGTTTTTAAAGATTTTACAAAATGTAAACTTTTAAAAAAATAGATAGATAGGTAGATAGATAGATGGATAGATAGATAGATAGATAGATAGATAGATAGATAGATAGATGGATGGATAGATAGATAGATGAACGCAGGGTGACCATGAAGATGTAAGAACTGCAGTTGGGTTAGAATAATTGGTCATGGATGATTTTTTTTTCATGATTGATTGTTAAAATTATCACACAAAACAGTGGGTTTCATTATGACCCTTTACTAGATGATTCAACATGTGGAAATACAGAATCAAAAAGAAGGAAGGGCTTCTGACTTGAAAGCATGGGAGGTGTTGCTAGGACATGCCAATCCTGTGTAGGGGGTAAACAAAAAAAGCTGTGTAGTCCGGGAGTGGGAGTGGGGGGTTAGGATAAACACAGCAGGCCCTAGAGAGTGCACCAGGAAGCTTAGCTCCAACATTCGAGGGTCTGATGAATGAGATCCTGAGCTAGTCTCCCATGGAAAGGCAGAGTGGCCACCACCAGGCTCTGAGAGGGAGATGCTCACAGAGAGAGAACTTAGGACCAAAAGGATCTGAAGTCTGAAGGTGACAAGCTAGGACAGATGTTGCTCATGTGCTGAGCACTGCTGGGACTTTCATAAACTAGCCCTTTGTCTTCAGATACAATCTGAAGCATTTTATAAAGCGTGTGTGTGTGTGTGTGTGTGTGTGTGTGTGTGTGTGTGTGTGTTCACGCATGTTTCTGCATTCTGTATATCTATGTCTGTGCATGTATCTATGAATATCTACATGTAGATATGCTGCATGTTTGTGAACATGTATACGCATGCCCTTCTATGTGTGCATATGTATGTATATATGTAATTTTTATATTGTATGTAATTATATGTGTACTTGTATATATGCTTATGTGTGTAGTTATACCTATACTTGTATATAAGCATATGTGCTTATGTGTGTGTGATTATACCTGTACTTATATACGAGTGTATGTGCTTATGTGTGTGTACATATGTGAGCATGTACATGTTTCTATTTGTGTGTGTGTGTGTGTGTTGGAGATGGAATGGTGGCTCAGACAGCATGACAAACATTCATGAAACAAAAGGGACACAGGGAATTCGGGGAAGGACAGAGACTGTTATCCCACCCTGGAACTGACCAGTAGACAAGCTGGGTAGCCCTTTACAACCAAAGGCTCTCAGGCTGCGGCTCTCCTCCCATCACAGCAAAACATGCTAGTGCTTTCTCTCAGAAAGAAGGAGGGAAAGATGTCACACTTCTTGTCATAGCTATCAAGATGAGCTGACAGGGAGCTTCTCATTTGCACACTTCTGGGGGATGCTCACACAGTATAGCATCAAAGCAGCCACAGCAATAGAAGGGAACCACTTGCTCACCCCGGACTAGGCACTGCCTGGTAAAACTCCTGCCTTGTCCTGTGTGTACTCTCCCCCACTGCAGGGAGGAAAAATCAGGCCACCCGCAGCCAGGCTACTCCTTCAAGGCTACCTGGTGACCAGCTGAGGAAGTCATGCTTGAAATCTGGGCAGGCTGCCCATCTCAGGAACACCCTTAACACACACTCTGGCATATGGGCACATGCACACATCTAATCCTGCACACACAGCTATGCAAAGGCAGCCTAGAGCTACAAAAGGGCACGGTTAGGATTCTGGATCATTGAGTAGAGTGCTTGCCTAAGATGCACAAAGTCTTGGTTTCAATCCTTCATACCACGTAGACTAGGCATGATGATATTACTCTGTAATCCCAGCTTAGAGAGATGAACAGTGAAGGGGGATCAGAAGGTCAACGTAGAAGGTTTGAAGCCAACTTCAGCCACATGAGATGCCTGTCTCAGAAAGGGAGAGAGGTATAAATGCATACATCGGTACCTCTGTGTCCATCTTTGCACAAGCCTTCACTCTCTCTTCTCACTTCCGGGGGCTCTCCACTTGCACACAGAACCAAAGAAGCCTCAGTGATGCCACCATGCAGGGCTCAGATTGGATAGTCAGTGTGCAGACTCCCCCTGGCTGAGCAGATGGCTTCACGCCATGGGCCTCCTCTACATACCACTGACACCTCTAAGATCAATGTTGCCCTATGCTAGGGAGACCGCCACAGCACCGAGCAAACTCCTGCGAGGCACTGAATGTGGTTCTTGTCAGCTCAGCTTCCTGCACACAACACTGTGCCCTGTTTCTCCTGGCATCAGAGCCCTGTGTCTCTGCTCTAGCCCTCATTTTCACATCTTTCTTCCCAGCAGACACAAGGCTCCCTCAGTTCTGGGGATTCCGTGTGGCTGCCAAGGCCCAGTGGCAGAAAGGCTTCAGAAACCACCTTATAAAGCAAGCCACTGGGCCTGGCGGCTGACTTTCCATCTGCCACAAACCCCACCCAGAGGCGCAGGATTCTGTCACAGCTAGTCCTTGTTCTCAACCACTGGGAGCCCTGGGGAGATGGAATTTAGGAAAACAGCAGCCAACCTGGCTTCTAGAATCTTCCTCTGAGGGCCTCAGCTGCTGTGGGCAGCCAAGAAGACATCTGATGCAACTTCTCAAAGGCACCCATTCACAGTGGGGCCTATGAGCCAGGAGGTACCCAGGCTAGACCAGAACGAGCAGGCTCCCTGTCATCTACAGAGAATGAAAACTGAGCTTGAAGCCAACATAGACCAGACAGACGCGAAGCCCTAGGACATAACACAAGCCAGAAATAGAGTAATAAAAACTGCTGCTCCACATCTCTGCTTTCTTGTACCTGTAACCATAGCCGTACACAGGGGCATGGTCCCCTGAAGACAGTTTCTACTTGTGAATTTAGCACGTAGCCACTAAACAGTTACTGAGCACCTACTATGTGCAGGGGGCATTGCTTACGCCCATGAAAAATAAAACGGCAAGTGAAACCATTTCTACCCTCTAGCAGCATCCCCAAGGATCTCAGACTCTCCACAAAGCTTGAGGTAACTGGTGGCTGTGTGAGCCAGAGAACATCACTTGCCTTCTCTGTGCCTTTTGATTCTAGGAAGTATCTAGGAGTTGCCAAGTTCCCCAGGGGGACATGAAGAGAGCGAGTTGCTCTCTATCACTGTCGCCCAAACCTCACTGGGACCTAACGACCTTGAGAGCAGCAGAAATGAGGGGGTGCATGGAGGCCTGCAAAGGCAGCCAGGATCTGGAGAGCGTTCTGCTCATCTGGGAAGGCAAAGAGGCAGACACCGAAATTCCTTCAGCTCATCTGCAGGGTGAAGGGTCGTGAGGGAAGATGAGGAACAGTGGGCTTGCTTATCCATCTTTTTGTCTCCATAGCCATCCAGTGTCCATCCGTCCGATCCATTCCTCTGTGCTCAGAAGGCGCTGGACACCGTCTGGGTGTTGAGATGAAGCAAAGAGGAGGAAGAAGACATCACAGACCATCTGTCCACAGCCCACCCACAAGGCTTTCTTAGGCGCTTCTAAAATCTCTATCCTTCTTTCTCCTCCCCCTTCTTCCCCCTTCCTTCCCCTTCACTCTTATTCTTTCTCATTTTCTTCCTCCTCCTGTCCTTCCTCTTCCTCCTTGTCCTCATTTTAACACCCCCAGTCTTTGGGCCTCAGGTCACTGCAGCCCTGGGTGAGTTTCCAGGAGGTACATGGAACTGGAGTCTGTTTCCTTTCTGTCATTTCCTGATCTTGTGTCCTGAGCAAGCCCCTCAGTCTCTTGCTTCCCGAAATGGGGGCAGTTCAGCTCTCTTTTAAGGAGCCTGTGAGATCTTGATTTTACTGTTACCTCCTGAGGCCAGGGAGATGATTCAGGGGGTAAAGTGAGCATGAGGGCTGGGTTTGATACCAGCACTCGTGAAAGCTCCACAGAGTGGCCTGTGCTATGATCCGAGGCACAGAAGAGCAGAGACCAGAAGATCCCTGTGATTCACTGACAAGCCAAAAGCATGAGCGAGCACCAGGTTTAGAGAGAGACTCTGTCTCAAAAATTATGGTGGGGAGCAAGACGCTCAGTATCAACCAACCACTGCCCCACTCCCCACAATTTCATACACACACACACACACACACACACACACAATGTGCATCCTAACCCCAGTGACATGTGCTCAGTAAGCTCTCATGGACAGAGTACATAAAGGTATTCCAGGTTCTCAAGGGATTATTCAACCCAGAGCTCCAGGAATAGTGCAGTCCAGATCTCTAGCATTGTAAGCTCTGTATCAGCTTCCTTCTGATCAGACGCAATGCTCGGGTTTCGTGCTGCTTGTTCTTAAGAGTTCATGTGCGTCTGCTAGCCAGTTACTTAATTTGCAGCTTCTACCTGGAAAACTCCCCCAGGTCATTCCAAATTCACTGGCCAAGACCAGAGTATCGTGTGTGATATGTTTTCAGCTGCTAGCAGAATAAGAAGGCTTCCTGTGGCTTCCCTTGGCCTGTTCAGAGTTCAGACACCCGATTTAGACAGCAGTGAGAGCCAAATTGGGCTTCAGAAACGAGGCCAAGGCATCTGCCCACAATGACACCTATCAGAAATACAGAAATCTTTAGTCAGAAACAAGACACAAATTACAAAGACCTTCCTTGCAGCCGCCTTCTAAAAGGGAACAGAAGTAGCCCAGAGCCATCGAAGAGTGCCAAAGTCAACTCCTTCCGGGCTAGAAAGAGTCATGGGTCAACATCAAGTTGCAATTTAATTCTATTTTGGACTTTACTGGAAAGCAGAAAAGAAGGGGGTTTAAAAGAGACAAACAACTAGAAGGAAGACTGGAACCAGATTGTACCCATGTGACCAAAGAATTGCAAGGCCCAGCAGCTTGGGCTTGATTCAGCTTGGGGGTCCCTCAAGGTCGCCTCCTACACTAGCACATTAGCGGTGATGTGTGTGGCATTGACTTTGAACCACAGCCACCATTCTAGTTTAGTCTCTTAATAGACAAGATAGAATGCAGATCAGATTGGTTGAAAAGGAATGCCCACTGCACCGCACTGATTCAACTGGTTTTAAAGTTGTTCCTGAAAAGAGCTGGGGCTAGTGGTGTGTCTCAGCTGAGAGAGTGCCTGCCTGGCCTGCACAACACCCTGGATTCCATCCCCAGCACAGCATATACAGAGTACAGCAGTACAGTGTGCCTATAATCCAGCACTTTGGAAGTGGAGCCAGGGGGATCAGAAGTTCAAGGTCATCCTCAGTTACATAGCAAGTATGAGGGTATGCTGGGCCACATGAGACCATTTACCAAAGGAAAGAAAGGAATTTTGTAAGGCAATGTGTAAGCTGCAGACAGAAGACTCATGCTACCCAGTCCAGGCACAGAGAAAGAGCTCCTTACCAGTAGGATCTTTGTAAGAAGAAGCATTATGATTTCAATTCTACTACAGAAGCTAATGAGTCACCTATCAGAATACTAGCCAACATGGCACCTGTCAATTCTGAGTTAATAGTCCCACACAGAAACAAAGACTTGAGCCCCAATGTATGTGAGGTGTGTGCAAGGGTAGTACCCATGCCCATGTGAATGTAGTGTGGCCAGAGGAGGATGTCAGCATCCTGCTCTATCACTCTTCACATTATTCCCTTGAGACAGGGTCTCTCACTGAACCTGGTACGACGCTGGCAGCCAGCAAGAGATCCTCCTGTATCTCTACAACAGTGGTGCTTATAGGCAGGTATGAGACCACACTTTTTTTTTTTTTTAATATGAGTGACTCCTTCACAGAGTCATCTTGCCACACAAGAATCTGTTTTTGCTTTGTAACAGGACCACACGGTTCTTGAGTATTGCCTTACGTTTCTCCAGAGACTAATACCAAGAAAGGCCAATACTTACTCTTCAGTAAAGAGGCAAAGTCCAGAGCCCACATGCCTGGATCTAAACCACACACTTCCAGCCCTTAGGGAGTAAAGGACCTAAGGTCATCTATTCAACATGTACTTGTAAAAACTGTGTCACATGTCACAGGCATGTTGTGAAGTTCATGTCAGATCAGTCATGACCAAGCCTTGAATATGAACCTACAGTATCAAGTTGGCATAGAAACATGAGCTCCTGTTATTAGTGCTGGTGAGCATCTCTGAAGGAGCAGCATGGCAGCCCCTGTACTGCTAACTTCTTGATAGAGTGCCATCAAAATAAAGAGCTACTTAATGCAATTTGCTTCCTAATTAATTACGTTATCTCTAAATTGAATTATATTGTTTTTCTTGCCAAGGAACACTGGTGTGATCACCTTGGGCTGTTTGAAATGCCCAGCCATGAAAACCCTGCTCAGATGGCATCCCTGTGGTTTTGCTTGATAAACAGGAGGCTGATGGAGGTTTGTGAAGAAGTATCTTGGCCATGATAATAAAGCCTCACAATGCCAAATGAACAAAAATCGCTGTGTCTGTATGTACTTGTGTGTCTATGTGTGAGTTTGCAGCGTGTGTTTACGTTTGTGTATGTGTATATATTTCTGTGTGTTTGTGTGTGCACATGTATATATGCACGTGTGATGGCTATCTAGTTTTATGTCATCTTGATACCAGCTAGGGTCATTTGGGAAGAGAGACTCCCCACTGAGAAAATGTCCCCGTCAGACTGGCCAATAGGCAATCAATTGCAAATTATTTTGATTAATGATTGACATAGGAGGGCTCAGCACACTGTAGATAAGGCTACTCTTGGACAGGTGGTCCTGAGGTATATATAAGGAAGCAAGCTGTGCAAGGCAAGAGGAGAAAGCTCATAAGCACCGATGTTTCGTGACCTCTACTTTATTCCAGCTTCTAGGACCATACTCTGAGTTCCCATCCTGACTTCTATTCACGAAGGACTGTGATCAGGATATGTAAGCTGAAATAAACCCTTTCAGCTCCAAGTTAGTTTGGGTCATGGTGTTTATCTTAGCAACAAAACCCAAACTAAAAAATAAAAAATAAAAGTATATGTGTACATCTGTTTGTACCTGGTTTGTGTGTTTGTATAAACATGTTTGTGTGTATATGTTCATGTAAGTACATAGTCATGTGTGTGTGAATGCATATGGAAGCCAGAAATCAACTTCAACTGTGAACTCGGGTCCTCGTGTGTCCTGGTTGTTTTGTTTACTTTGTTTGTTTTTTTGAAAACTTGACACAATCTAAATTCATCTGAAAAGAGGGAACCATGATTGAGAATGTATGTCCATTGTGGAGCATTTTCTTAATTGATCATTAATATAGAAGGGTTTTACCCATTGTAGGCAGTGCCATTGAGGTAGATGTACTGAACTCATCATATGAGGGTGAGCAAATGCCCACCTGGCTTTATGAGGTAGCTAGATGCTCAGGACATAACCTAAATGGGCCTCCCTAGAAGGCCTTGAAGTTCCCTAAAAGAGCAGAGGTTCATCCTGAAGACTGATGGACACATCTAATACAGCCACCAACTCAGTCATCCTGCAGCTGAGAGGTGGAAGGAGCATCAGTGAGAAGGACATTCTCTGCCCCCTACATGTTCTTTTTAAAAGGTCCACTCAGACTTCCTGAATGGCCCATGCAAACAGCACGGGGAGCTAGCTCCCTGCCACAACCAGCTGTATTCATTTTCCCTTCATGACTTCTTTTTTAAACAAATATTTTAAGATTATTAATAACATTTATTTTACATGCCCTTTACTGTTCCTTCCTCCACACCCTCCCCCATAGAACCAATAAATATCCTGATTACATAAACTGGCTTCTTAGAGCCCACTCCCTATGGTGGGATGCCTTGCTCAGCTTGATACAAGGAGGAAGGGATGGGTCCTGCCTCAACTTGATATGTTAGCCTGTGTTGACTACCCAAGGAAGGCCTTGCCCTCTTTGAGGAGCAGGCAGCAACAGGTGGCAACAGCAGGTCAGATACTATCACTTTGACTACCAGGGCACATGTGGAAAGGAATCTAAAATTCCTCTGTGTTAACACCACACAGCTGGTGGATTTGAGAGCCTATATCACGGTGCGAGAATTTACCTTCTCAAGGCCACCCAGAAGCCCAAGTCCAAGGGCATCCTTCACATGAGAGGTTACATGTATAACATGGGTAGGGTATAGAAGAAGCAGAGTACAACCTTCAGGTCCCTGTGAGTTGGACCAGGTAATATACACATGTTCTACAAATACACACATATCACACACACATACACACACACACACACACACACACACACACACACACACACGCTCCACAAATATACATGATGTATGCTTTACACATGAACTTCTCAGATGCATACCAGAGATTCCAGAACCCATGGCTTTCCACTGCCTGGACTCAACCACATTCTCCATTCTATAGGCAGAAAGCGAAGTAAAATCCATATAAACAGATTAAGTACTATGGAGACTAACTGCCAATTTAATATCAAGAACTGTGGAGGACAAAAGTCTCTCTTTGAGACCAGCATTTTTGGAGTGAGGTGAAGAAGAGGAAGCAAAGGGTACTGTAAGAGCTAAGAACATCAAAGTTCATCTGGTCACCTCAATGGGTTCTCCCTGCCAGCTACCTGCTGCCAGGTGCCATGTTGGAAGATAGTTCAATGGAACAGCACTCTGCTAGACCCAATGAGGCATTCTTTCTCAGAAAAGGCACCCCAGAGACCAGGTATATCTACAGCAAAGATTTTTAACCATTTTCTAGATGTTTCCATTTGCGTCCATCTTCTGCCTCTACACAGAACTTGGTGCTTCCCCCGGGGCCCTGCCTGGTGTGTTGACTTCCTGTATCTAGGGTAACTGAGAATAACACTCCTCTCCTGTTGTCACTCAAACATCTGTACAAATGAAGACTTAGACACAAGGGTAGACCCACGGCTGGCTCTTGTTATGAACACCTTGCCTTCTCTGTCTCCACCCAGATTCATTCAGTACCCACAGGAAGCCTCAGCACACTTCCTAAGAAATGACTCATTCTATTTCTAGCCTGTCACATTCGAAAAAGAAAGTGACTTGGACTGCCTCATCATGACAGGATGGAAGCTTGGTGAGTCTGCAGATAGGAATACACAAGGCATCTGCACAATTGTATGGTGCAGGGTCTGTGCTGTAACTGTGCCATGGTAAAGGGAAGGCTGCCATAGGTAAGTGGATGGTAGTGGGCACTCCAATAAAACTTTATTAACAAAATCAGACATAGGGCCAGATTCGCCCATCTCTATAGCAAACATGATACAATGGACCTTAAATTCTGGAGTGAACATGCTAGCTGAGGCTCCAATAAAATAGACAAAGCTTCAGATAGGTGACTCTTGGTGCCCCTGCCACACTTTGTCTGTGGCAGTGTGAGCCTAGGGCCCTGTGCAGCTAGGCAAGTATAGCACCATCTAGCTCCAGCTGAAGAGCTCTTTTTACTGTTTACTTTTGAGACAGAGTCTCTCTAAGCTGCCCAAACTGGTCTCAAACTCACTCTGGAGTTCAGGCAGAGCTTGGAACTTGTGATCTTCTTGCTTCAGCTGCCCAAGACCAGATAGGTATCACCAGGCCTTGGCCAAAGCACACTCCACAGCTCTCAACAGCCTGCTTTAGCATGGCAGAACAGATTCAGTATAAATGCTTCAAGGAAAAGTTATGATTTTAAAAAAAAGTGACCAAAAAGTTATGTAAGGAAATATTTAATTCAGTGACCCTTTGTACTGAAAGTTGAAGTGGGACTTCGGGAAGGAGCTAGCAAAAATGCTAAGTTGGAAAGGATGCTTGCCACCAAGACTGAAGATCCAAGCTCCATCCCCCTGGACTGCAGTGTTGAAAAGAGAAAGCTAACTCTTACAACTTGTCCTCTGATCTTTACACACAGGCCCTAGCACATGGACCAGATACCCACACAAACAAATAAATAAGTGCACTTAGTCTGTGTATATAAGTGTTCCTCCTGCATATCTGTCTGTGTACCACATGCATTAAATCACATCCATGGATGCCAGAAGAAGATGTCAAATTTCCCAAAACTGGAGTTATAGATAGATGTAAGTTACCATATGGGTGCTGCAAATTGAATCCAGATCCTCTGAAAGACTAACCAGTGCTCTTAAACCACTGGACATCTCTCCAGTTCTTAAGAACAATTTTGGAAATTGAGGGAGAGGGGCCTGCTCCTTTTGACTTAAGTATGAAAAGCTTTGATCAATTTATAGGAAGAATGCTTCATGGAAACCTAGATTTTCAGAAGAAGTAGCTTACTGAACAATTCCCCACCCAAACCTGATGAACCTGTGATCTGTCAGTGTGTATATCGTTCAGTCCTTAGTACCAGTCCATTTGACAAGAAGGTTCAGTCATGTGCAAGTTTATTCAGAGCAAAAAAATACTGTTTCATAGCTTGCTATTTTGTCTTTTTAGAATAAAACTTTGAATTTTATAAAGTACTAAGGCCAGATAAACTTAGATATATATAAGACACACAAACCCAAATTACAGTTTGTGCTCAAAGTCTTGTAATGCCAGAATCATATGATTAAAATTTTTAACTTTGTATTTTTAAATAATTACATACTCTACACATTTAATTTTTCAAATTAGCAACAGAGGCATAGGTAATGTAATTTCCTCCCTCCTTCCTCTTTCCTTTCTTCCTTCCTTCCCTAATTCTTTGCAAACCATCTACCCCTGAGCTATGCCCAGCTCTCTAATGTCAAATGGTTAGCCACAGAAATATACTATGCTTATATTATAATAATATTAGAACTGATAGTGGATCAATGCAGGAAAATCTATTCACTGCATAGAACTATTCAAAAATCAAGGCATGTTTTGTCTTTTATCCTGCAAACAAGCCCAAAATGAGACAGATAAACCAGACATGCAAATTCAAGGCTAAGGAAGTGTGGTCACAGCTTAAATTCAGAAACCACACTGTCACTCAGCTCATCTTCATGTGAAAACCTTCCAGAGCAGGCAGGACTGACCTTCCATTACCACTAAGGAGTCACATCTTTCTATCATTCTCTGTAAAGCTAAGCGCCATCCAGAGAAATGCATGCAGCTATGTATGTTCAGATATTCTAGCATTCTAAAGCAGGGTGGTAATGCCCCACAGACCACTCATCTTTGCTTTTCACTATGCTGTGTTTTCAAAGGGCAGCTAAAGCCCAGTTAAGAGCTGTGAACTTGGCAGAAAAGCAAATGTCAACCCCAAAACATCAATTTACTGCATGAATTGGTCTCTACTTCAACAGCTGAATGTGTATGCAAAGTTAAGGGTGTGGGGAGCGATGGTCCTCACCTCTGAGTCCCTCAGCTCTGGACCCTGTACAAACTTCTGGAACAGACAGCAGGCAACTGTTCTTGCTGCACCCTGCCCCTCCCCCACACTGTGACTTTGGCTTTACCATCACAGCACCTCAGGAGAGCAAGCTTTCCATCACACGCTATGATTCCATGAAGAGCACATAAGCAGTGTATTTTGACTTTAACAAAACACCTGTGCCGTGCCCCTCATCATACCTTTTCATGCTTCATAATTTCTTCTTTTAAATTTTTTTTTTCATGTAATATAATCTGATCATGGTTTCCCCTCTTCCATCTCCTCCAAGATCTTCCCTACTTCCCCACTGGCCCAACTCCAGGCTTCTTTCTCTTTGGCAAACAAACAAACAGGCAAACCAAACAAGTAAATGAAACATTATTTTGTTTTGTTTTAAGGAAAAGCACATGAAACACACATATACACAAAGCACATAAAAATACAAAATCAGACTCCATAATAAACAAGCAAAAGACCAATAAGACATAAAATGCCAAATACAAAGCAATGGGTGACAAAGAGTCTATACCATTGGGTTCCTTTTGTGTTGACCATTTATTACAGGGTATGGGGCCTGCCCTTAAGTGTGGTCAGCATCCTTAGTGACATTTCATTAGGGAAAACTAAATTTTCCTTTGAAAGCAGAAGTCAGTTAGAGATACCTTCTTGGTTACTGATGGGGACTGTGTTCACCATCCCCTCACAGTGCTTCAACCCTGTTTGACTTGAATATGTGTAGAACGTGTGCAGGCTGCCAGTCTCTTGAGAGTTCATACGTGCATCAGTCCTGTCATATCTGGAAAATACAGATTCCTTGATGCCTTCCATCCCTTCTGATATTTATACCCCTTCCACTTCTACCTCCTCTTCTATAGAGCTCCCTGAGTCCTGAAGGGAGGGGTTTAATAAAGACATTTCATTGAAGATGGAGTGTTCCTAAATCTCTTACTCTCTGCACATTATCCAGTTGTGGGTCTCTGCATTAGTTCCCCTCGACTGCAAGAGGAAGTCTCTCTGATGATGGTTGAGCATCTGATCTAAAGGTAAAGCAGACTATCATCAGGAGACATTTTATTACAATATTGCTTTAGCAGAAAAATAGAATTTGGATTTCCCCTAGGCCCAAGTCATATCCAGTGTATGGCCACCTGGGAAGTGTCCAGCAGGGGTTCCATTTTATAATGTGGGCTTTGGCTCCAATTAGATAATGGTTAGTTACAGCCATAACTCCTGTGCCACTGTTGCATCAGTGTATCATGTAGACTGGTGGCCATTGTAGATCAAAGGGTTTGTAGGTGGGTTAGAGTTTAGTTTTCTTCTCTGGTAGAATGCAGCATTCAGTACTATGAATACTAGTAGGGGTGAAGGCTCTAGTTAGGCAAAAGCCCAGACTTCTCTGTGTTCAATAAGCTGTGTCAGTGTTGTCTTCAGCATAGGGCCTTACCATTAGTTTGTGGAGAGCAACCAATAGGCTTAGCAATTGCCCACATTGTTGTTTACAGATTTCCATGGGGCCCCTTTGGCCAATGACTAAACTATATGTAACCCATTTCATGACACTTGAGGTTTTACTTGGTGATGTCTAGTTGGGTTGCCTCCATTATTGGGTGACTCTATCTGGATATCTTTCATATATGTATAGTTTTAATAAGCTTCTACAATAGAAGATTTCATATGACCCCCTCAAATGGCTCTCAGTGTTAGTTGTCCTGCCTTATTCTACCTCTTTCCTCTCCATGTTTCACAATTTCAAACATACATGTATTTTGATTAAATTTATTCCCCCATTCTCCCCTCCAAATTCCTTCTCTAATGAGAGGCCATTACATTTTTTATGGGAATATTATTCTGTCACACTAATAAAATACCTGAGGCTGAAGCTGAGTAACTTCATGAAGAAAAAGTTTATTTTGCTCACAGCTCTGGAGGCTCAAGGTGCTGAAATCATTTTACAATTTTATAGCAACATTCACATAAAAATAAACCAGGCATCTCATAAGGACCACATCCCTTCCTTCCATCAGCCTCAAGAGTTTCCACTAATTCTGCCTCCTCCCACCTCCTGGCATCAAAACACAGAGAATCAAGCGCCTCCTAACACAGGCAATTCTGGGGAGCTAGAAATTCATGGCAGAAGAATGACCGTTGCCGATCTTGGGGGACAAAAACCTCAAATCAGAATGGCTAACTATATTTTTTTAAAGATAACTAGCATCTGTGTCTCCCTTCCATATGCTCTTCTTCAATAGGACCTTATACCTCCATCTGGTTAAGAGATGGGATATTTTCCCTACTCTTAGAGTCCAATTTGACCTTATGATAGATGGTTCTTTAGTAACCCTGAAGTTTCTTGAAATTTCCGCTTTTCAGCCAGTTAGACTCCAGCTACTACAAAAGAAGCAACACTCCCCAAGGTCATCAAGTTGTGAGGCACTCCAGCAGAAGGAAAAGAAGATGCAATGCAGAGAAAAACAGAAGTCAGAAGGCACCAGACTGAAGGATGTAGAAGCCATCTTGGAAGAGGCTTGGCTCAGAAGTCTGCAGGCAACAGGAACCAAGACAAACCTCCCAGCAGAGCCCTTCCCACATCCAGTCCAACAAAACTCTACATTAAATAAAAGACATGTGGAACATCTACAACCCCAAATTCCAAAACCCAGACCTTATGGAGGAATAACTATTTGCATGATGACGTGATTCTAAAAATCCCACACATGACTTCTAGGAATGTGCTGCAGTCAAAACACCATCACATAACATTACCTACAGGCTACATGTCAGAAGAGCATAAAGGATCTTCACGATCTGACTTGGGTCCCATCCCCATGATGGCTCATTATATCCACATGCCGATGGTCCCAAATATAAAACAAATAAGCTGTCTGGATGTGGTAGTGTACACCTGAAATCCAGCAATTAGGAGCCAGAGGCAGGAGGCTCATGAACAAACCCTTATGCAAGTTTTCAATAGTTATTCACTTAAACATTGACATGCATTAGGGGAAAATGGGCTTCATTAATGTCATTTTTCTGGATGTCATAGCTTAGCCTTAGACTAGGTAAAAATTAAGTAGATTTAAATTAAAAGGTGGACACTAATGGGATCAAGAAGATGAAGAAAGGTGAGAAAATAAGGCACCTGGGCACAGCCCTCCCTCTCACTCAGGATAAGAACGCTCAGCACACAGTAGGTACAGAACACTGTTTGCTTCTCTCTCCTGTGGTCTAAATGGTGCTGGTCTCTACTTTGGATGTAGCTCCAACTACATGATCAAGGTCTGGAAGTTGGATGTAGATTCCCCAAGTTATTGGGGATAGTTCTCCAGTCTCTATTTCATGAAAGGTTTTTTGTTCGTTGTTCAAAGGAAAGCCATCCCACAGGGCCAACCCACAGCTCTTAGCTTCACTCATGCAGTGGTTGTGGCTGGGTATGTTGTTTCATCCCCACCAGAGCACACAAAACTTGGACACCATGGCCACCCTCCAGGCACCACTCTGAAGAGTTAATGGCAGTTATAATCTGCTACTTCTTCCCTGGACTAACCTCCCAGGTTGTCTTGTAACCTAATCCCAGCTCTCCCTGTACATTTGACCTTGAACTTTGTTTCAGGAAGCAAAGAACCAGCACACTGGGCCCGGTAGCCTCCAGACACATATTAAACACACACGGTTCACTAGGCACTGAGGATTCCACACCACACACCAAGGTCTGAGCCCATCTGTGCGAGGGGTTTCCATTCTATACAAAAGGAGATGAGGTTTCGTGCAGCAAAGATTGATTTGGATAGAGATTAACCGTATAGCAACGAGGCAGCCAGAGGGCAGGAGCTGGAAGTCTACAGTCCGCAGTCAGATTTACCCACCTCATGCTTTTTGTACCAAGTTTTATGGACACACATCTACATACTAAAGTCTATTGTTGTCTGGCTGATTGTCAGAAACAAAGAAAATGGGCACACTCAGAAGGTAAATTTTAAGTGAAGAATGAAATGGTTGGAAGGGGTTAGCCATGCTGGTCTCTGTAGTAATCATTCTAGATATATAGTACAGCAAGTGTGAAGGCCATAGGGGCATGTTAAGCTTAAAGAAATCTGGAGACAAAGAGAAAGCAACTTGGTCTGAGCAAAAGAAATAAGGCAAAGTACCTTGATAGTCCGAGGAGGCAAGATTTTTAAACCTCACAGACCACCGTAGGGATTTCTTGTCAGTGTGGAAGAAAGACTATGAAAGTCACTGGGGTCTGTCCCTGAAGAAGGGGTTGACAGGGCCTGGGGATGGCTTAGTCAGTAAAGTACCTGCTGTGCCAGCAGAAGGACCTGAACTGGGAATAGCACCTCCCAGCACCCATGTGGAAAGTTGGGTGCATTGGTCTGACAAGATGGTTCAGTGGGTAAAGGCATTTGCCACTCCTGAGTTTAATTCTCATTACCCTCAGGATGACAAATTAACTCTCACAAGTTTCCTTATGACCAGCACATGTGCACCTGAGCATGTACGAAAGTTTTCTTGTGACCAGCACATGTGCACCTGAGCATGTATGTAAGTTTTCTTGTGACCAGAATACGTGCACTTGAGCATGTATAAAGCCAAACAGACACAGAGAGAGAGACAGAGAGAGAGATAGAGAGACACAGACACACAGAGATACACACATAGACACACAAAAACACAAAGAGAGACACACAGATAAACACACATACACACACATACAATACACTACAGTAATTAAGTATGTTTTTAAAAGTTAAGCCAAATACTGGAGTAAATGGCTGTAACCGTCCCCTAGTTCTAAGGAGGCAGAGAGGGTTGACCCCTGGGACATGCTGGCCAGCAGGTCTCACTAAATTAATGAATCCATAGTAGTTTGGTGAGGACTCTGTTCTAGAAAATAAGGTGGAAAGCGTTAGGTCCCAAATCTGGGACAAATGATTGAAGTGTCCATTAACAAACCAAAATGGACCAGGCCATCTGGTTCTCTCAGCATCCCTTCATCCCTACTTGCTACAGAGTATGGCTGGCATATCCCACCCCTACCCTAAACTTCTCCAGCCCAGGGCTAGGCTGCCCTTCCCATTTTGGGTACCTGGTCCTTTTGTCTACCCTTCACCCTCTGGGTCTCTTGGCCAGTCTCTTGGCTCAGGCCACTTCTCTTAGTTAGCATCTCCTCTTTCTCCTCACATGGCCCAGCTCAATCTGGCCATGTCCACTCTGGCCTCTCCCAGCTGCCCCTGCCTCTGGCTATGCTCTCCCTCACAGCTACAATAAACTTTCTCCTCCACCACAGCTAGAGGCAGCCATGCCCTCTCTTCCTATGCCTTTCTTCATTCAGAAAGCAACTGAGAAAGACACCTAATGTCAGCCTCCGGCCTCCATGCCAACACCTCACTTCTGCCCTTGCTCTGCATTACTCCAACCCCAGCACTGCCCTCCAAGCTAACTCAATTGCTCAGACAAGACGCCTCCAGACGTGCTAGGCCAGCAGCCCACAGTGTGTCTCACCCAGACCATTGTTTTCATTTAAAAGAAACTCACATTCATGTTGGGGAAGGGACTATTAGTTCACTTGAAAATCATGTCTAATAGTCCAGTTATAGGGGCTTAGTTTAGATGCAATAAACACATTATGTATGTGCATGCACATGTGTGTGCAGGTACATGTGTGTGCGTATGTGTGGAAGGCAGAGGACATTCTTAGTATTGCTCCTTAAGCACCATGTTGAGACATGCACTGTCATTGAGACCTGGGGCTTACCTATTAGTCTTGGCTGACTGGCCAGCCAGCCCTGGGGATCTTTGTGTTTCCATGTGTCTAGTCTGGGATCAGAAGGGAGTGACACCATGCTTGGCTTTTCTCTTGGGTGCTGAAGATCAAATTCAGGCCCTTGTATCTATGCAACAAGCATTTCCCTGACTGAGGTAACTAACCTCCCCCCCCCACACACACACATAGTAAATATAGTTTTTAAATGTCCACCTATCAAGCACCTAAAATCACTTCAGGTATAAGTGGGGAAATAATTTTTTGGGTTTCAAAGTTGCCCTGGAACTTAGTTACTTTCCACCTATGGAAGTCATTTTCCATGGGGTACCGAGAGCAGTCTGAGCTACAAAGCATATCCTCTGCAGTCCAACGTGAACTTGACTCTGTTGCTTGTTTCCCACAGACTTCAACCTAGGAACCTCAGACAGCTCCACTGTGAAATGGAGCCGGAAATGGGGATGCTGTGAGAATTCAGAGATGGGCAGGACTTGGCCCAGACCCAACTCACAGCAGATGCTCTACAAATGACCACAGCACTAATTGCAAACCCATCATTAACTAGAGGCATAATTATGTTCCTCGCATGTCCTTTGATCTCTCAAAAGGTGCTAAAAGCATCATAGAGGATCTGGGCTTCTGATCCATCTGCATTCCCATCTAATCACCCCCTCACCCCACCCCCACCTCCTCTGCCCAGAGCTTTCAAGGACATCTTGGAAGACTGGCAGTTTTCTTCTGGCCTTTCCAAACTAGGTCTCCTTCTTCTTCCTTTCTCTTTATTTTTTGTTTCCAAAGGCCTTCTGATTAACCATCTTCCAGAGGAGGAATTGTAGCAAATGTTCTTCACACCAGTCCTGCTGGGTGGGGAGGTGGTACTCAGACTCAATCAGCTACCTGCAGGGACACAGGCTGCAGTTCCTGCCAGCACTGATCCAGGGAACATCCTGCAAAGCATCCCTGAGTGGCCTGTGGCCTAAAAACCCCAATAGCCCGGGGTGGGGTGGGGGCATCAAACCTGAACTCAGACAGGACAAAAGTGTCACCTGCTGCAGAGAAATTACTTTCCTTAAAACATAAGGTTCAACCATAGTCCTCAACTAGGGATTCCAAATTTCTCTTTGAAATCTCTTCTGCACATGCAGATTTATGTCTCTGGCTTTGTTAAAAAATCATTAAAACAAGAGTTGGGAATACGGCTCCATGGGTAAAACACTTGCACACATGAGCACCTGAGGCTGGATCTCATAACCCATGTAAAGCCAGATGAACTAATTGCAGCACTTCTGTGACATGTGAGGCAGAGATAAGGGGATCCAGGAAGCTCCCGGGCCAGCAAGTCTGGCATATAAAGCAGTTAATCTGAAACCCTGTCTCTAACAAAATGGAAGGCCTAGACCGACACCAAGATTGCCCTCTGACCTCCATAGGGCGGGGGTCACATCACTTGTGTTTCTTCTTTCTAGAACTGTGCTTCAAGGCTATGTACATAAAGTTATAGTATCCCCCTCCACAAACAAACAAAAAATAACAAAAATAAATAAAAACAGGTGCTTTGTGGGAAAGTGTAAGGAGATAACTCACAGGTTAGTGTCCGCTGGGTACCACACATACACATATACACGTGCACTCACAAAACAATGGGTACTGCCATAGTGAACGCTGTGTGTCTACTACTGGACTGGGCAATGGGACACCCAGATTAAATATAATTCCTGGTGTGTCTGTGATACTAGTCATAATCAAAACTGTAAACCAGTAAAGGGCATGAACTTCAATTCCCTGAGTCTGAAACAGAGAAATGAGGGAGGAATTTTCCCTTTACTGCCTCACCAATAAAGCTGGAACACCCGGTTTCCCCCAGTTCCAAGATCAGGGTTGACATCATCATTGCTTGTGGTTCTCAAACCTTGGACTGAGAGACTGGTGCTCATGACCAAGCCTTTCTGGGTCTCTAACTAGCAGGTGGCCAATTCTCTGAGACTTCTTTAGCCTCTGTAATTATGTAAGCCAATTCCATTGATAAATTCATGTTTGCACATCTGTGCATGACTCTCTGTTATGCCCCTCCATACACACACACACACACACACACACACACACACACACTCACACACGAGCAGGGATGGAAAAGAGGTATTTGTCCTCCTTTATTACCTACAAGGTATAAATTCCTTACATAAAATGGTGTTATATCTGCATATAATTTACATACATCCTCTCCCATTGTTGCGATCATCTATACCTTATATATTCTGTCCAATATCTTGTAAATACAGTGGAAACAGTCTATCATTTAGGAAATAATAATAAGGAAAATATTAAGAATAACACTGTGTGATAAACACAAAATGGGGAAAATTAGGTGAAAAGAAATTAACAAATTAGGAACTATACAAGTAAACAAAACAGTTTACTCCAGAGAAGCAGTGGTATAAGAGCTGGTGAGGAGAACTTGGCTCTGTGGCCACTGCTCTTCCTGTCACTGTGTTCAAACTGCTGACACAAGGAACTGAAGGTAGGCAGGGTACTCTGGCTCACAGCGAGGTGACATGGTGAGGAAGGCATGGCCCCAGGAGGTGCTGCTCACACTGCACCCACAGTCAGGATGTACAGAGGATGCTGCTACCCAGCTTGTTCTTCCCTTTTGATACAGTCTAGAACACCCACCCATGGCATGGTGCCAGCCACATTTGGGGTGACTCTTTCCTCATCAGTTACCGCAATCTAGAGAGTCCCTCACAGACATGCTCAGAGTGTTGTTTAAAATCCCATTAAGTTACAATCAGGATTAACTTTCACAGACTCCCTGTGGGCCATATGGTTCCTGTGAGGCCTTTTCAATCCTGCACATACAATGTCTTGTAGCCACAGATAATATTTATTGAATGGGTGTGGCTGTGTCCGAATAAAACTTTATTTGAAGAAGCAGAGAGATGTCTACATTCGGCCCTGGGGTCACATTTTGTTGACCCTTGACTTTGTGAGCAACCCTTAGCACACTCTGGAAAGTATGTGTATTACCCAGGGTTTTTATGACCATAGACTTTGGCTGGGCAAGTCCTGGGTGAGGCCTAAGAGTCAGCAGGGCTAGCAAGTTCCCAGGCTGACACTGCAGCTCCACATAAGTTGCAAAGGAAAATACTCCCTCTCTTCCAAAAATCAAGAGGAGGAGGAGGAGGATCTACTTCATCTAAACCCACTAAAACCCGTTAAGAAGCATTTGGCAGAAATCAATCCAAAAAAGTAATTTATTTTCTCAACACCCAGGAAGAATTATGCAATTTAGGTCCATCCTCCAGAAAGGATGCCATGTCATTGTTGATCAAGGACGGAACCAACTAACGTTCATTATCATAAAGCAGAATGTCTAGCCCTTTTGAAGCATGGCTGTACATTTTCTGATTGCTGTTACAGCAGCCTATAGCAATCAATGCAGGTAAACCAATGTATTCAAAGGTGGGCCATGGATACTACAACTCATCACCAGATACATGCTACATTAGCAAAGTGTAGAACTAAGTATCTTTTCAGAAAGCGAATCTTTTGAATTTCGGGGACCACTGCCAGCAATTCCAACTTGGGAGAGGCAGTAGGGATAATGACCATACATCACTCTGGGGTCTAGATTTTCTGATTTGTATCAGAGAAATTTCTGTGAGACCTGACCTGCCACTATGCTGTGAAGATGTTAGGCAGACAGGAAGGGGCCAGTTTAAAGGCTCCACATGAAGCACTCACTACTCAGTCTCTCTTTCTTTTGGGTCACAGAGAAATCAGAATGACAGTTCCGCTCAGGGACTGATGGCTGTTAAATGATGTAACCAACTTTGGAAAAAAAACTTCAATGATTTTTTTAAGGAAATTAAATGTAAATTTGCCATATGAACTACAATTCTACCTACTTCCCAGAATCTAGTACAGAGACATGAAAGTATAGTCTAGACATGCAGGCAACCTCTCACAGCAGCACTACTTGCAATAGTGAAAACATAGCTACAATTCTTCAGCCATTGAAGGACAAGTGAGCTATGTATAGATCTCAGAGGTGAAGTCAGTGATGGAGCCAAGTAGTGGCAACATAGCACAGGCTTCCTTCTGGAGAAAATGTCTAGAATGGACTTGATGCCAAAGGCAGTGGGTGACTTGTTGCCTAGTAACAGTTCAGATAGGCATAAGAAATCTTACCAGGCTGGTGAAACATCCTGAAACTAGCTTTCGGTGGTGGGTGCTCAGCTCTGTGAGATCACTATCATTGGCTGAGACATAAAAGACATAAATTTCACAGTATCTAACTTATACATCAGCACATATTTTTTTAAATAAAAGGTTATAGGCTGCAGCTCAGTGATAGAATAGTTGCCTAGTATGTGTGAGGCCCTGAGTTCAATTCTCACACTGAGATGGAAGGAGAAAAAGGAACTAAGGGAGGGATGGAGGGGGGAGAGAGGGAGGAAGGGAAGCGTACAACACACACACACACACACACACACACACACACACACACACACACTTGAAGGCCATAGTCAGCTCGGAGTTACCATTAAGCATTAAGCATAAAATACACACACACACACACACACACACACACACAGAGGCCAGCAATGGCTTTAGTCATCTGGGTGCTGGGCCAAGAAAACAAGCCCACAAGACTGCCAAACTGGGGCTCTCCTGACCTAGTATCTCTTTTATAGCACCAAAGGTATCTCATGAGGAATAGCAGCTTCATACATAGGCTCAACAATCTCCTTCTCCCTTTATATTAAAAAAGAAAAATATCTGAGACACTGCAGAGTACTCTACAATCTGAACTCCATTTCTTCCGTTTTCCGTCTTACTGGTCTTTCCCACTGGAGTGTTGGATAAGCTTATCATGGGCAAGCAAACTATGTCTTAGCTTTGATCCCTTCCACAAATCCACTTGGCGTCTTTAACATTTCATTTGGCAGACTGAATCCTGGACATGCACTTATGGGGCTGGGTTTACCCTTAACTGAGTATTGCATAAATCCAGTTACTGTGTCCGCTTCACTGTGTTTGGGGTTTTCAAAGCCAGGGCTTTATCTGAGTGGACAGCCCTGGAGTGACCTGCTCTGAATCAGAAACTGAGTCCTTTTTCCCACCACTGATTTTTGAAGATTGTCTCAAAGCTATCAATGTCACCAATATCTCAGAAAGCATTATCCTGGGCTCATCATATACTGAGGCACACCCCAGACTCCAAGGAGACACCACAGCATACCCACACTCACATATATGGATCTTTGCAGAAACCACCTCACTCTACATCCATTCCCAAATTCCCTTTCTTCCTGGCAACAGCCAAGAAGGTCTGCACACAATGAAGTACTCTAACCCTTAAGTATGGGACAAGGAGAGATGTGAGCTCCTCAAAACAGGAAAATGGAAAACTAATAAAGAAAAATGGGTAGAGGAAAAATAAGAAAAAAAAATCTAGTCAGAGATAAGCCAGTTTCCTTTATTTCCTTTAACCCAAAGCTCCAGCTTTCTTTAGGTGTGTGTGCATGCGTGTGTGTGTGTGTGTGTGTGTGTGTGTGTGTGTGTGTCCACCAGGGAGCCTCCTGTCCCCTCCTCCCCAGCCCTGGAATTACAAGCACCTGCTGCCACAGCTTCCTTTTTCATATAGGTTCTGGAAGTGAGCTCAGAGCCTCATACTACCTTGTCCTCAGTTGTTTTTTTAAATGGACTTTAGCCACCCTGACTATATACTATAAGTGTGGTCATTAATGAAGATAAAAGGCAGGAATCTGGAAGGTCTTGTGCTGCACAAAGTAGGTGTTCAATGGTGCCTGAATGCACAGTCTTGGCACACATATCTACTTTTGCTGGCCATTCCCTCTCGTCATGGCTGTTCAGGCATTAGAGCACAGTTGGCACATTCCAAATGAGCAAGGCAAGATTGTACCATGTGGAAGCAGCATCCAGCTGAGTTAGGATGCTTTCAACCCTCCTGGGATCTGTCTCGGAGACGCCCATGAAACTCTCCAATCACAGCCTTCACACAAATTACTCCAGATAGGGCAGAAATGCAAGAGAAATGGCTAACAAAGGTCAAGCTCTGCACCCAAGGTAAAGGGAGTGGTCTCTGTCCCAGAACCTTCTTTAACCAAAGCAAAGCCTCTTCTTCAAACCTTCGCTTCAGTGCCTCATCACCGTCTCCTACCACACACGTGAGTTCTTCAGAAGGCAGAGGCAGCTGCTGTAAACCTAGCCGCCTGTGACAGGGCCCTCGGAGCTATTTCAGGCTCCGTCCCTGTCTGAAGGCGGCTGTGGTTTTGGTTACATCTAAGTTTGGCCTCAGAGACTGGGGAGGTAAAGGCCTTGGAGGAGGAAAACAAATCTCAGACTCTTTACTGGTACATCCAACTCATCCTACAGAGCATCTTACAAAACCCTTCCTCCTACTCTGTGCTGAGATCCAGCAGCTGGCAGAAGAAAATTTAGTATGCTAAAATATCAGTGGTAGGTTAGGGATATGGTCCAGCACAGGGATCTGAGTTAAGTCCCTGGAACCTACATTGGAAAAAAAAAAAAAAAAAAAAGAGCCAGGTATGGTGTGTTTGAAATGCCAGCATCGTAGATGCCAAGAGAGGAGAATCCCTGGGACTCACTAGCCAGCCACTTCCTGATTGGTAAGAGACACTGTCATGGAAGTAATGAGAGCGGTGGTTGTCTTCCAGCCTCTACATGCACATACACAATTCTCTGTATGCTTGCCTGCCTGCCTACACACAGATGCCAACATCTTCTTTGGGGCTCAGGCCTCTGATGATTCTTTTGTGACTTTTCCACCCCCATCATCCACCCGTGAGCAACTGAGGACAGATGCACAGCTATCCACTGATAGGCTACAAAAGGTGTAAAACACAGATGGCTTCATGCACTTCCTCCTGAAGGCATGCGGATGGTGCGCACATCCTCCCCATCTCAGAAATCAGGTGCCAGAGGCTCAGAGAGGTGAACTGATCAGCCCAAAGTCACGGAGGCAGGGAAGAGGTGAAGGGCACCAAACCTCAAGACAGTTTGCAACTAAAGCAGTGGTCCTCCACCTTCCTGATGCTGTGACCCTTTAGTGCAGTTCCTCATGTTGTGGTGACCCCAACCATCAAATTATTTTTGTTGCTACTTCATAACTGTAATTTTGCTACTATTATGAATCATAATGTAAATATCTGATATGCAACCCCTGTAAAAGGATCATTCAAGCCCAAAAGGGTTGTGACCCAAAGGTTGAGAGGCATTATTCTAGAACCTCACAGCTGCTATACCAGCCACCCTGACCTTTCCAGTTTTCCTGGGGCTCTGACTGACACTTCCATCTGCTGAGTCTCACAGCACACAGTAGGGATGTTGTCGGTGTTCACTAAAATTGGGTTTGGTCTTATTGAAGAATGAAAATGGAAAGCAGAACTGAATACCCCACCCCCCGCCCAGAGTTAGGGATAGGAGGGCAGAAAGTAATGGGTTCCAGACAACCCAAGAGCAAAGACGTGGCTTCCATGTGCCACAGATAATGAGACTCACAAAGAACAGAGAAGCAGCTCAGAAATGCAGTTCTGTTCAGCAGCTCCTGATGGTCGTCACAAAAGCTCACATGTCTATTATGTTCACAACACGGAAGACAGGGAGTCACACATCTCCAGGTTATAGCAGGAGGAATGTAGTCTCATTCTGTTCACTTTGTAAAACACGGATAACTGTCCAGGAAGCCATGCAAGAAGAATCTTGACAACAGTTGGAACGGTTGGTGTTGCCTGCTCCCTGGAGGGTAACCGTGCTGAACGGTCTCTGTGAATGTGCTCTTTAAATCCTGAGAAGATCCTTTTGTACAGGTAAAATACAAGACCCACTTTACAGACAAGAAAACTAAGAGGCAAACTCTGCACTCAGGCCATCTTCCCATGGGTTTCAGTGGTCAGGTTACACTTGTAACATTTTCCACAAAGAACACTAAAGATTATACCAAGGCAGGATAAAAATTATGCTTGCCAAAATCCTAACATCTTAGACACAGGAGCTATCTCTGGAGCCATCTGGGCTGGGTGTGGGGAGCTGGCAGCCTGCTTCCCACTTGGATGGTATTCCCCTGGGGTGAATCTCCCACATGTGGCCACAGAAACCAGCTTTCCAAATCCAGAGTTCTTTGCCTACAATCGTGTTTGGCTCCACAGAAACCAGAAGGCATCTGGGGACAGAAGATCTTCATCATCCAAATGTTTTTGGAGCTGTGCCAGGAAACTGTCCCATGTGGAACCAGTGCGCACGATGTCACCTACAAGTACTTGGCCTGTGCTGGTGTCCACATTGCAAGATGCCACCACATCCCTCTTGGAGCAGTGCCCCAGGACATGTCACCAAACCAAGACAGCTCCTGCCTCTTTCTAATGAGAGAGAGCATGGTCGGCAAAGAGGATGCTTCAAGGCCCATCCTCATCTACCATTTCTAGAAAGTTATTCTTAGAGGCAGGAGAACCTTTCTGAAACGTGGAAATATAAATCTGCCAACTTGTGAAAATCCAGCAGAATTCACTCCTTTGATGCCAGACTTTTAACAATATTTCCTCGAGGCCAAATCGGCCTCCTGGTATCTGCAGCAGAGGGGGTGAGTAGTGGCATCCATGGTGAGCTGGCTTGGGGAGCGAGGGCACCCATATTCACTAACAGGGCCCCTGAAGCCAAATTAGCAGAGAAAGGTAAATGTTCACACTAAGAAACCAATGAAAATTTCAGAAAAAAAAAAAAAATGGGTGAAACCCATACAAGCAGGGGAAGGGGGCTAAGGCTCCAGTCAATGCTCCCAGAAGCCTAGTGTGGTCGGGGCTGTGTCTCAGTAGCATAGCAGCTGCCTGGCAAGCAGAGGCCCTGGGTTCCCAGCACAGCAAAACCTGGAAGAGAACGGAAGAATGAGGAAGCATGGGGGGGGGAGGAGAGAGAGAAAGAAAGAAAGAAGGGAAGAGACAGAGAAGGAGAGGGAAAGAGATAGAGGAAGGGAAGAAAAGGGGAATGGAGTGAGAGATTAAACAAGTCTGCGTCCTAGAGAGGGGGAGGGGAGAAAATACAAAGGGAGAAGGAGAAAATGGAAAAAGAGAGGGCTAGCACAGAAGGAGAGAGAAAAGGGAAGGAGGGAAGGAGGAAGAGAGGGAGGGAGGGAGGCCGGAGGGAGGAGGGACGGAGAGAGAGAGACAGAGAGAGAGCTGCTATTCTAGAATTATTTCAGAAGTGAGATCCAGACACTATGAAGGAACCCCAAGTCCATCAGCGTCACCCTCCCAGCTGCTCTCCATACGAACATCTCTGAACATTTCCATAACCATTTTTTCACTCACGTCAGTAATCACCATAAAAATATATGATGGTTTATTACACCAGAAGATTCCTCCACATGGGACACCATGCCCCCCTTGCACAGAACGCTGAGAGTGACCGTGACTATGGCCCAGGTAATAGCAACACAGAGGCCAGATTAAGCTATCCTGGGCATTAGTGTGTGGCCATCAATATGTACAGCTATGTGGACTGAGCTCTGGAATCCAGCTACTTGGGTTCATATCCAAGTTCGAGGCTTGCATACTCATTGGTCTTGTGTTGGCCACCCACTCTGTCCATCTCTTCAGAATGGAGATACTATTGTCCCCCACACAAAGAGTCCTCAGTGCTCACAGGTGAAGGCAAAAGACGGAAGTTCTGTGTTCTCAGTAAAGCCTATCCCTTCCCCTATTGTTTCTTCTTAGGGCATGAATTACTCTTGTGGGCCAGAGAGCATCAGTCAAGGGTGTTTTGTTATTGTTATTATTTGTGTTTTTGTTTTTACTTTGTTCAGTTCCTTAAAGTCCTGCCTTCATTCAAAATTTCTCTTATTTCTTATTTCTTCTTGTTCGTCTGTATCAAATACTCTAAGTAGCAATGGCAGGAATAGATAATGAGTGAGATTAAGCCTTCCCTCAGGAAGTCCCTTGCTCCAGTAAGTGGCAGATAATAGCTGTGGATAAAGATAGGATCATATCAAAAAAGAAGGATAAAGATCCAGCCTTCTGCAACAGCCCTCTGCACATAATCCAAAAATGAACTGTGCTGATTAAATATCCAAAGTTTGGAAGGCCGCTTTGCTGCCCACACTGAGACATTTAACACTGTGCTAACTGGGTAACAGGTACCCAGATCTCTTGTTAAACATGTTTCTGGGTGTGCCCTAGAGGATGTTTATGGATAAGATTATCATAAAGTCTGTAAATATTTATTCATTTGATCAAGTGAAGTAGGCTGCCATGCCTAAAAGAGGTAGGTCTCTCAATCAACAGAAGTCCTCATATGTCAGAAAGGCTACCCTGTAGGTTAGCCAACTCTGGCTGTCCAGTTTCCCAAGTGCAGACATGACACCCTTCCCTGTCTTTGGCCTAGGCTTAGTTCTTCTATGACTCAAGGCTGTGGATTCTCAGACTGGAAGAAAACATTTGCTCTCCCGAGTCTCCAGATTGTTGAATAAAGCCCAGGGAACTTCTCAGCATCTACAATTCCTTCAGGTAATAAAGAATAACTACACTAGGTACACAGGCACACATGTATAAAAATTCACATAAACCCACTCTAAAACTTTACATCCACACAGGCACATGCATGTACACAAACTCACAAATACTGTGAAATTTTACAACCCATAAACTATCCTAACTTAAAACTATCTTAAGCAGAAAGAGTGTAGAGTATACCAAACCTACCTAGTAACTGGCATAGGGCATGGCAAAGCACTGGCTATTGGCTGTTGCCTCTCCTGACCTCTGGGCTGGTTGATGCTATGGCTAAGGTTTCTACCACTGCTCAGAGTTCATATGAAGAACAGACTGTATTTGACCAGCCTAGGTCCAACTCCAAACTTCTAAGTCTGTGTTCTGAATTACTGAATATGTACAGCTTAGTTATCTCATCTACTTTATTCTTGTTTACTATCATAATTTTTGCATTCCTGGAGATGGAACTCTGGGGCCTTGTTTAGGCTAGGCAAATACTCTACTGGAGTTTCAGCTTGGACATTCTCACACAATCTTCAACCTCATGGTCTTTAAGCAGGTTCATCACAAGCCAGACTGTCTGGAGAACACATGTACACAGACATACATATACATTTTCACATCTTTCAGGAGAATTGAGTAGGATTGCTATTGTTAACATGTGATGGCTTGGAGCTGGCAGCAATAGACAGCAGAGAAGAAGAGAAATTTCCCTTTGAAGATTGTTTAAGATGGGGCATCCTGCCCTCTGTAGGTGGATCAATTGGCACACACATGCTCCTTTGTTCTGGATTTCCAGGGAGCTGATATGTTCACCTACTATATGGGAAGAGGCAGGTGCCACCCCAGGGAGTGCTGGCAAAATTACGGTACCATCCCATGAATCTTTGCAACTCTTTTTGCTTCTCCATCCCCTCTCCATCCCTTCATCCCCTCCATCCTTACTTCCTTCAAGAAGAAAAAAAAACGGAGTCCAGTGATCCTACTAAATGAGTCACTCTGTGGGCCTAGGCCTCTCCAAAGCTATACTGAGATCAGCATGTGGGGGATACTCTCTACAGGAAGTGACTAGACTCACTGTTCAAGGCCTGAGAGTGCAGAGTGGCAGCTTACTCGTGGACCTTAGGCAGGGATCTGAAATGCCTCTGAAATAGACTAAGACCATACCTACTTCAAGGCTTTAAACACAAGTCTGAACACCAGGCCTGGCAAAAAGATGACACCCAGCAAGTACCTATGACATTGCCATTGTTGGTTCAAAGTTGTGTTATTATACTTATTACCCATGGCACAGTATTATTTAATATGTAAATGTACTTAATGATATCAGTGTATTTATCCCTTTTAGTGTTCATTTTAGGCATTAAGAAGTATTTCAGATTTGGGATTTTGTGTACAACTTCAAAATATTTAAACATACATAATGACACATACAAGTCTAAGCACAGAACTCATTAATGCTTCTCACCTGAAGCTGGTTTTATACATTTTATTTTTAAAGTTTATTTTTATTAAGTATGTGTGTGTATTTTGGAATTGGAGATGCTCAAACCATAATAATAATAATAATAATAAATCAACCCTCCCAACCCTAATGATGACTGTCTAGAAAAGACTCAGATATTACCAAGTCCGCCCACTCATATACACTCATACAATTGCATACATGCTCTCACAGTTATTAGACAGACAGACAAACACACATACACACACATACTCCAAGTTATCATCAAGAGGGGTAATGCTAGTAGATTTTACCTAGAAGAGGAGGCAGCCTTGGCCATAGGGGACACAGAGACTCAATGCAGCAGATTTCCAGGAATGTCTCCTGGAAAAGAAACAAACAGACCTGAGACATTCCAACATTGTTTTACAGTCTAGTCTGAACCGAGAAGCAGAATTCACTTGAGTAAGAAAAGTGAAGGTCAATGGTAAAACCAGGCATTCCTCATCTTAGAAGAAGGAGGAGGAGGAGAAGAAGAAGAAGGGGTGTCACGCCATTTCCCTCACAGAACTTAGCCAATTTCACCATTAGAATTCATTGCTCTGTCGGGGGAATGAAGGAAGAGTTGCGGTGGGGGAGGCTAAGAGAATATGGGGAGGAGGGGTGGGAAGGGGAGTAGTGGAGCATATGAGAAAAAAATTTTAAATAAAAACAATTACTAAAAACAAATAAATAAATGACAAGAAGAAGACAACGATGTAGCTTCATGAAGCTCAGGCTGTTGAGGATGACCTTGAACTCTGGATCCTCCTGCTTTCGCCCCTTGAGTGCTAGGTCACAGGCATGAGACACTGTTCCCAGTTTATGAGGTGCTGGGGCTTGAAGCCGGGGCTTCACATATGCCAGGCAAACACTCTACTATCAGCTGTCCTGACCCTCCCTTATTGATACTGAAACTTACTACGTAGCCCACACTGACCTCTAACCCAGTCCTCTTGTCTCAACCTTGCTAAAGCAAGATTTATAAAGCTGTGCCATGCCCTGAACTTCAGCATTTGGGTCATACTTTCTAATATGCTCAGGATGCCTTATCAGTAGACATGTGTCAGAAGGGCCCTGGACTCCTTGCAGTCTAGACAGCGAACATCAAGGAGAGTTGCATAGTGGGAAAGGTGGTATTGTCTAGTTTGGTAAGAGCAGTCTTTCTTTTTTTGAATTCCAGATCTGCCACATCTTCGTAGAGCAGTGTTAAGTCCATTTCTTAGCCTCTCTGTACTTTGGTTTCCTTCTAGATAAAATGGACATAGCAATTGATCTTTAATACAGAATGACTGTGGTGATTAAACTCTACCATACAGCCAGTCCTCAAAGCCACATCCAGCTCAGTTAGTGGGCAATAGACAGTTGTTCTTATCCTGGCACCCTGGGTGAGAGGGACTAGTGTACATGTCTCTGGTAACAAACCGGAGCAAAGATGGAAATCAAGACACCTGAGTTGTGATCTCCAAAGCAGCCCTGACTTCTTATGAACTGCCACACTCTGACCTACCCACTGTTTTCCATAAGCAAAAGCTGTCTTCCTCTTTCCAGTGGTCACACCCTGTTTCACACTAGCCCCAGAAACATTAAAATAGCATGGTTGCTTCTCCAGAACTACTGAAATAGTGAGTCGCAGGTTCCCCAACTAAGCCCATCGCATCTCAGACACTCCCTCTACAACAGTGGCCCATAAGTGTCCATATGTATAAACAACACCTGAAGGGCTGGCCAGGAGCCCGAGTTCTGAGTGGTAGAGTACATGTCTATGGTATACAAGGCTCTGAGTTCAATCCCCAGCACCCCATAAACTGGGTGTAGATGGTGCACACCTGTTACTCCAGCATTAGGGAGGTCAAACATTGAATGTAATCTTGGACTACATTTGGAATTTGGGATGGGCCAGGTATATATAAAACCCCGAAAAGGCACCCACCACAGAATCTCCCAGAGGAGTAATTTAACTTTGTAGGTCTAAAAAACTCCAAGATCCCACATTTTGATCAGCTTCCAGGATAACACTAACGAAGCAGCATGGGGACCAAGAAACTGCTCCTAGAGAACACATGTCCAGATGCCATCTAGTCTTTCCTCTGAGAAGTGGTACCTCCTAGCGTTCAAGGTACGTAGCCAAGGTCACAAAAGCGGTTCAAACCAGCCTGGACTCCAAAACCAGGATTTTGTTGCTTGCTGTTCCTTAGCCCCAAACAAGTGCTCTGAGCTAAAATTGAGTTGCAAAGTGAAATCTGTGCTTGAAACTGCAAAAAAAAGGGAAACTGAAGAACAGAGATCCTTCACATAGAGGAAGACAAGGCCTGGGCTCCTTCCGAAGCTAGATAACAGGATAAGAACTGGGCTTCCTGACTTCTCACCAGGCACCAGCAAGTTCTTTATTGCTTCATAATAGCTGCACACACTGGTGGGTGCACTATGACCATTTAAATGTGCACACCCTGTGTATTGAGCACACCAGGCTATTTACATTCCTCTATTCCAAACGTCACTTATGCCAGGAACCTCTGAACCCGCGTGCTTACTGTGTTCTCCACACTTGTACTCACTCCCACTGTGTGGACCCAGCCTCCACACCATCCAGCTCCAAGAACAGCAACCATTCTCTGCTTCCAACTTTCCCTATAAGTATCCTTATCTCCCAAAGGCAACTGACTTGGACCAGACTGAGCTGACTTAAATCAGTGGTGGAAGATCTTCAGAACCTGAGGCTGGTTCTTAGGCAATGGCCCAGATAGCTAAGTGTTTGCTAGGCAAGGTTGAGAACCCGAGTTCCATGTAAGAACCCATGTTGCACGTGAGTGAGCAAGCACACACCTATACTGTCAGTGCTGGGGAGCCAGAGGCAGTTTTCTGAGGCTTACTGGTCAGCCAGCATAGCTACATGAGCAGGTTCAAGGCCTATCAGAGGCCCTGTCTCAAAAAAACAAAGTGGGCAGTATGTAAGGAGCCTCCAAATCCATGTACACGTGTGCACATGTGTGTGTACATACACAGGCATACCCCCACACACAGTCCCACACACAAAACTTCTGAAGCACTTATTAGCCAGAGGGGATGCTCTGTAGTGCAGAGCTGGCCTTGAACCTGTAATTCCCCTGCCTTGCTTCAAGTACCACAATGACTCTCCATCATACCTTCCTTAAAACCCAGACTTCGCTCTTTTTTTAACTTTATTTATTTTTATTTATTTATTTATTTATTTATTTATTTATTTATTTATTTGCCTTGGTGTTTGCCTGGAACTGGGAACTGGAACTATAGACAGTTGTGAGCTGCCATGTGGATGCTGGGAATCGAACTCAGGTCCTCTGGAAGAGCAGTCAGTGCTCTTAACCACTGAGCCACCTCTCCAGCCCCCCATCCTCACTCTTAAAGCTGCTTCTGATTTAGCATGCTGAGGCCTCACCTCATACCCTACTCTTTCTTCCACATGTCCCAGTGCATTCACATCCCATAATTTTATCCACGTGTCCTCACTGGATATGAGTTTCCCACCCTGCTCAGGAGCATTTGTTTGTAAAATATTTTTTGTTTATGATTTGTCCTCTCGCATATACAAAGAACACACTCCAGTTCATCAGACTACCTCATACTGAGGCCAATGAGAGGAATCAGTGGGTAGAGGTGTTTGTTACTAAGCCAAAAACAAATCCTGAGCTCAATTCCCAGGAGCTACATAATGGAAGGTGAGAACCAACTTCGGAAGTCATGCTGATCCACACATGTGCTGTGGCATGTTCATATGACCTTGTGTATCTACCTATAATCCCATACACACTAAATAAAATATCTAAAGATGTTTTTTAATTTCATACTCTTTGGGCAATGCCCCAAAGGTGCTAAGTGCTTGATAACCATTTTTAAATGGATGGCCATGGCCCAGCGGGGGACATATTATCATCATCACCCTATTTTGCATTAGAGCCATGAAGCCCCAGTGACTTGAGCAGCATTAAATGAAGTTGTATGGAAAGACCCTAATCTTTCTGTTGCAGAGAGTGATTCTGTGTTTAGACAAGCCACCATGGCACATCTTTTGCATCTGTGTCTCTCCTATCCGGCCCTTCTCAACCTCTCTACCTCATGGAACTATGACAAGACCATCATGAGATACTACCCCCAGCTTTATGTTAGATGAGAAAATATTTATGTGCTTGTATTTGAAAATATCACTATGGTTTGAGTCTAAAACACACCCCCCCCCCAAGTGGCTCAGATGTTGACACTTGGCCCACAGTTAGTGGCACTATTTCAGGTTGTGAAGCCTTCAAGAGATAAGAACCTAGTTGGAGGAAGCAGGTCCCTGGACATGGGTCCTGGAGGATGCATTATCCCTGGTCATGTTCCTCCTTCTCTGCTTCCTTGCCCTCCATGGTGAGGGCAGCCCATAGCACATGTCACCACCTCCCTGACCTAACCCACACGCTGTAATAGTCAGAGCCATCTGAAACCGAGGTGTGAAATAAATCTCTCCAGTTTGCTTCTGTCGGGGAGTAACTCACAGGAACAGAAAAGGGACTAAGCAGCAGGAACCTTGTTAGTCTTCACAACCATTTTTCCAAGGAAGGGCCACTGAGATCCCATTATCCAGGCTGAGCTCTGAGGTGAAGGAGGCAAAGAGACTGATCCAAATCACAGAAACACAAGGGAGTGGTGTGGGCACCAGGGGTCCAACTGCTGCTCTTGATTCCTACTGACCAGCTAGTGCTGCTTGTTCAGACACAAAGCGGGCTTAGAAAGCCCTGACTGCCACATTCAGCAGCCACAGTGAATCACAAGATCTCAAGGGTCAGGCCTGATTCCAGAAGCATTCACTTCTCCTCCAGCTTCTGCAGCTGCTCAGACAGGGGAGCAGGAGGCCTGGCAGCTTCTTAAGTCTCCCCTGTAAAGACTCAGGGTCCCTCACAGCTACGCAGCCTGAGATCGAGCATGGAGACTCACCAACGTGCTGTGGCAACAGCTCAACCCAGTCAAAATGTCGATGCCAACACCATTCCCAGAGCTGGGCCAACAAAACTGTGGTCGAGCTTAGGGGCCACATCCTGGCTCCCCAGACCAGACAAGAGGGGGTTTAGTATCCCTAGACTGGAAAAGAAGGCAGCCTCATCCCCAATTACTCCTGTCTTCTTCTCCAGAGAACCTGCATGCTTTTCACAACTCAGTTAGTGGGATCAATTAATTATTCACGGCCTTGTTTCTCTGCAAACTCATGGGCTGTCACTGTCAGCAAGAGAATTTCTGGACTCTGCTCAAGCTGCCAGGAGACCCCAAGTTGCTTCTGCCTTCTTTACAATCTCTGAAGCCCACCTCAGGGCTCGGGGACAAATAGGAAGTTATTCAGGGGAGCGTCCTAGGTGTGGTCGGACCCAGTCTTCATGACTCACTCCAACTCTGAGGCAGATTGTCTAACCTCCATGCAATCAAAATGGGAAATAGGGCTCAGAATCCCCATCCCTAGGCCAGGCTGGGGACGCATCCTACAGTACAGAACCAAACAGGCTGGGAAAACACTGAGTTCTACAGAAGAGGGGGACTTGGGAGGGCTGCCCAGACCCACTGTCAGTCTGCTGGATTCATGGCCAAGATGCTTGAGACTTGGCAAAAAAAAAAAACTCCAAAAAAACAAAAAAACAAAACAAAACAAAAAACCATCAGTCCTTTCTGTGAGAAAATGCAGGCTGTCTTCCTCATCCCAGGGAGAGAGAGGGAGACTAATACCCAACACCCAGAAAACATGACCAGGCTCTAAAGTGGGACCCTTTGAAAGCTCTGGATGCCAGGGGCTGAGACACTTAATCAACATGACATATTGAAAACTGCCCAGCACACCCCAAACCTCCCAGAGATGTGGGGGGTAGGGGGAGGGGTGGGGGCGTCTCCTGAAGTCAAAGGCAGGCAAAAGAGTATGGACTGATCCAAAAGAAATTCCCATCTCTCATAAAACTCACTCAAGAATTTAAAAGAAGCTATTCAGTAAACACTCCCCCAATCCCTGGACTATCAGTACCAGCAATAATAAGCACTTTACAGTATGTAACACATGTCTAGCCACATGTTCAGTGAAATACAGTGCCCACTCACTCCATCTCTCCACAGAATCCTCTGCAGTAAATGCTCCCATTTTACAGATGAAGCAGCTGAGGCTCTGCGTATAACAGCCACTAAGTGGCAGATCCAGGGCTTGAACCTAGGCAGTTTCATAGGTTTTGTGTTTATCATTACCAACTTCATCACACTGTTGCTCCACCTGAGATGAACGGAAACATTTGTAGCATGGCATAAAAATGTCACTCATTGTGTTCTTACACACACATACAGGAAAATGCCTCTGGGCCCAGGTACAACCAGCCCTCCCCAGTCTGTGAGTCTAGGCCCCACTGACTTTCCATCCCCTACAGCAAGCAGGCTGCTAGGCTGCCCAGTGGAATGTGAGACTTTAAACAGGGTGACATCTCTGACCACAGCCACAGTGCCTCCCTTGTCCTGTTTTCAGACACCCAGTGATCATTCTTTTATGCTGGAGACTAAGAACATGAGCTGCTGAGGAGGGTTAAGCAGGCTGGACATTTCATCACAGGCCAAATGGGAACAAGTAACAATTCCATCCCTAGGTTCACCTATACCCAGCCAGTCCCAAACGCTAGTGAGAGAACTCAGCATCCAGTGATGGTGATGAGAAGAACATGCCCCACCCCCATCTCACTCCACCCCTGACAGAAGGATGATGCAAACCTGCCTCTAACTAGTGCCGCTCTGCTGGAGTTACTTCCCCTCTCGGTGCATCACTTCCTCTATCCACACACTGGGCAACAGCTTTGACAATGCTCACATCACAGAGTGATGGAAGTATTAACTATAAAACCCATGATGTGGTTAGCTTACTACTATCCTGCTATGTACCTATCTATGTACCTATCTATGTACCTATCTATCTATCTACCTATCTACCTATCTATCTATCTATCTATCTATCTATCTATCTATCTACAAAACAGCATCTCATGTAGCTCAGGCTGGTCTCAAACTCACTATATAGCTAAGAATATGATTTTCTCATTCTCCTGCCTTCATTCTAGATACTGAGATTCCAGGCACCTGGAACCCAGAGCTTCATTCATGCTAGGCAAGTGTTCTACCAACTGAGCCATATACTCACCTCATCATTCTTATCATTTTTCAACCCCAACATTAGAAGTTTTGCTGAACCTCACCAAACAGAAGTGGCTTCGTTACATTGAGAGAGACAAGATTTTTTTATTTTCCAGTCATTGATAAAGAGGCAGGTGACCCTGATTGATGGGACAGAGGCCAGGGTCCTGCTTGAGACTCAGCAGTGGCTCCAGTCACTATATTCAGAGTCCTGGGGATCTTCAAAACTCAGTTTTTCATTCGACAAAGATACATGAGACCCTATTACATGCAGGCATCCTGCTGGGCAAGCGAAATCTGGGGATGATGAAGATTGCCCCAGGAACCTTTCTTTTTAAATATGGTTCCTAAGCTCCCATGCTATGGTTCCCAGGAGCTTGATTTGTGGGATTCCCACTACCACCCAAGTGCTCCAGATACTAGGATTCTAGGCACATGCCACATCCAGTTTATACCTTTCTTTAAATGGAACCCAAGGCTTCATTCATGCTAGGCAAGCGCTCTACCAGCTGAGCCATACTCATTCCATCATTATTTTCATTTACCACCCCCAACATCATACATATCAAGCCCTAAGAATATAGTCTCAAGATACAATCAGTATATTCAAGAAGCTTATAGGAGATCATGTAGCAAGAGTTGGCTCTAGAGGATATATGAGTCTCAGATACACTCACATAGATACACATAACATACAGACACACACAGCACACACATACATACAGACACACACACACACACAGCACACGCGCGCGCGCACACACACACACACACACACACTTTTGGAGGTGCTAGAAACGGAAGCTAGGGCATTGAACATGCTGGGCAAGGGCCCCACCAGTGAGCCACACCTTAGGCCCCTTAAAGCAGGGTGCATAGTTCTTGCTTCACGAAACCTTTTAGGTAACTTCTAAAAGAAATACTTTTTTCCTCTTAGCACTTGCTATGTGTCACTATCCAGCACTATGATGCACTGATGGTGTTAAGGGGACCACGGCCAGCTATGATGGTCACGGGAACGTAAAAAAATAAAGAATAGAGTTTCTAAGTTTATGGCCAGGCAGAGGAAGACATGGAAAGGAAGATTTCTGTACACAACCATTGAGTCAGCTATGACACACAGGAGGTGACATGAACCCTGGGAACACTCTCTGTTGGGTACAGGAGAAGAGACATATTTGAAGAGGGCACAGCAAACCATGAAGGCCCAGACTATTCAGAGCTCAAGAAACCAATTGTTCTGTCCATCTCTTACAGAAACAAGCAGGCAGTGACCAAAGCCAGAGAAACAGAATAAAGTCCAACTCCAGAGGTCCTGGCCTCTGTGTAACCAGTTCACTTTGCCCTACTACATGATGGGAAGACAGGAAGTAGCATAAGTTCCCACCCATGCTAGAGCCAAACTCAGGATGATGGCTTCAGGCTAGGATGTGCAGAGCACCACTATCAAATACAAATACCCAGAAGAGCTGGGTCTGGTAGCACAGAGCCCCCCCCCCCCACGCATCCTAGCTACTCAGAAGACTGAGGTGGAAAGATTCCAAGTCTGAGATAAATTTTGGTTACAGAGTGAGTTCAAAGCTAGCCTGGGCTATATGACGATGCTGTCGAAAGAAAGGGGGGGCAAGGAGAGAAAGAAAGAGGAAGGAAGGAATTAGGGAGGGAGAGGAAGAGGAGGTGCAGAGGAAGGAACAGAGAGAGGAAGGGAATAAAGAAAGAGAAGAAAAAGGAGAAAGACAGGGAAGGAAAAGAGAGAAAGGAGAAAATGGGGGAGGAGGAAGAACACAGTAGACATAGGACATGGGACCCATTGATGAGGGATGAAGGAGGAAAAACGTTTGTCACTCTGCAGGGAAGGAAAGGACCCAAGCATACTTGGGGAGAAAGGATGGTCTTGTCAGAGGATGGGGCAGTAGACTCCCCAGAATTTCTGTAAAGACTTCAAGGGACATGTTGGCCTTGTCTCAGTCAACTCTTTCTGTGCTCAAAGTACTCTTCCTAGTCACCTAATTCTCCAATAGTTTTAATAAAACTGGGGCAAGGAACTCATTTTTAATAAAAAATAGAAAACTCACCAGCTTGCATTCCAGTGGCCTGCGCTATGAGGGACATTCGTGAGTTGAAACTACCACATTTGGATCCTGGTTTACCCATTTCTGCCTTTTTTTTAAGGATCGCCCCTTTCCTGTCTTACTTTATCTTCAATAATCTGTTTTAAAGGTAACAGTTGACCTCTCGTCTTTACTTTGATTTTCTGCGTTCCATATCTAAAGCTAACTTGCTTTAAAAATAGGCTATGCATTTGCCTCTGGATACCATGGTAGCCTTACCTATCAAACTGAGATGTGAGCGGTTCCCATTGCCACTGCATTTCATCTGAAAGGGTCATGTGATTTCTTCTTTGATATAAGAGTGATGCAGACAGGATTTCTTTTGTGTTTATTTGTTTTCTGAGATAGGAACTGACATAATCCAGGTTGGCCTCTGTGGTGGTTTGAGTGAGAACGGTCCCCTGGGTTCATATATTTGAATACTTGGTCTCCAGTTGATGAAACTGTTTGGGAAGGATTAGGAGGTGTGGCCTTGTTGGAGGAGGTGTGTCACTTAGGGTGGGTTTTGAGGTGTCAAAAGACTCCTTTTCCAATATGTCCTTTCTGCCTCCTACTTGAAAAAGTTCTTAGCTGTTCCTACCACCATGCCTTTGATCTGCCATCAAGAATTCTATCCCTCTGAAACATAAACCCAAATTAAACACTTTCTTTTCTAAGTTACCTTGGTCATAGTGTTTAGTCACGATAATAGAAAATTAACCAAGATATCCACTAACTAGCTATATACCCAATGATAAGCTTCAGCATCTGTTCCCCCTGCCTCTTCCTAATGCTAGGATTACACACATGCACTGCCATGTGTATGCTAGAGATCACACAGTCCTAGAGATCAATCCCGAGGATGTATGAATGTTAGGCAAGCACTAAACCAATGGAGCCAAATTCCCAGCCCTAGAAATGTCTTACCAGGTTACATTCTATGTGGCTGCCTTCTCAGAGCAAATTTCCAACACCCTGCTTGCTATTCCAGAAGATTCCCTCATTTGAAATAGATCATCTTCTGGGATCATGTCAACTGTCAGTTTTAATGAGGGCATCTCAGAACATCCAGGGAGTGGTCTCTTTTGTTTTGCATTTTGTTCTTTGAGACAAAGTCTTACATTACCCAAGCCAACTTCAATTCCAGCTGTAGCAGAGGTTGGCTTGAACTCTTTAGTCTCCTCCCTCCACCACCCAAGTGTTAGCATTACCAGCATGTACTAACACATCCAGCTTAGAAAGTCATCCTAATAAAGAGGTCATGGAGCTAGCGAAATGGCCCTATAGGTAAAGACACTAGTCACCAGAGCTCACCCAGTTCCCAGTCCCCAAGCTAGAACTCCTGTAAGTCATCATCTGATTCCCACATGTGTGCCATGGTGTTCCCTCCCTTCCCCAATACACACACCTTTATAAAGAATGCTAAGAAATACTCTGATTCTAAGGTTTGGTAAACAAACTATGAAACTGCGGTCTGGAGCACAGCCACCCAAACTGAAAGGCTATGTATTTCACATATAGGAATCCACATTTTGGGCGTCTTAACCCCATATAAAAAATTACAATTGAAACTGCCCCCGACTGAGTCAGATGTAACAGATTGTGGCTGAAATGGGATTTCATGTCTACTTGCAGCACAAGAACTCGTATCTCACTCTCCTCAAAAATAACAAGAACATCAGCAAGCAGATCCTCTTGTGACACAGGTGAAGACTGCTCATTTCGAGCAGCAGGACCCGGGGCCAGGCTTCTTAAACAGCCAGGATGTTACTCTACTGCAGACAAAGCTGACAGGCCTCTTTAACAAGCCCCAGAAAGAATATGAAGTCAGTGTGTTTAGCCGGAGCCAAGCAAACCTGAAAGACGCTGGATCGAAGGGAATCCTTGTCCTAACCGTCAGCAGCTGTGACTGCGGAAGTGGGAGAGTAAATGGAAAGTGACCAGAGCTCAGAAAGCAAGGCAGATCCTGGGTGGCTGAACAATGCTGACACTGCACAGAAAGCCAAGTCCTTAGATGGAGGCCAGACCTCTAATGCTCTGCGGCCCACAACATATGCAGTCCCCGAAGGGACACTTCAGCACAGTGTTTCAATGTAAAATGACACATGTCACTGCAGGCTAGAGATCTTATAGGAGAGGCTCTGCTCATCTGCTTCCCAGCAAGAGTTCCAAGAAGATAAATAGAAGTCAATCAAAGCAGAAAGTGATGGGGATGGAAAAAAAAAAAGAGCCTAATTCTGCCAGGCCTGTTTTGCTGAGTAAAGATAACAGCTTTCTGGACCATATGATTTCAGCATAAGAAATTAAATGATGGCATCGTTTCCCAAAGCAGTTAAGGTCAGGGATGTTCCCAATAGCCTTAAAGGAACTGAACAGTAATCATCTGATACATCTCAGTTGTATGGATCTCTGTTTTGCAACACTAATTATGGTCGGAAGCTACTTCCTGGAGTTTCAACCTAGAAACCTATCACCAACCTCCACGCCTTGGTGTGAAAATTAAGGTTTCAAAGTTTAAGCTCATCTCTAAACTAGTATTTTTTAAATAGGGGAAAAAAAAAAGCAAAACAGTGAGTGAATCAATTTTGCTCCTGATCAATGCTTGTGTATTCAGCAAAGGCAAATACAGTAATGCTCATAGCAGAGCTGGGGAGCTGGCTGGGAAGACAAAGAAGCCTGAGGACCTGCGTTCTGTCCTGGAGACCTACGCGGTAGATGGAGGCAATTGACTCTTAGCAGGTTCTATTCTGAGCTCTGTGCAATCTCTCTCCCCTCTCTCTCTCATTCACCACACACATATGCACAGACAATAAATAAGTTCTAATATAGTCATTTCTTTTTAAAGAATGTTCAAAGCAGTATTATTTCTAAGGTCCACCAACTATGGGTCAGCTAAAGACCCATGAACAGGCAACAGGCAGCTCAGAGGCACAGGGCTGGCCAGGCCTGTACTAGCCTCAGGTTCCATGCTCAGCACTCAGAAGGAAAGTAAATAAAGAACTACAATACATCTTTACAATCAAAGCAGTTTATAATCCAATCAGCAACAGTCAAATTAAATCAGCTAGGAATCCTTCACCATGAGCAGGTCCTAGCAGATGCTAGTGTCTTTTGGACTATTTATAATAAAGAACAGGCTTCAATTATTTTTCCTTCAGCTGACATTGTGTTTATGTTTAAAGTGACATTCATCTGATAAACTGAAGGAAAGGACCACCATTCAAACCTAGCATCCCTGGGATGGCACACTTCTTGGTCAGCAGTGGCTCCTACAAGGTGCCTTTGCTACCCATCCCACTCACATCAACTTGGCCTTCAGCCTGCAGTCAAACCTCTATCGAATAATCTTGAAGGGAAAGGGCCAGGCCTGGCTTCCATGTAATTCCCAGAGAATATGAGGTTCATTATTTTTCTCTCTGCAAGCAGCTGGGTCTCCCTGAAATTTGAGTCTGTAATAATTGCTGTAATTGTTATTTTAATACAAATCAGAAACGTATCAAAATATCACTCTGTGGATGTTACTTCGCTTTCCCACTGTGGACTGCCATTCACCCTACCCATCATGTGAAGATGGGGCTCAGAGCTTCTGAGCACAGAAGACTGTCAGGTCTGAACATGTCTGACTCGTTCTTTAACAATAGCAAATCACACTCTGCTTTCACATCTTGGCTTGATCTTGGTGCTGGGTCTCAGGAGCTCCATCCACAAAATGGGTGAACAGGACCAATTTCCTGGCAGGGTGATTTTCGCAGAATGTCTCAGAGAAAGTGCTTTGTTAAAACTGTCTACCAAAGATGCTGGTAAAGAGTTTTTAGCTCAAGCATGAAGACTATGGTACATAAAACCTGAGTGTGTTAGAGTGCATCTGTAATGCCAGTGCTAGGAAGAAAGAAATTGGCAGATCCCAGAGTCTTGCTCCAGCCACAGTACTGAATCAGAAAACTCTAGGTTCGTTCAATGAGAGAATGATAAAATACACACAGCACTGACCTACGGCCTCCACCCACACCCAAACACAATCACATGTACACAGCCCTTTCTACGGAGGCCAGGATTTTGACATAGAGGTTCCCAAGTCATGCTGTCTGAGTCAAAATTCCAGTGCCTCTGTCCTGTGGCTTGGGGGATTCTTTATTCTTCAAAGGCCTCAGTCTCTTGAGGGAAATAAAAACCAAGGAATAAAGTAAATAGAAACTGGCATGGTATCTACTTGATAAAGCTATTGTAAATGTGATAATTCCTGAGATTTTGCTTAGCATGGCACACACTGACATCCAACAGATAACCACAATTGTTAGCATGTTATTTTGAGAGTTAACTCAAATCCTGTTAAATGGCCGACAAAAGCTCATCCACTGAAGGTGCAGTCCCAAGCTGATGTTTCAGCTGAGGGGAGGGAGTTTGAAGTGGCAGGGCCTCACTGGAGCAAGCTAGGTGATCAGCAGCCAACCCTTTCTGCTTCCTGAATACTATGAGGTGGGCAGCTCCCTACAACACACTTTCCTGCCTCATCACAGGCTCAATGCCACCAGGGACAGAACTTTGGAACCCTTGAGCCAGAGTCAATCTTCCCAGCCTTCCAATAGTCAGTCACGGGTATTTCGCCACAGCCAAGGGAAATTGACTCACACAAACCCAACAGTGGTTTTAAATGACACAGATAAGTAGAGTGGCCCCAGGGCATGCTGGAAGTCCCTGCAAAGAGGTAAGTCACACCGTCCCCCTTCACACTGTCACCTTTCCTGAAACAAAGGCCAGAGTCCAAGAGTAGAAGGTTGTCTAGATTAGGATTTGAAATCAGTGATTCAAGCTACCAAGTGGATGTTTAAAAGTTACCTTCTTCCTTCACTAGAAAGAGGGAGAAGGAGAAGAAGAGAGGAAGTCAATCAGGTACCGTGTTTGCTTCTGGCTTCCCCCTGATTTTCCTGGGTCTAACTTCTGCTTCAGTATTCTCTCCCGCATCACACCAATAAAGAGTTGGCTTCCTTACAGCCGGCTGACAGTTATTAACTGTCCGAAAGCCCCAGCTGCCACCAGCTTTCTGACCCAGGAAGGGTTCGCTCACATCAGACCTGGACTCAAGTCACCTGTAAGCCAAAGGCTTCTCTGTGTCTTTGATACCAGCTGTCCCTTCTTAACCAGAGATAAAAGACAGCATGAATGAGAGGCAATGAATAGGCTTTTATTTCATACTGAACATCTGCAAAGCCCGGTCCTCCATGAAAAAAATAAAAAGCAAACTAACAAAAAAACGGCTAAAAGTCTGGCAAAAGTTAAAAAAAAAAAATTACCATTACATTTCTAACTAGCAAAAGCGAAAATGGAAAGAGTAACTTCTACATCCCACATGAAGGGCACTTAATTGAGGTAACCTTCATATTTCTTGATCCATTGAAGCTGATTTTGATACGATCTTTAAATAATGTACACAGAGCTCTCCATTACAAAAGCTTTTGTTTATTTTATGAACCCCAGTGTAGTTGAGAGCTGAGACTGTGAGATGATCTCACTGTCCTTGGGTTTGGGGCATTCCTCAATCTCCTCCCTCTTCTTCAGGAGATGCTTATGTGTCCTCAGCCCTCACAGCCCCTGCTGACATCTTTGTAGCGGTTCTGTTACTCTGGTTCGGAACGGCAGAGTCTTGGTTCTGGGTTAAGTTTATGCAGCCATTTACCAGTCTATCTGGGGACCCATTCATCACAGCTAATTTCATGTTCAAGACACAATAGGACCAGAGTACAGGAATTCAGCAGGAGGCATGAATCCCAAAGACTCGCCGGAAGGGCTGGGAACTAAGTGGCCAAGAACCCACCTGGGAATCCTTCACAGAAGTCTGTGCAGAAGCAATGCAACCACCGAAGCTGCCAGGGCACTCACTCCCTTCCAACAGGTGCAGAGTACAGTTCTTCCCCATGTCTGCCTTAAACCTTTCCCATTTAGAGTTCAGAACGAAATAGCACTGCTATGTATTCATTTATGTGTGTGCATGTTCGCGTACATGGTGGTGGTGGTGGTGGTGTGGGTCAATGTGAAGTAAAAGGACAATGCCAGGTGTTGTTCCTCAGGCACCAGGACTTTTGAAACAGTCTCTTCCGGCCCCGAGCTCACCTATAAGGCTGGCTAGTTAGTAAGCCCCAGGGCTTCAACTGTCTCTGCCTACCGAGCATGGAGATTACAACACACACCACCACAGCCGTTATTTGCTTATTTGTTTTATTCGTAAGGTGGTTTCTGGGGATCAGATTCAGGTCCCCGAGTAGGTGTGACAAACACTGTAAAGACTAAGGCATCTCCACAGCCTCAGGAGAGTCACCACCAGAACAGCCAATAGTCTTCAGACAGGTGAACAGGACATTTACAAAAGTCATTAGCCACACCCAGTTAGGATGGGTTGGCACCATGTTTATATAATCCAGTTAATCACTTCTCTCTACTCATTCGCCACGTGGTTCACATGCGAAGCCACAGGAGCCTTGAGGCTGACATTTAAAGAAACACAAAGCTGTTAGCATTTTGAAATGTGCCCCCAAGAAGAGGGGGAGGGGTATACCAACAATGTCACAGGTGCTGTTTCTTGGTCTGGATGTGGGTATCTTTGGGTGTACCGTTAGTGACCATTCATCAAACTGTATATGGAGAAGGGGGTGGGGCGATGGGGGGGGAAGGGCAGAGGAAAAGAACACTGAGCAGTTAAGTGAACATAAACAAAATTCAAGAACTGCAAAACTTTAATGCAGACATGAATAGACACAGCCCTTTGGAGATAGCTATGGTAGCTTTAATTATTCTCTCTCTTTTCTGGGCTAGAAATGGAAGTCAGTGTATTACATATGCTCAGCTACACTCCCAGGCCCCAGAACTTCTGTGTGAGAGATGTTAACCCTCTGGAAATCACCTGTGAATTGACATCAGTGTCTGCAGCTTACTTGGGATTCCTGCAGCCACTCTGGATCTTCTTTAGCAAAAAGCATCCTTCCCAAATATATCCTCACCCCAAAGGAAGAGGAATACACACCAAAAATAAGACAAGCATCACAAAAATGCTCCACCTTCACCTCGGCCCTCCTCCAGACAGGGCATCTTACTTTCCTGACACCTCAATAGTTACTCTCACTCTTCAATACCTTACATTTTATTTCATTATGATTATTCTGCTTGTGCCTCCTCCTGTGTCCCAACTGTTGCCAGCAGGGACTCCGCTAAGCCACCCACATTTTACACAGTGCCTGACACACAGCAGGCCCTCAAACAAAGAATCAATGTGAATGCTTGTGAATGCATGGATCCTCTAGTGTGTTTCATTCATTCATGCATTCATTCAACCACTCAATCAATCATCAAGGAGGAGTATAAATTAAAACATCCCTCTTCCCCCACTCTCAGATGAGAGCCTCAGCATCCATCTTTGCCGGGCTTTCTGAGTGAAACAATATTTTCTTCCCCATTTATCAATATTAATCTCTGTGACCCATAGAGTTTACACATATCATCAGAGAAAGCTCCCAAAAGACTCACAGAGATGAAAATCAGACATCTTTGATAGTATAGAGACCCAAGCCAAGGGGATCCAGAATGTTCTTCTACCTGTTCACCTGTCTTTTTCTTCAGCAACTCCCAGCTTTCCAAGACCAACCAAGCATTGAGTGTAAGGGCATGTGGAACACATAACTGGGTGGGGGAAGACAATTCTAGACACCCTGCTGCTCACAAGGTGGAAGCCTCACCACACTGCAGAATGCAGAGTTTTATTTTCATCAGTGAGCTTTGTCTTCCGAATGGTGTTTGAGAGAATCTACACACTCCAGGGTTCCACTATCTGTATCACGCCAAGAGTAAGAGAAAACAGTTGAGGTGATGACTGACAGGTAGCCACTTTCAGCCTTCCACAATGATCACAGATGTCTTGGAAACAGGTTGCAAACTTAGCAGATAAGAGAAAATGCTTACTAAAAGGGATTTTTTTTTTAAAGGATCATGGGAGAGAGCTCTAAGAATTGGGGGATTCAGGGGATTCTTGGTCATTTATAACAAAATGTGACACAAGACTGTCATCCTTTGTAATTTTTAAAAGGATTACAAAAATCCACACAGACGTATGCCACTTACTGTATAGGCATAAATTTGCAATCCTATGAATAGATGGATGGAAAGACAGACAGAAGGGAAGATGGATGGATCATTCATGTATGTATAGATAGGTTGATGATAGATGGACAGAAACATAGATATATACATCTACGCATGTGTGTGGATGGATGCATGAGTGCATGATAATGGATGGAAGGATGGATGGATGGATAGACAGATGGGTGGACAGATTGGTGGGTGGATGGATGGTGCACAGATTGATGCATTATCAAGGCAAAACAGATATTAATGGGCCAGAGTTACCTCTCATCACCAAGGCCCATAAGGTCAGATCAAGGCCAAAGAGTTTCAAATAAGGAAACTGAGCCCTGAATACCTAAAGACAATGTCAGAGCCTGTCTTCTATTATAAATGGCACAAAATCTGTCTCCTGGGATGCATTTGGCTGGCTGCACTCACTAATATGTATGTTCAGTCTTTCAGCTATAATATGGGGAGCTTGGACCTCATGAGTGGAACACATCAGCCCTCAGGTCAAAAAGTTCTGAAGTAGCAGGAGACTCAGAAGTTTCTGGAGCCCCTGATGACACTAATTCTTACTCTTATTTCCCCCAGAGAATAACTCTCTCTTGTATGCAAGAGGTCATCTCTCATCTAAGCCCAGCAGAAAAGAACTTTCTGCTGGTAGGCTGCCTATGATTGTGACACAAACCCTGCCTGCTATACTCAGCTTCCAGGAAGGCTTAGAACTGGATGGATGAATGATAATATGGATGGGTGGATGGGTTGATAAAGGCATGAATGGATAGGTGAATAGATGTATATAAGTATATATGAATAGACGGGAGTAAAGTGGGGTTAAAGACAAATGATTTACCAATAGTGAGCTGGACTCAAACACAGTCTTCGTAGTCACCACCCTGGTTTGTACTCTTCACATGAATTTAACTGGCGTTCAATTCATTGTACAAACTTATTATTTCTAACCAGTAAAAATAGAGATGAGATACCCACCTTTACTTGTAGGTTGATGTAAAGATTTGATAGTATAACTGTCCAGTCAATCCACAATGTCTGGTGCAAGATAAATAGTCAAGAATACAAGCTACCCTCCTTATTATCATTATCTCCTTCATCATTCTCACAGTCGCCATGTGAGCATGCCTGGGGTAGGAAACCGTTACATCAACTTTGCCCTTACAGCACATGATCACAGAAAAGATCCCCCAAGCAGACACAGATATGTCATCACACTGTCTCATTAGCATCCCCTGACCCATTAGCCTGGATTAGATGCCCAGATAAGCCAGGGTCACCTGACTGGGGCAAGCAGATCTCAGCAGGAAGAAATCCACTTCATTGCCTTCAAGAGGCCTGTGTGGATGGGGAGACACCCTCAAAAGAATCCATTGCAAATGAGTTCCCAGCTTTCCCCATCTGCTTAGGAGTCTGGACTCCTGACTGTATCCTGATTGGTACCAGCCTCCCTTCCCCAGGCTATGGTGATACCCACCTACCTCCCACCACCTTCTGGTAACTCTGTGGCTGATGGTGGAAGGATGGGCTAGCCACAGGGCTCACAGGGGCACAGCCTGGGAAGTTTCCACAAGCAAAGGAGTAGTGCATGTTGCAAGAGGAAGGAAGTGCCCACATGGACTGCATGTTCACAGAGATAACTCTTGCTGCAATGGCCCAGGTCCTGGGCTTCTCCAGAGATAACCATTGGGTGGTTTAACGGAACCGTTGTGTGGCAGGTACAGCAGCAGGGATCCTTTCCAGTGAACCTTACACAACACTTCTGCTCCGTTCTTTCTCTCTCATCCGGGAATCCAGGACTCCTTCCTTGGGCAAGACTTAGCAGGTCATAGTCAGTTAGTCTGCAATATGTTTCACTAAAAGTTATACTTCTCCCTTACTTTTCTGGAGCTATGAAATCTTGTCTTCAACTAGAATGCACAACAAAGGGTACAACATGGCAGAGACCAGAATGAACATTCCCAAAATGGGACTTGGAGGACTGTGCTTCACAATGTATCATACTTAATATTTTATTAAATTCAAGAACTTTGTTAAAAGCATAATCTTTGGTGCTCTTGTTACCCAAAGAAAGAGTTCCATATGGTATAAGTAATATATGTTCAATTGTTTGATTACAGAAACGTGTGTGTGGTATGTAAGCACTCACTGGACTCCTTCAATATATTTATAAATAAAGTTTAGCACTGGAACCAAATCTTGCCTTTGGGACTTGGCATCTTGTCTGAATCAGTGGAGTTCTGGGGTGCTAAGGTCACATAATGGTATAAAGATTATGGAGTATACTATTCAGAGTGTGCACTGCCTGGGTTCAAACCTCAGCTCTGCAGCTGATAACTGTGCTTCTCACATCGTTCTGATCCTTCTCAGGAGTCTGTACATTTTTAGGAACCTGTGAAGGTGGAATACGGACTTTCAAGAAGCACATGGCGGTGTGAGAGGGTGTTTCAAAGCTACACAGACAAGGAGCTCAGGACTCTGGCAACAGGAGGCAAAAGGCAGCCTGGGATTGCTTCCGAGTTTCTTCATCTATATGAGCACAACAACTTGGGGGTCTGGGGTAGTGGCGCAGTGAGATGGTGTCTATAGAACCCTCTTTTATGCCTGTAGATAACTAGTAATCATCAGACCAACAATTTTTAGTTCAGCACCCCGTTTCAACTTTGTATGAGATAAGTAACAGAACAGCCTGCTTCCTGGAGTGGAGGTGTAGACAATGAGGGAATAGTAGGTGGAAGAACAGACTGATACAGAGAGAGATGGAGACATATATATATATACATGCATACATACACATACAGACACACACACACATCACAGAGATGGGGTTGGAGGGAAGGAAAAGGGGGAAATTATAAAGGACAATCTTAAGACTGGAGGAGCCCCACCCTGCACAGTTGGTTTACTGGTAGAGGAGACATCTTGGATTCTCTGCACTTAGACTTACAAACCCTGTCATTATAGGTAGTTCAGAGTGGACAGGTAGTCTTACTACAGAGGTAGACTTAAGGATATTTCAAATTCTAAATCAACCAATCAATCAATCTCTCTCCCTTACACTCGCACACGCACACACACACACACACACACACACATACACACCGATATCAGCTTTCTACACTAATTCAAATCACTATTTCTTTTTCCTATTAAGAACATAGATCAAAGTTAAACACTTTCTAGAAAATAAGAATTTTAAGCTTCAATTGGCCTCCTGTTTGAAAATTAGCAAGCACTTTACCACTCCATCTTCCACAGATTGAAAAAAGGAAGACCTGATAGACTAGGGAGACTGTTCAAAGTATGCAAGAATGGAAAGAATGTGACACATACATACCCATGAAATACCCTTCTTCTTAAATGCTCCGCAACCCAAGTTTCCCAAGTATAGCCAATACATTAGGAGTGGAAAATTCTAAACCTGCTTTATATGACAGGTCACAGTTAAAACGCAGGCAGAAATAATGTGCAAAATTATTTGTAGAACATATAAACAAGGTATACAAAGCATACAAATGAATTGTTCAAGTCATTTGTGATTGCATATAGCTGTAATCCCAGGACGGTCATGACTTTGACACCAGCCTAGGATACACACAAGACAAGAAGGAGGAGGAGGAGGAGAAAAAAAGGAGAGAAAAACAAAGAGATAATTTTGGTCACTTTTTCTGTGTGTGTTTAGCCTTCAGTCTCACCCTTCACCATACTTTGTTATTTACATGCTAATATTTCAAAAATACTTTTTAAAATCCAAATTCTGAAACACTCCTTCATGCAAAGTATTTCAGCTAATTTATTTATTTTATTATTTATTTATTATATTATTTTTAAATATAATATTTAAAATATATAATATAATAAATATATTTATTATATTATTATTAAATTATATAAATAGTTCTTCTTTTATTTATCTATTTTATTTAGCATTTCCAGTGTGTAGCTTAGTAGATGGTGATATCTTCAGCAAGATAAATATTGTTCAGGAATGCACACTGCTGTATACAAAGTGCAATGCTTTGCTCAGACAAAATATTTCCCTGGAAGTGTAGAGGAAAAAAGTCAACCATCAAACACTCTCTGTTCTTTCCTCTGCAAACATTTGGGTAGAAAGAAAAGCTTTGCCTCCAACGCCACTGGAACCTTGTTCCAAAGTCACTGCTACCGTCTGTCAGAATCCACAGTTATCGGAGTAATGTGAAGAATGAGGAATCTGCTCAAAAATCGGCATTTCAAAGGGGTCAGATTGTACAAAAACTTCATTCTACTGTAAGTGTGTAGCAGGCAAGGACAATTCAAGATTAGACCTCTTAAAGGAAACTTACTAAGTAGCTATCTCTTGGGACAAGTGGGAGTGAGTGGCACGGAGAAGGAAAGGTGTGGCATTAACAGGCACAACTGTCATTTCCTCCCAAATCCACCCAAGACCTTCTGTGGTCAATCTTGCTGATAGGCCTCTCATCCCTCCCAGTTTGCCTCATCTATAGCTCAGCGCTCTCTCTTTTATATTCTGAAACTACAGTCCATGTCTTACTGAGACCCAGAGGAAACTCCTCGCTACAGAACTCAGCTGTAATCCACATCAAGCTAATGTCTGAGTTCAGAGAGGCTGAGTGGAAAATGGGATGCTAGCAAATCTTTGCAGGAATGCCTATCTCACCAGCATCCTCACCAGAAGGCACACACCTTCTGACCCTGCCTGCATACAAACCTGGGTGCTCCTTCCTCCCTTCTTAAGGGGCCCCAATGCCCAGCCACAGGTACAAGCTTTGTACTCAGGCACGGATCTCCAAACACAAAAGGCTCACAGTTCAGAAGCAGGGAGAGAGAAAAGCAGCCCGGGGAAACAGACAGGTCTAGATTAGGGAATACTTTAGGCATAACAGCTACTTGACACCCTTTGCTACCCACCCACCCAGACCATGGCTGCCCATCTTATTCTGTTCTAGCCTGCCACAAAGCAGGGCATGGAGATGAGCATCATTGTCCAAGCATATGCTTCCGTGGTATTTGCAGAAGCCATCTGGAAAAATCACAGGGTGTGTGTGTGTGTATGTGTGTGCTCGCTCGTGCACACATATGCATGTACAAGTGTGTGTCTCACTTCTGAATGCCCTCTGAATCCCTCTGCAACATCATGCAGACGGCCAGACAGGGTCCAGAAATGAATGGCATGTTGCAAGGGACCTTCTTGGTTGTTAGCAGTCTGTGGCTCTCTCTGCCTGCATCCCAAGCTCCAGCTCTGGTGGACTTTGGGAACAGCCTGCCCCCTTCTGGTCTCCTTGAGCTCCATGAAAGGGCAGGGGTTGGGGTGGGCACAGTTTGAGGAGGATGGACCCCTAGCTCTAGCCATCCTATGTACAATGCAGCCCAGGGGAGATGAACTCAAAAAAGTGGGAGAGAGAGGAGAGAGACAAGCATATGACATAAAGCTCAAGCCCAGGAGCAGGAACAAGACTGGATAGTTGACAACTACCACGAATGAAAAAAATGAAAGAAAAAAAAGAACAAAATGCATATATGTCTACATGGGGAGGCAAAGAAATGGAGACATTGGAAGATACAGGTAGGAGGGTATGCACAAACTTACAGAGAGATAAAAGCAAAATTGCACGCAAGCCCAGCAACTCTGCTGCTAGGACTGAGAATCCAAAAACACACTTAAAAGGAGAAGTGGTACCCTGCCATTCACCTTTCCAACTCCATACCTAGGATAAGAAGGAATAATACGCATAGATGAACACACATGGAAGGGTTGTGGATCGCTTCAGAACATCGGAACGTTATTAAGAACCCAGCAGTTGGTTTCTTTTCTTCCCTTCTGCCTTATCTCAACAGGTGGTCTATGTACCCTGAACCCCATTTGCAGAAGGTACAATGAGCCTCACAGTTCCCTTCGATCTTGCCTGTTTCCACACTGGGCCAGCAGTACATGTTCTTCCCAGTCACTCCAGAAAGAAGTGTTTCAGCAAGAGCACATAATCAACTCCACGAGTTCAAAGGCAGTGAGTGCCTGGGTCCCCTTTGGGTACAAACAAGAAGGACTTGGGGACGTTGAGAATGCTCAGCGTCTCACCGGTAAGCCTCACTCCACTCTGTACCACAGGTGAGGGCAAGACTTCTTCCTGGTAAATGCAGTCAGATCAAGTCCGGAGACTGCTTCAACCCACAGGCACCCAGAGCTAAGCTCTGGCAACAAGGGTCAAGACAACCCCAAAGAACCTGAGCACATTATAAAGCCCTTCTGACATAGTGTCAAGACAGTCTCCAGCAAGGGCTGCCAGAGTGACAAGCAATAACTGAGACTGTTCTCTTCCTACAGATCCTAGAAACACCCCCCTGGTGGCTACTGCCCTTCAGATGCTAGGCAGTTCTCTGCAGGGAACCAGGATGATGGACAGACAGTCACATGGCATATCACGCTAGCCCTCAAACAGACAGACACTCATTCCCACGCTGAGATGAGACCCTGTCCCATGGTTAGAGATTCAGTCCCCCACCCCCGCCCCTTCATAGCTCAGAAAAAGGTGAAACAGGCACCCCCAAAGAAGTTGAGGACAGAGGAAAAAGACAAGCTGGTGCCCCACCTAGGCAACCAGGTAGCCTTAAAAGAACTATGGGAGCCAGTTTCGGAGCCCTGACTGTCTACATCTAAGCACACTCGGGAGGTGTGGTACTAGTGTAGCCAGACACACAGTAAGTGCAGCCGGGCAACCTATGTCAAGTTAAACACAGTCAGTTGGGAGCAAGGGGCAATGCCCTGAAGCTGTGGATCCCGGAGGAAATGAAGTCAGGGAGGGCAAGAGGTGGCAAGGTTAGGGACTGAGGAAGGTGGTGACAGGAGCTGCAGACATCCAAGGGAGAAACAGGACTCAAAGTCAGATCAAGCACTCATGACCCGGTGTTGATTTGGGTACCAGGGGCATAGTGGAGGACTTAGGACACTCATTTCAGGTTCCTTCTCAGCCCACAGCAAACATCTCAGATCAGTAAGGCTACGTGAAGAACCACCCCTAAACAGCAGCGGCTGAGGATTTGGTCACGATCCGATGCACGCACTCGGGTGGGAGTGAGGCTTCAACGCCCCCACCTAGAGATCAAGTAGGGCACCCAACGAGAATGGCAGGGAACAGGACCCCCTAGAAAACACGTCTCCCCTGGAGCTCACTTTCCAGACCCCAAGGGGGGCGGTCCTCAGACTCCGCACAGAGCAGCGCAGCTCAGTACACGACCCTGCAGCTGCCCAGGACAGCCAGAGCAACCAGGGCGCAGAGTCCCTCCGGATACCCGGACTGGAGTAGCCAGGACTGGTGGGAGGCATGGGTAGGTTACCCATCTGTCTCTATGTGTGTGTACACACGGCTCCCGATCCCTTTCTGAAAGGGCACCTTACCCTCGCCCGGGCGGCCAGTGCCCCGCGGCTGCCAAGCTTCTGCGCGCGGGCTCCTCCGGGGCCGCCTCCCCGTGCTCCTCCTCCGCCAGCTCGGCCTCCGGGTCCTCCGCGGGCTGCGGGCGGATGGGCAGCCAGGTCCCTGCGCTCCCGGCGAGGGGCTGCGAGCTGCTGCTGCTGCTGCTCCGCTGCTCCCGCCGCTGCCCCCGCGCGCCGCCGCTCGCCAGCCCCGGAGTCCAGGCTGCTGAAATTCCACACCACCAGCGTCTGCAGCAGCAGCACCATGAGCGCCGCCAGCAGCGCCGAATGCGAGCGCCGCGCCAGCCTCCGGGCGCACGGCGCCGCCACCATCTTCCGTGGCGGCCCGGGGCGAGCGGGGTGCCGGGACACCCCGGTGCGCGGTCTATCCCGGGGGCTCCGCGCTCGGGCCCCGCCGCCGTTGCCGGGGCTCGCCGCTGCTCCTCCTCCTGCTCCTCTCCTCCACCTCCTCCTTCCTTTCCTCCTCTGCCACCGCCGCCGCCGCCTCCACCGCCGCGGCGCGGAGTTTTCAGACGGGCAGGGACCCGGACGTCACCAGGAGGAGGGGAAGGCGGGAGGCGGGCGCGGGGAGGCCGCGGAGGGGGCGCGGCGCGCGCGCGCGGGGACACGGCAAGACGAGGGAGCTAACGCTGCGCGATTCCCCTTCTCTTCGGCTAGGATTCCCTCCCCACCCCTGGGGTTCTGGGGCGGGCGTTCGGGGGACCAGGCCTGGGGAAGGGGCCATCTAGACCCGGGCCTTGAGCAGTGGGCGGGGCTTGGAGGAGGAGCCCAGGGCAGTGTGTGGAGGAGAAGGTGTGGGAGGGGATGGGGCGAAGGGAGCAGACAGACACCCCCAAAACAGGCGTGGGAACAAGATGAGGGTGCGAAAAGGCCAGTGCTCGGGGTAGAGAGGGGAAAAGTAGGGGACAGACGAGCCAACGCCACAGCTCGGCTTGCGGAGGTCAGGAAAGGGGAGACAAGGGTCCTGAGACCCTGTGTTCCATGTGGCTGAAAGCTAGAGGCGGAGTTGCGAGAGACGCAGAGTTTTCCGTCCCGGGATCTCCAGTTACAGTGAGAAAACCTTGGCAGGTGGAGATGGCAAGAACCGTGGGAGTGTCACAGGTCTGGGCTCATGCAGCCCAGGATTCCTGGATCACTGAGTGAAGCGAGGAGGTTCTCAATGACTCTCCGAGGTTAATCAGCACAAGCACCATGACTTCTGACTCACCCCCACCCCAGGGCCAACCAAAGATGCAGGGCTCGCTGACTCACTTCTCCGGTCCCCAAGGACGCACAGTCCAACATCCACCAAATCCAGTTGGCGAGCGGATGGCTAAAGGAGTTTCCCAGCCCAATCAGGCTATAAGCAAAAGGTGCCTGCCCAACCACAGAATTTCTCTCCCTTCTTTCCATCTAGCTACCCTGATGTCCGACTCGCATGGACACTAGGTACAGAGCTGGATGAGCCCAGCCTTGCTGGGTAAGGAGAAGCACTTTCCTGTCCTGGTTGGTGACCTTGAACCACCAGGACTGCCCCCTTGACCTTGGCCTGTGCTCTGTCCTTTATCGATGAGAGTTTGGAAGGAATAATCTCCTTGAACTCAAATTTCACCCAGCCCTCTGAGTCAGTCTGCCTTTCCTTTTGATGAATAGCAGCTGCGAATGTCTGCACATGGAGGGAACTGATGTTGTCTGTCAGTGAGTTGGGAATTTACATTGAATTCTTGACTTTTTGTCTCCTGTCTTTTTGAACATCATCGTGGTTTTTAGAGGGAAGAGAGTGGATAAGTACAGAACCTATCAGAAAATGTGGCTAACTAACAGCGATAACAAATAGACCCTACGGTATACTGCACTAGCATACCAGAGCACTGACCTGTGTCAGACTTGGGGCCAGGTTCAAGGATCCCAAGGTGATCCTCTTACCTACAGTAGGCTTGAAGGCCAGAGCAGCCAGATGTAGATATGAAATCTCAAGAGGAAAGGTAGTCAACATCACTACAGAGACTTGCAAAGGGGCCAAAGGTTCATGAGATCGCGTCTGGAATAGCTTGTGTCCTTGTTCAAACTGCTGCCCTGGAAGCCTGAAGTCCAGTGCAGACCCCACCTTCCTGCTCTGCAGTCAGGCACAGAGGCATTGCTGCCTAACCAAGTGGAGACTAGAAGGGAGAACAGCTCCGTGAAATAAGACACCTGGTTTAACAATCTAAAGATAAACCTTACTGGATCATATAACCAGGTATTTCAGAGGACTGACTCCAGGCATGGCTTGATCTAGCAACCTAGAACTTTTTCTTTCTCTTCTCTATCTTACACAAGGTCTGTTCACATTGGACCATCACATGTGAATGTGGCTGACTTTTCCTAGTCTAGGATTTTCTTTGAAGATGCAGAGAGAATTTTTCTAATGAAGTCATCTATAGGTCCTAAGCTACCACTCACAGAACTCAGGAAGTCAGACCATGGAGATGAATGTCACTGGAATCCCATAATTTACCTCTGGCCTTGGGATTACGTAACCACTCAGCTGCACCACAGCTTCAGGTGGATGGGTAGGAGTGGGTGAAGAGGAGTGGATCCCTATTCTATCCATGTGGCCTCCATGAGCCTTTTCCATCAAGTCATCTCCCCTCCCAGATCCCCAGGTTTCTTAGGGGCAAGTTATAGGAGGTGTAAACACAGCTTCCAAGTCCTGCACTGGCTAAGTGAGTGGAGTATTCCAGCTCCCAGCCCACCTTTGTTTCAAGATCTCTACTGCATTTTGCCTATAAGACAGTGATGATTTATGCTTCCTCCATATGACACAGTTACCTGGAGTCCTCCAGGGCCCAGGCTCTGATTCAGCTCCCTCAGGGCCCCATGCTTCAGCACAGAGGTTAAACATCCTGGGCCTAAATCCCAGGAGAAACGAAGTTGTTTATCTTGACTCATAAAAAGCCACTCAAGGAAGAGGTTCAATTGCCTGGGGAAGGTAAATTGGAGACGCCATAAACAACCTATTTGATGAGGTTTTGGATGAAAATTTACCTGAGGTGAAGTCTGGGATTATCTTCTTCTGCTCCAAGATAACTAGCCTTTCAAACATTTTAGAGTGAATGCAGAGGTAGAGATGGAACGGAAGAATGGATAACTGGAGCTGGGGTGAACTGCACTGTCTACAATGTCCATCTCAGTATGGCAAACACAGTCAACTGGGAAATCCAGAAGGTGTGTACCCTAGAGTTGTGGAACCTCAGCAAACAGAAGGGGCTTCTTTACATTGAGAGACACAAGACTTCATCTTCCAGTCATTTAAAAAGTGACAGGTGACCCTGATTGATGAGACAGAGGCCAGGGTCCTGCTTGAGACTCAGCAGTGGCTCCAGCCACTGTACCCAGAGTCCTGGGGATTTTCAAAGCTCAGTTTTTCATTCTACAAAGATACATGAGACCCTATTACATGCAGGCATCCTGCTAGGCAAGTGAAATCTGAGGATGATGAAAATTCCCCAAGGAACCTTTCTTTTAAAATATGATTCCTAAGCGCCCATGCTATGGCTCCCAGGTTCCAGAGCTCTGGAGAAGTTTCACCTGATTTGTGGGATTTCCACCAGCATCCCAAATGCCAAATCTGGTTTCTCCATCACTTTCCAGGATGGAAGGCTGAATTAGTCAGTGAGCATTTTGAGTTATTGGGTGTGCCAAGTTCTAAAGTAGCGATTGCAAAGAAAATGTTTAGGACAGACTTTGCCCTTAAGGGACTCTCCAGCAGGATGCAGGGACAAGACCGGTATGACAGCAATTCCAGGGTCAGTGCACAGAGTGAACGTGATGGATGAGAACTAGACTGCCCAGGTTTAATGAGTTCATGTGCACATGTATGTGTATGTTTGTGAAGGCCAGAAGGCAACCTTAGGGGTGGGTTTGGGTTTATTCAGTTGTCATTTACTTTGTTTGTGAACCTGGAAATTACAAAAAAAAAAAAAAAAAAACCCAAACAAACAAAAACCTAACCAGCCCAGAATCAACTGCCTCCAGCTACCCAGGGCTTGGATGGCAAACAGTTGCTAGCACAGCCAAATTTTTGTATGGATTCTGGGGAGCAAGTTTCTTTACTGACTGACCTACCTCCCTGGTCCCTCTGCTGTGTTTTAACTGAGCCTTTAAGTATCCATTGTTAATTTCTATGCCTCAATTTTCTCACTCATAAAACTGGGCTTTACATAATAGGGCCTTTATTGATGCTTTTTCATAAGGATTAAATGAGATAACTAACACAAGTAACTTTTTTTTCATTCAGACTGACATATAAAGCCAACCTTATTGGCACACACACTTGGAAAATGGAGGCAAGAGAGAGTTTGAGACCAGCCTGGAGTACACAGAAAGCCCCTCTGTGTCAATGCTAAGTGATCAAAAGCATCAGAGAGGGGAAGGGTTAGTTATGGAAGGCTGCCTGGAGTAGGCTATGTAACACCAGGACTTTGATACTCCAGATTCTCTAAGGGTAGACTCTGCATCATTTCTTTATCTCCACTCTCACTGCCGTTTGGTACAATGCAGGGCCATGGGTGAAATCTGTATGTGGAGTGAACATCCATCAATTACAGAGTTGGGGGCAGGGACAATGATCCAGGGGCATTTTTCCACAATGAAGCAGGTTGTGGGTTGGAGCCTGGTACAGATTCAAATACCATCTCAGCAACACTTTCATTTCATGATCTTGGAAGCATGTTGCTAAACATCTTTGATCCTCAGTATTGTTAAGCAGAAAAAATGAAATAAGACTCATGTCTTCCAGGAGACATGAAAATGGTGACATTGTATGTAACAGTGTGTCATCTATTTCAAGTGAAGTGGCGGCATTAGCCAGTGGAGTGTGGAAAGACTATCAGCTGTGTCGCAACCTGATCACCAAGTAAAGAAAATTGTTGTCCTTTCCAAATATTTCTGCCATAGAGTTCTGGTGAGCTGGGGCTTAGCCTACCTCCTTCTGAATTTAAATAAACTTCAGACTAACATTCAAATTCATTGAGGTATATGGTTTCCATTTTTAACCTCAGTCAAGCCTGTTTCATGTTTATATAGTCAGTTTTTACCCAAATGCTACCAATTGACCTGACTTTGCTCTTCAAAAGAATTTTTTAAACTCCTCCAGAGTTTCACTTCTGCATAAACACAGACTTTGGAAAACAGGTGGCTCACCTGCCTCTGCTTGATGGTGTCAGACTCCTGTACAGAACACCTCCACCCACATAATCCCTGACTGTCTATAGCAAATGCTCACAAGCCCACAAACCAAGGTGGGGGTTCCGGACAGCAGAGTCAGAGAAGCCCCTACAGAGTGTAGGCTGTGGGTAAATGTTCTCTGTCCTTTACCCTATCCCATCCAAGGGAAGGAAGTGGCCTCTGCCAGCCAGGACAAGCAGACAGACCAACGGACCAGCAGATGTGCTTCCAGTGACCCTTTTATCAGCAGAGGGCGCTCTAGTTAGCAAATAATTTTCCTGTGGCCAATTTCTTGCAGGCAAGATCTGGAGATAGCCAGAAAGCAGGGTGCCAGATGGAGGTGTACAAAAGAAAGGCTCGTGGGTTTGCAAGCATGGTTATGGGAGGCTAAAGGAAAGAAAGGGTAAGGAAGAGGCACCAGGTAAGGACAGTGAGAAACACTATTTTTGATTGATAGATTCTCTGCTTGTTTGAAGCCAGCCAGTACTTGATGCTCTGAAGTATCAGAGCCTAAACTACAATCTGGTGACACTCTGATGAGTGATAAGGGGAACAAACTGTCCCAGCTCCACATCTCAAACTAGATTCATGGGGATCAAAACAAATGAAGTGGTGCCAAATTCAGTTCCTGGGAGTCTGGGGATGCTGGTGAGTTAATCAGTCCCTTTGCTGTTGCCAGTATCTCTCCCTGAGGTCAGAATCCAGCATCTTAGCCTTCTAATGTGCACTGAAAATCAACAAGTCTCCAGGAATCCTCTACTGAGACATCCAGTTTTGACAGAACAACTACAAGGGTGTCCAGCACTCAGACATCATTGGGATACCAACCCCTATGGTGTAAGCCAGTCTAATAAGTCCCTTTTGCAATATATGATCACCCACCTGTTTTATTCCTCTGCAACACTCGTCTAATTCAGCCATCAAGGCCAAGAATCATGATGGGTAGTAAGAAAAGGTCATAGTTATTTAGCATTTACTCATGGCTAATCTTTGAATTACATACTCCAATCCATTATATTCTGCAAAAACTGAATGAGAATATCCTTGATACTCATGGTAGGGATCCATGGAAACTCAACCATGAATAAGGGAACATAGAAGACATTTATTGATGTGGCCCTTTACACAATGAGGACAAGTAAGTAAATTTGCAAACAAGCAGATTTGGATAATGGTGAATGCAATGAGGAAACTGAAAATCAAGAAATACGTTAGAGTGGGTAGGGTAGGCCAAGTCCCCACATGGCACAGGGAGGCCTCCCAAGGCAATGACTGAAATAGTACATGCCTTATCCTTGAGCTGCAGCTCCTGCAGAACTCTGACTCCCTTTATGCCTCCAAAATCCACTGACTGAACAAATGACTGTAGATCTATTTTTTCCTACTGCATAAAAAATACTCTTGGGATCTGCAAGTGAGGGTTGTTGCTATGCTCATTGGACTTATGTGGTTTAGATTTTCTCAAACAGTGATTAATAAAAAATTGACTATTTATGGGGACATAACAAGAGTTATGGAATGGTTTAGGGGAAATTTACAAAATAAGGAAAAAGATGAAATATATCATCTTAAACTTGGAAAGATAGTTCAGTCTGCAAAGTGTTTGCTAGTCAACCAATAGGACCCGAGTTTGATCCCTAGAACCCTCAAAAACAGAACAAAACAAAAACAAACAAGCAATACACACACACACAAACACACACACACACACACAGATTCTAAGTTAGCACTGGCAAAGCAGAGATAGGTGGATCCATAGTACTTACTGGACTACTGGTCTACCTTAATCAGTGAGTTCTAAGCCAGTGAGAGATCCTGGTCTCATAAAAATAAGATGGATGATAATAGAGGAAGACAACAGAGATTGTCTGCTAGGCCTGCACATTCAATTCACATACTCTCTCATACACAGAGGATCACATGCACATCAACATCTACACACTATACTACATTACCCACCAAGGACAAGAAGTACCTGGTGTGTTAGGCATAGTTCTGCTTTATCCAGACAGCCATTTATCTAACTCACATCCCCCAGCCACTCCAAATTCACTTTTGCCATATATACTGTTGTCCAGCCCCTGAATCTTTCTGTGGTCATGAATAGCTCTGCAAACCCAAAATTGCTTCCCCACCTGATTTTCAGTCTCAGTCCTGCACCCAAATTCAGCTTGTTCTGCACCTACTGTTGATTCCAATGGAGTCATCAGAATCTCTTATAACCAAGGACTCCATTCCAAAATGGCTCAGGGAGACAGGAATTTTCTGGTAAACTCTTTGGTACAATAGTATCTACTCACTATCTATCAACACTTATTCCTTCCTTCCTGTTTAGTGATATACTCTGATTTTTATTTGGAGTGACAGTGTACCCAAAACAAAAACAATGGTTATCAGTGTCCTAGTTAGAAGTGATGTGAGAAAGGATAGTAGAAACCAGAAATGAAAGTCCCAAGAAATACTTCTAGATGAAGGCAATAAATTCAAAGTTCTCCTTTGCCATTTCCCATTTCCATTTCATTTTATTTCTTTCTAACTGTAATATAGTGTGTATAGGGAAAGTTTCAGCAGCCATTCTGTAACTAAAAGGGTAGATTTGGTAAACCAGATAGATAGAAACATCCTGGAACTCTGTAACTTTTATAGCCTGCTGTACCTGTCCCAGTCCTCTTTTTCTTCATGAGAATTCTTCATACTAGCTTCCTCATCTTTGGAACACATCAGAAGGATGTTCATCTCTTAGCATTGCTCTATCTGTTCACTCTGTCTTTGCTCAAATGCCTGTGTCCCTTGAGGTTCTGCTCCTGATCACTCTGATAGACTTAGTGGCTGGGCCAGCACCATCAATCATCTTGACTTTGTTTCTTTATTTCCCATTGCATAAACTACCTAGATTATATGTTCTGTGTAGCCAGGCTTCCTCTGTCTTGGGCATTGCTGTTCTTGATGCTAAGCACTTGGAATACTGCAAGTCTTCTGTCACAGTCCTAACACAGCCCAGCTAAGAGTGAATGTTGTCCTGGATTGGGCCATCAGTCAGATAACTGGTAAGTTAGATATAATAGACAACTCAGTTGACAGGAATAAACGTCACATAAAAAGAAAGCTTATGGTCACCATGAAATCAGGTGGCTATATACAGGAGGGTGGCACCTGCCATGGATGTCAGACATGGCTGTGGTTGAGGACAAGATTCAGGATGCAAATTGCCCAGCTGACAATGCCACATTTTCTCACCTCTCTGTGTGCCATACTAGCTGCTTTTCTCATTGCTGGGACCAAATACTTAACAATAAGCAGTTTAAGGGAAGAAAAGTTTATTCTAGAATTGTTCTGCCATGATGAGGAAGATGTAGAAACAGGCTGGTCACATTTCATCTCCACAATCAGCTAGAGAGGGGCTTTAAAACCTTAAGGTCCACCCTCAGTGACCCACTTGCTCCAACGAGGCTCTATTTCTTAAAGGTTCAACAACGTTCCGAAACAGTACCAGTAGATGAAAGCCAAGTGTTCAAAACTGAAACTATGGACAAGTGATTTTTTTAAGTCTATGCCTTTCTGCAAGTGCAAAACTGGGAAAATGCTGAATCCTCTCCCTAGAATTGTCAGGGGACTTAATGAATGGATGAATGACTATTTAAAGCCCTTACCGTGGCTCTGGGCTCCTGCTGATGCCTCACACACACACAGACTGAAAACTATTAGAAAAACAATGAGAACTTGATAAAATAAATACATATATATTTGAAGAAATCAATACATGTGTTTTTCATAGCAAGCAGATAAATAGAAATAAGAATGAGGAGGGACATGAAGAAAACACTGAGCATAACCTGAAAACTCAATTCCCCAGATGCACTGAGAAGCAGAGGTACCTAAACAGAAAGCAAATAGCTAGTTCTTTTCATCATAAAGTCTATTTTACACCCAGACACAAAGAAAACCTCAACAAATGCAATAAAAAGGACCTTTATTAAGCTAAATTTTTGTGATCACAATCCAATGGTTTTAGAAATGTCTTTTTTTAAACAGTGTAAAATCTGAGATGCACAATCATACACAATTCATCCTTAATGGACTCATCAGGTTATAGTGTGTGTGAATGTGTTGTGCTCTGTGTGTGTGTGTGTCTGTATAAGACAGTAATAATTAAAAGAGAAGAAGTCATTAATCTGACAGAGTTGGGGACATGGGAGACATCAGTGGTTGAAGGAAACAACATTGCAAATACTAAAAAAATAAATAAATAATAAAAAGAAAAAAGAAAATTAAAGGCCAAATCTCCTATAATCAGAATGGTATCTACCTCAGTTATTATCAGAGAGCTTTTGACTAGTAACTGATGGAAACAGATGCAGAGATCCACAATCAAGCACTGAGCTGAGCCCAGGGAATCCTGTTGAGGAGAGAGGAATGAGACAGGGAGTCAGGTTCATTACAAGAAAACCCACAGAAGCAACTGGCCTGCTTATGGGAACTCACAGACTACAGACTGATGGCTAGGGAGCATGCCTGGGACCAGCCTAGGCACTCTGCATACGTGTAAAGATTGTGTGGCTCAGTCTACTTGGGACTGCTGGCAGTCAGGGCAGGGGCTATCCCTAAGGCTTTGGCTGGCTTTTGGTACCTGCTTGTAATGCTGGGTTGCATTGCCCAGTCTTAATATAAGGAGAGGAGCTTAGTCCTACCTCAACTTGATAGGCCATGCTTTGTTGACACCCATGGGAAACCTGCCTTTTTCTGAACAGAGATGGAGAAGGGATGGATTAGGGGGAACAGAGGGAAGGTGGGGGATGTAAAATAAATAAAAATTTTAATTAATACAAAGATTAAAGGACAAACTAATAGCATATGTAAAATCTATATGACAAAATTTATATGACAAAACTATAGTCTAAGGAAAAGTTTTAGACTACAATGTCTTCATTATACAAATGACTAGGAAAGTAACCAGAGATTTAGTAAGAAACCTAAAAAGCTACAATACAAACACATACATACATACATAACAAAGTTATGGTAACACCACCCTGTCATTCCAGCCGTTGGGGTCATGTTTGATCTGGTATGATATGATAACACATTTACCCAGTTAGCTAGCAGATGCCTATGAATAGAGAGGCCTCATGCCCCATGGACACAGGGTGATGGACAAGAGGCATGGCAAGAGGCGGCAGCAGGAAGAAGACACTTAGACGGTTTCTACATAGAAGGATTTTATTATTATAATAACAGAGAGAGGGAGAGAGATGGGGGAGAGAGAGTTCTCGCTCCCGGGAGGGAAGAAGCAAGAGAATTTTGGGTGATGGGAATTCTTAAATGGGGCTTGACATCAGAACTCAGGGCAGTGTGTGGCTTCAGAGGCTAGAACAGATCCCTAACACCAGCACACCACAGACTGAGGCAGGAGGATCTTGAGTAGGAGGCTAGCCTGAGCTATATAGAAAATTCCAGACCACGCTGAGTTACATAGCAAGACCTTGCTACAAAAAAAAAAAAGAAAGAAATGAAAAAAATAAGTAAAGTAAAAGTAATTCCAGGCAGAAAGCATCCAATGAGGGAAGCACCATCATGATAGGGTCTCAGAAATTTGGGGTTCAGACGGGGCAATGAGGTGGGATGCCTTTTAGTGAGAGATTTCTCAGGGGACTTCTTAACACTGCCAAAGACAACATGTGGGGACGGACTCTGGGAGAGCTCAGGAACACATGGCAAAGCAGGGGTGAAGGAATGCCACAAGGTTGAGTAGCAGCCCATAAGTCACACTTGTCAGGTTCTTCTGACTCTTTGGCATTTCATCACATGAGGAGTGCTAGCTGTACCCTCCTCTCCATTGCTTAGGGTGCCTGGTGAAGTCCTCTGGAGAAGTGAGAATTACATGTTCAAAGGCAGCAGTCTCCACAGGGCACCTGACATTCCTTCTAACGCAGCTGCTGGGGTAGAAAAGAGGCTTCCTTGGGAAGAGTAGCTATACAGTTTCTCATGCAAACCTAACACCGGAAAATATAAGTACAGATTATGTCATAGGAGGGAAGTAAATCCAAAGCCGTCCTGAATGTTTAGTATTTATTTATTGTGATGCGAGAATGCCTTGCCGTTTTGAGGCAAATGCTGCCTTCCTTGGCCTTCTGTAAAGCTTGTTTTAAACAGCGCTGGGTTAACGTCCCACAAATCTAATTTAGGACAAAAGCAACATTGTTCTGTGAAAAAGAAGGTTATGGACATCTCAGACCTGAAGGGACATAGGAGAGGAAGGACTGCCTGGAACTTGATGGCCAGTCTGTCATCTGACCGCCTAAATGGCTAATTTCTTCAAAGCAATACAAATATGAGCCAAGGCAAAAAGTCACCAAAAAGAGAAGCAAGATTCACCCTTGAAAAGGTCCTCCCCTCACAGATAAGGATATAGATATTCTTACCTAGCTATATCTATATATCTCTAAGATATAGATATCACTGTCTGTAAACAAGACATTTTCACTGCTATTTGAGTATTTCCCAAGTCCCACATATGTCTCTCAGATTTGACCTTTCTGACATATTCACCTGGGGAGACTTGGAAAACTGGTGATAACCCAGATCCAACTCTGGTAGATCCTGTGCACTTGGTCAAGGGTATCAGAGAAGGGCTTCAGCATAGCTCTGCTGGTGATTCCTGTGTGCAAGCCAGGGCTCATAACCGACACCATAGAAAGCACTGCTGAGATCATGAGACCATCAATTCCAAGTCCTTTTCTGGGCCTGGAGTTACAGCTCAGTGGCAGAGCACCTGTCTAATAACAGAATAAGTCTGCTATGTGCAAGAGCCTGGCTTCTATTTCTAACACACACACAGACACACAGACACAGACACACACACACACACACACACACACTTCCAGTGAAGATAGCACCAAGAATAGGAAATAAACTTTACTTATGAATAGAAACAAACCTCTCTCTCTATTAAAGTAATAATGTATAATGGCCACACAGAGGCTACTCCAAGAATGTCAGGAGTTCAAAACTGCTTGACTCAGGTAAAGTCTCAGTAAAAGCAGTGATGATGTCATGTGTTAAAGAGGAAGCTGAGAAGCTACTTGACCCTGGGACAGCTGTGTCTTGCAAGACACAGAGGAAAAGATAGAAGGAAATCATTTAACAGTAACAAAGGCTGTTAAGCCAAACTCTGTTGGAAATGGCAAAATGTCAATCTTTAAATGATCGTGGAAGTTCTTATAAATGATCAAGGAAGAAAACAAAACCCCAGTTTAAGCACTAGAGAAGCCACATCGCTTTGAGATCTTTGTGCTAATGGCTTGCTTGTATAATAAGAAACTCAACGGACTCTCAGAGCAAGAAAGGGAGGGAGGGAGGGGGCAGGAGTGGCCTGACTAATCAGTATTTGTTGGAACACAAAACATATAATTAGGTGGCTACACTACTAATAACCTCCCTCTCAACCAACAATGGTGCCCTTGAAGTGGGCACAGGGCAATAATGGACCCAGCACAACAGTAGATACAAAGCATGTAGTGTAACACAGAGAGACATGTAAGAGGCATCACGAACAATATGAAAAACTTCTAAAAATAATTTCCAAAACATCATTGCATGTTGCCCAAATGAAAATATGTCTTGAGTGGGAAAATAGTTAAAAAGTAAAAGTATTATAAAAAAATCTGTCAAACTGTCTTAAGACTCTGTTATCAATTAAAATATTGATATTAATTTTTAACTGTAAAGATGAGAAGTAGGGTATTAAATTTATCAAATACAAGAGCAAGTATCCTGGAATAAACGAAGCTAATAAATAGATGCATGTCTACATAAGCATATAAAAGGCAACTATGAGTATATATCAAATGTAATAAGCTATGTATTATATTAATATGTATCATATATTATATTAATAAGCATCATTACTAATACATTATACATTATAATAACATGGATCAGAATGTATTATACTATATATTAATATGCATCAGAAAGTATTATTATATATTATGTTAATCTACATAATACTACGTATTACATTATACTATATATCACATTAGTATGAATCAAATGTATTATGAAGTCAAACATGACCCATTAATATGGCATCAGAGGCTTGGGAACAGAAAAATCAAGAAACCTATAAGCAAACCCAAAGGCAGTGCTTAAATCAAGCAAGGAAATAGTTCCTCTGAGTACATTGCAAGCTGATTTTTTAATCAGAAGAACACAATGCTGGGCTCTTATAGGATGTGTAACACAATTTCAAATGGAATAAAGACTTGGCTGTGGGTAAGATATTAAACAGCAGCATTTTTAGAAAAAACAGAAAGAACTAGAAGGAAAGATCCTTGGATAGAAATTGTTATGATGGGAGCAGATGAGGCCTGGGAGGATTGAGCAAGGAGAAAGTGGTGTTGAGCACGTGGACCCTTACAGACCAGAGAGAACTGAAAAGATTTGCAGCAGGCTAAGAACATTGATGACACTGTATTAGTTACTGGCCTGTTGCTGTAACAAATTCCTGAGAAAAACAACTAAGGAAGGGTTTGTTTCAGCTCAGTCTGATGTGTAGTCCATTGTGGTGGGGAAGGCCTGGGGACAGGAGTGTGAGGCAGCTCTTCACAGTGCATCTGCAGTCAGCAAACAGGGATACGAATGCTGGTACTCAGCTCACTTGCTCTTTTTGATTAAGTCCAGGACCTCAGCCCATGGGATGATGCCACCCACACCTAGAATGGGCTTTCGCTCTTCAACTCAACCTAGCAACTCTCTCACAGACAGAGGTATGTTTCCATGGTGTATCTAAGCCCCATCAAGGTTGCCTTCAAGAGGAAGTGTCACAGACATGGGACCACACTACCCAGCTCCATAAAGGAATGAGGTTTTTAATTCATGAGACTGTAGCTAAGTCTCAAAAATATCAGTATGCTGAAGTTAAAGGCCAGGCACAAAAGAACATGCTCCATGTGGTTTTATTTATGTGCAATATCCAGAGTAGGCAATCTAGTGATGCTGACATACAGTAGTGATTGCAGAGGCTGACCAGAGGAGGGAGGACTGGAGATGATTGCTAATGGACATGTAGTTGTTTGGGGGAGGATGATTTTAGAGGTTCTGAAATGAGGCTGGTTTATAACTGTAATATAAGGAAACAGGTGAACCTTTATCATATGTAAATTATATCTCAATCAAGTCATTAAGATATGAATCCTATCCACCCCACATTTGTTTTGTAACAATTGATATGTAAAATACAGTGTATCCCTTTTGAAGATGCAGCTGTCTTTTTTTGCTAGAACTGGTGCATATCCTTTCAAAAAGGTCAGTTGTCAGAAATCTAAATGGGGCACCGGTAAGCTGCCACTGTCTAAAAGCTCAAGCTGTATTTACCTACCCTAGCAAAGACCGGACTTGTGATTAAATGTGCTATCTCCAAAGGCAGTCATACTGGGTTAAAAATCCAGTCCTCCTATGTCCTCCTGGCATGGAAATGGCTTGAATTTCCTCAACTATAAAATGAAGAAAAAGTATCGTAAGAACAAAATGCTGTATCTTAAGGAATCTAGGCAATCTCAGGCATGCAGTGGGTACACAGTAGATGTGCTGGTGATAATGATGCTGGTAGGGATGAGGAGGTGTCTTTGGAGAGGAAAGCAGTATTAGGAGATAAGTATTTTTAGGGCTTTTTCTAATCTTATTTACATCTCTATATTTATATTATGTATGTGCATTATTCCTTGTGAGTTTTCACTTAGCAAAATAATTATGTAAAGTGCTATTATTTCTAGAAAGGCAGGAAAGTGCTGATTACTGAAAAAGGCATTTGTAAACTGAACAGGAAGAATGCCAAGAATAGACAGAGAGGACAGAATGCCACTCTAAGAGCTGGAATAGGGCCCCCTCCCCAGTTCCTTTCCAGAACAATAGAAATGCCTCTGAGAATCTGGCTTTGACAGCAAAGTGCCATAAAGTAATGCTAAAGGAGACCACTGCCATCCAGTATGGCCAGGAAGTTCTGGCTCAGAAAAGAAACTGCAGGTGTTTGGGAGCAAAGAAGGAAGTGTGTTTCTCTATAGGCAGTTAATGTGTGCTTAAAATTCATAATCTTTGGGGATGTTGAAATGACCCATGCCTTGATCTGGGCAAATGTGCATATAAGTCAGCTGACCTGCACACAGAGTTGGCAAGTTTCTGTCAAAGCATATCTATGTGTTTACATAACTTTCTCTATGCAAATTTATGTATATCTATCATCTATATCTATAACTCCACCTAACCTATCTATTCCTACCTACTATAATCTGTCTGTCTATTTATCTATCTATGAATATAACCCAATGAAATACTTCATATTCAGTTAGAAAATGTTTACTTGAGGATAGTTAACACAGCATCTTTGCAATGTGAAAACACCAGATACAATCCAACCTTGAACTCTATCACTTCATGATTAAGAACATGATGACTTATTGATAAATTGGGATGTTTTTGCAACAACCAAAATTCAATAAATTTGCAAAGCCATGGTCAATGTTATGTTATGGAATAATTTTTTTTTTGAAAATCAATCCCTTTTCAGGAGATACTTTTGCATATACTTCACAAACATGACTATACTAAATTATGCATGCTATAAGGACAAGAGGAAAAAGACCCCAGATTTTAACATTATCTTTGGTTGATGGGGCTTTCTGCATGATTTTGTTTGTTCTTTCGTCATCTCTTCATTTAGAAGACATGAGTTTAACTTTTACAAATGTGAAAACAGCATTAATACTTTGAAGTCTGCAGGAGAAAAAGGCAAATGCTGGAGCAAGTCTCAATCTTCCTGTGATTAATAGCGTGGGATGCCTGTGATTGCAGCCTTGGTGTTGGATGCTGGGCTTGCTGCTATAAGGGCAGTCATCCACACAGCTAAAACCAATTTTCTAAGGAGATCACCATCAGGTTTGGCATTACAGCTCAGTTGCAGATGCTGGACTTACAGTTTTGAGATGTGCCTCCTGGCCAGAAAATAGTTGGCTCTGTCCTATCAATTAAGGATTTCTTCTTCATCGTCTAAGCGAGCTCTTCAGGTAGCTTATGCTTCCAAGAAATCTTGGAGCATCAGGACTAGACAGAAATGCAACCTGGGAGTTTTCATCTCTCAATATGAGATCTTCTCAACATGTATAATTCAGAGCAGGCTGTGTTGTACCTAAACTTGTAAGCGGTCCAGAACTAAGCAAAGACCCACATGTTGGGAGAGGGGACTTAGAGGAATGGGAGAGCCTGTTCTTGAACAAGACTGTCTGATGAAGATGCCAGTGAACACAGCGTTCAATAATCTCGCTGCATCGCTCCCTTAGTCATCTTTCCATTAAGTATTTATTGAGAGGCAGACAGTGCACTAAACTCCATTGTTCATAAACATACACAGGAAGCTGGCAATAATTTCCATCCTGCATGCAAATTCGATCAGTTTGTAGTGGTGGTTTTAGATGACCCACTGGAAAAGGTGCTTGGATTGTACTTAAACTCAAATGAAAAAAAATCAGTGATCAATTGGTAATGTCTGCCATGATCATGGAAGGGGAAATGGTGTTATACACACCATGCAATTGTCATGCTTGTAATGCTACTTCTGACGGATTAAGTACAGTTATTTCAGCCTTGACAGATGCTCTACTTCTTATAGGCTAATGGAATCAAACTTCTACTCAGAGTGTCCTATCTGGGGAGATACCAACAGAGGAGAAAAAACAGCAAGCGTTTGGTGGCCATCTGCTCTAGTTTCCTGCTTTCACAGTCCTCTTTATACTCAGTAAATCACATAATATTTGGGATATCCTTTTCATGGCATTATGTTCTTCTAAGGATGTCTGTCTCCATCTCCATCCAACACATCAGGACCTAGGTTTGGAAAGGTTAAATAATGTTTCCAAGTCCCCCAAATCAGTCACTCTTCGACCCCATGAGCCACCTCAGGCTTAACATGGAACCAAATCAGCTGGAACAGTATCTTCTTTCTTTCAGAAGGTCAGACAATTGATCCTACTAAGTTTTGATAATTACATTAGTTTAATGGGTTCTTAGGAGATGCACTTGACCCAGTTTACTTATTCAGACAGAGTGAGGCATAATCTGTTTCCCTCTCTGCCCACTAGATGTGAAGAACAGCTGGTGCTGTTGGGAGAGGAACACTCATGTCACCCAGACGGTAAGAATGGAGTTTTTCCACCCTGTCCACAATGCATATTTTGTAGATAATCCTCAGTCAATAAAACTGACCCCTCCTCTCTCTTAAAAAAAAAAACTTTCAGCCTTCTTCAAATGTTAAAATTATTTGGTAGACTACACACCATTCCATAAAACTATACATAATTACAAATTTTTCTGTATGCCCACGCCTCTGCTAATGGATCCAGCTGTGTTGTTGCCTTATGGATTCTTTCTGTCTATACACAGAGATATCACAGTGAATCTGAGCAGACACAGAGGAAAATCCAAGAAATGCAAGGTAGAGCAGAGAGATTCATCCTAGGCACTCAGACTTCCAAGGCCATGGCTTCCTATGTACTTGAACTCTATCAATATCTTTCACTGCCTACCAGCTTCCAGTGGGTCCTTACCACTAAGAAGCAGAGACTGAAGTGGAAGCTGCCTATTTGATGGGGAATCCAGCCAGGAGGTAGGTAAGCAACGTAGGGAGAAGAAATAAGAAGATCAGCAAAGCATTGCAGAAATCAGGGTAACAATTTCAAATGTGCCCCAGAGCAGGAAAGTGGTGGAAAAATGTTGTCAAGGAAACTATTGCCCATTACCTCAAGACTGTCCTGCATGTGGCAGGGTGAAATTTGGTGATTCATTGAAGCCCCTGAGCACAGAGCCCTGGGACAGGAGGTGACTGCCAGAGATCCTGTGGGAAACATGTACCTCTATGTTGTGTGTGGACAGGGCCACAATTGCTCAGTGACCACCTCTATCTGTTTCTTTTTCAAACCAAACAACTTCACTGAGGCATGAGGCATGGACCATGCATTCATCTACATTAAGAGTACAGTTTGATGATTTTTGTTAAATGTATTGAGTGTGTGAACATCCAACATAATCTATCTGGGAAACATTTTCATTACCCCAAAATGCATACCTATTCACAGTTAGTCCCAATTTTCATTTCAAACCCTGAGCAACAATTAATATATATCCATGCCTGGTTATCCTCAGGACACTGGTTCTAGAATCCTCTTGGGAAAAAAAAATCAGAAGACACTCAAGCCTTTTATATAAAATGGCATAGTGCTTGCATAGAACCTACAAGCATCCTCAGGTATACTTTATTCTCTATATAGCTAAGGAAATGGCTCAGGAGATTAAATGCTCACTGTGCAAACATAACGACCTATGTTCTGATCATTATGTAGAAATATTGAGTGTACTGGTACATGCAGGTAAGCCCAGTGCCAAGGCATAGGGCAGAGATGAGTGGATCCTGAAGACTCACTGGTCAACCAATCTAGCTAAGGTTTGGTGAGAAACCAGCCTCAAAAAAAAAAGGTGTAGAGAGACTGGAAGTCACTGGACATCAGTCCTGGGCCTCTGCAGGTACACCTATGGGTGAACTCACCTGCTCAGACACATGCACAAATCTTCTCTAGATTACTGTGGCAATGTTAACAGTTGTTATATTGCTGTTTCTTGTTTGTTTTATTTATGTATATTTAAATAATATTTATTTAAATTTGGCTGAATATGAACAGGTAGAGGAGGCGATTTTAACTCCATGGCAGACAGGATATAGAAAGGGGTCAGAGATGAATTATCCTTGGAGACTTAATTTCAAACACCTATTTCCTCTTGCCATACACTACCTCTGATAATTTCCAGAAACTTCTAAAATAATGTTGCCACCTGTGGGCCAATCATTCAGCACTCCAATTTGAAGATCTGGAAAATATGACTGGAATTTCTGCCCCTGAACATTTTATATAAATGAAACTATATAGTATACCTTAAGGACTTGTCCCTTTCTGGATGACTCATGTTGCAGAAATTAGAAAGGAGGATGAGCAACATCTAGTGGCTAACTTCTTACGAGGTGCTGGAAACCTTCGTATGACTTGGCTTTATTATGATTGACAAGCAATGCCTGCACTTGGCCTGGAGTCTCATCTTCATCATGCATTCCTTTACCTGTGATTTGAAAATGTGTTTTAAAGATATCCATTTGGCACAAGGGTCTGTTCATGGTTGGTTAAGAGCCTGGGAGTCTATTAAGCTACCACCTTAGCATTGAAACCAATGTGCCTGGCTTAGGAGCCCCATGTGTTCAACAGATCCAACAGTTTCTGGTGGTTTGGAAGCTTTAGAGCTCAGCCTTTGGAAATAGCTAATACTCAAAAGAATCTTAGTTTTTAATCTAGCTTGCCAACTCCTTTGTCATTTTCTTTTTAAAATATTTTGTGTGTATAGGTGTTTTGCCTGCATCTAAGTACGTAAACCATGTGTGTGACCAGTCAGAGGTCAGAAGAGGGCATTGGATACTCTGCAACTAGAGCCATAAATGATTGTGAACCACTATGTAGGTGCCAGGAATTAAAGCCAAGACCTCTGGAAGAGCAGCAAGTGTTCAGCAAGTGCTCTTAGATGCTGGGCCATCTTTCAAAACCTCATCAGTTTCTGAGAAGTTAATAAAATTAAAAGCAACTTGTTGAAAAACAATTAAGATCAGAACAACCAGTCAACTGGTCAGCCTCAACTGCATCCTGAAGAATTGCCTTCTTAGAGCATCAAGCCTCTTGTCTTGTAGACTTGAGTGTTTGCTGGACAAACTGATTACAACTCTCTATATGTAGAAGCATAATTGGTTTGTGACTAACTGTAGCAACAATTGCTTATAAACACAAATGACTTAGAATGCCAATGTAGACAGATCCTCTTTCCCATCTTGCCCAAGACAGAATCTGAGTCACTGCTGAAAGCCAGTGTCATAGAGTTTTTCTGTCTCCCTGACTCTTGAATAATCTACCCAGTAATAGTTTGGCTGCCCTTCCTCTTGGGATAATTGTCAATTAGACATGATCAATTAGAAACATCTAATTTTCTCTTTGGCACTATGAATCAATTGGAAAATAGAATAAAAAAAACCAAATAACTGACCAACTTAACTGTTGATGTTGCTGAATAGGGGACCTATAATTACTATGTATTGAAGCTTACCCCTGAGTTCAGATTTTGCAGTTCATGGCAGAAGATCCTCAGGTTCATGGTTGCAGGAGAGCCATGCTGAATGTAGATGGAGAGAGAGAGAGGTATATGTGCTCCCATCCCATTGAGGCCAACTCTAGTAGCTTCAATCCTGCTAGCAAGGCTCTGTGAGCATGGTCCTAAACTATATGCTTGCAATTAAAGCTGTGTAGTTTGTATTATTGGCTTGTTCTTATTTTAACATTTTTTCATCAGGTTTTTATCATTTTTTTTTTAAATTCTAAAAAAAAAAGAACTTTGACGAGTTTGATGAGATAGAATCTAAACCAAGACCCTCCCTGAAACAGCTTGATGCCATGCTTAAGCTCCTCATTCAAGAGGGTGGAGGTCTCTTGTTCTTGGAGCTCAGTCACAGAAGTAAAGTAGATACTCATCATGAGAGCCCAGCTCTCTTCCCTATTGCCTATAGCAGTGTTCCCAGCTCACCATTTGAAAGACTCTGTCTTAGATTCATGTGAACTGCCAATAACCCAAAAGCCCCAAAATACATAAACAACTTGAAATGTGTCCTGCACTTAAACCTGTGTAATCAGTTGTTAGAGGATGTCACCCAGGATCCACCTTAGACACAATATGTTGACATACATACACCTGCTCTTCAACACACCACACTTTAAGGAAAATGTTGGGATAGATTTTCAATTATATTTTTGATAGATGGAGGGGCTGGCATTGTCCCCACATGTCACAACTCCAGCTGCAGCCAGTCTGTCACCTTAGGCAACCCTTGGGTAAAAGCAGATCCAACAGAGTTTAGTCACTATTTGATTATAGACACATGGATGAGAGCACAGTGGGAATGGCACACATTGCCACCATATTTTCTATCTTCATTGCAAGTAGGTTTTCTCAGCACAATGTGCCTGTGATTGGAGGGTTAGTGAGTGAGGGCTGTATAACCCTCCAGTCACAGCTACAATATTTAAAGTAGGGGAGATGGAGGCCCAGGAAATTTGATGGATAGACGATGTTAGAAATAAGGGGTATGTGGGGGAAATGGCTTAGTGAATTAAGTACTGGCCTTGCAAGTACAAAGACCCGAGTCTGGTCCCCAGAATCCACATACAAAGGCAGAGAGTGGTGGCTCGCACTTGTAATCCCAATACTGAGGAGATGGAGATGGAATTTCTGGAGCTCACTGGCTTAGCCTAATTGGTGAGCTTCAAGCCAATGAAAGAATTTATGTCAGTGGAGGTGAAGATGATACCCAAGGTTTCCTTCTAGTCTCTATGCACACCTGGACAAGCAGGTGCATCCAAATACACATGAACACACACACACACACACACACACACACACACACACACACACACAGATACACGTGTGCAAACTAACAAGGGAAATGGAGAGGAAGTTGAAGAAAAGAACACAGAAAGAAATAAGGGAGAACCATAAAGGCATGGAGCAAAACCAGAAGAGAAATAAAAGGAACATGAGGGCCGAAAGAGGCAGAGAGGGAGAAGGAAGGAAGGAAGGAAGGAAGGAAGGAAGGAACAAAGGGGGGAAAGGGAAAAAATCAGTAAGTGAGCTGATAAGTGATGGGATCAGAAAAAAGATAATGAAGAGGAGAGAGAGAGAGAGAGAGAGAGAGAGAGAGAGAGAGAGAGAGAATAAGCAGGAATAATTTAGTCTTGCATCACCAGCAAAGCCTTCTTAACCTGGTCAGTGTTGGCACATGTGTCTGATAACTTGTGCCATAGCTGTGCCCCCAGCACCACAGACATCTCAAAAACCCAGGTGGCACCCCCTGCTCATAGCCATATCAGCTCCAAACATCTTAGAAATTTCTCCTGTGGACAAGATCACCCTTCATCAGGACCCCCTAGTGAAAGGACCCCTGTCCCTGTAACTCTGTCTGGGCTCAAGCTCTATATCCTTGCGAATAGGGTGCCAGTTGCAGAGAACGCGTATGCATTTTTTTCTTTGTCCCCGATGGTAATTTAACACATTACTTTTATATTAAAACAAATGTAGATATATTATAGAGTAGAATCCAAATTTAAGACTGGAAAGAAATTTCATGTCTGAAATGAGGTGATGTTGGCTACACTCCCAGAACCCTTGGCAGATATATATTCACATCTCTCAGCCTTGGAGAGAGCTAATAATAGCTCCCAATTATTGAATGCTGACCAGGGGCCAGGAAGTCTCAGGACAATCACTCCTTTGATCCTTACAGTCTGTCTTTTTTTCACATGAGGTGACTGAGGCCCAGGGAGGTCCCAAAACTAATTGAAGGACCAATAGTTGCTCATTGACAAGGAGATGTGTTGGAACCATAGTCTGTTCTTTTGGCGAATGCATCTCAAAGGACTTTTGGAAAAATCCATGGAAAAGTGAGCAAGGAGAGACTGCCAAAGCCCACACCCTACAGCTGGCTGGTGGGATGGTTCATGAGAGACAAGGGCTCTATAGACAATGATAAAGTGAAACTGGGCATGGTGGTACATGACTGTAATCCCAGCACTCAGAAGACAAAGGAATAAGAACCAGAGTTTTAAAATCACCCTCAACAACATAGTAACTCCATCCTATGGCACTGGTTACCACAGTCCTGCAAAACCAATGTGAACATTACCCAAATTGGATCTGGATCTCAAGCATCAGGACCTCAAGAACCAGGATTCAAGTCTGGCCTTTGCTATTGTCTATGATTTTCTCATCTCTTTAAAATGCAATGTCAGGACAATCTACCTTATGAACTACAGAGGGTAAAGGCATAGAGTCCAGTATGGGGAGTCCACAGAGTTCCCAGAATGGAATGAAGCTCAAAACACAGAAATCCACTGCTCCTAACTACAGTCATCCTCATATTTCCTGGTCCCTGGTAGAATTGAAAAGCATTTTTTTAAGGCAGGAGGATCTTATTATATAAACCCTGCTATCTCAAACTTGCTACATATCTTAGCTCAGCAACAAACTTGAAATCCTCCTGCATTCACCTTTCAAATACTGGGATTATAGTTAATCAACACCAGTTTGATTCATTCATTATTTTCACATCTAAAATTATCATTCTGAAATAAGAAGTGGGCTGGTGAGATGGTTTAGTGGGCAAAAGGGCTTAATGTGCAACACTTATGACCTGAGTTCAAATCCTGGAATACACGGATGAGTGGAAAAAAACTGACTCCACAGAGTCTGTCTCTGACCTTCACGCACACACCATGGTGCACACACTGATAACAATAAATACATAATTTTTAAAAGGTAAGGAGTAAGGGCTTCAGGGTCTCAGCCTTTCTTGGGGATCTGTATGGTTGCTGGTGGTGGAGGGAGGCTTTTTTCAGTGATGTAGTCACTCACTGGCAAGGGTCCCATGCTCCTCTGAATACTTCCTCGCTCGTGCATCTTTGAGTAACCATAGTGAAACTCTCTGGGTCACACAGGAAAGAAACATGGAAGCAGAAAGGGGACCAGTTGGGAAGAGGAGGGGGATCAAGCAGGAGGGAAAGAGGATAAAAGAGGAAAATGGGGTGAATGTGATCAGAATAGATTCCATATATGTGGGTATGTAAATGTCACAATAAACCCCATTATTATACATAATTAATATGTGCACTAGTACATATTTTTAAAGGGGGCAAGGAGTCTAGTTATAAGAACTAAGGGTTCCATATTTAATACTAATCAACTAGGAAGCATACAGGGAAATAAAAATCAGTGCCTATATTTTATTCCTAAAGCTACTTAAATCTTGCAGACCCTGGGATGAGTTCCCCTAGGCTTCTTCCCATTGGGGCTGATATGCTGAGCTCTCTCACAACGCAGACTTCCAGTATCTTTTGTTCTTCTCTTGCTTCCATCCCTGCAGAATCTGAAGCACTTCACCCAGTCGCACCATTTGTGAGTCACAGAGCCTGGCTTGTGTGACATGTGATGCTTCCCACGAGTTGAGAGACATTCACAGGATTTTCCTTTGCCAGCAACAATAATCCACCGAGTACAGTCTGTGATCACTCATCACAGTGGTTACCTATCATTGCTAAGCATGACCTAAAGTTATTGTTACCAGAAAGGATATCCGAGCCTTCCACCAATGAGCATGTGTCCTGTGTCTGAGCTTCACAGGTACTGTCACACGGAATACTCATCTGCCCTTCCATAGTGATGATTCTGTGATTCCCATTTGATAGAGCATCACAGTGTTGGGTCCCTTAGTGTGGGAAGGGAAAGGAAAGGAGAACGAAGATCGTAGTGAGGAAAGAGGACAAATGCACTCTGCCTCCATGAGTTTTTCAGCTCCCAGGGCAGCATTCTGGCAGCAGCTTCTGAAACGGAGCTAACTCTTCGCAAAGCTGGGTTAGATGGCTGAGACTTCTGGAACAAAATAACACAACGTGAGTGGCTTCACCAGGAGCCAGTAGCAAAGTGGTAGAGACTGCAAGTCTAAAATGAAGGTGTTGGCAGAGTTTGCCCTGATGAGAGTTGAGGGGAAGGGTCTACTCCAGGCTTCCTTCTTTGGATTGTCTAGGGATCTCTTAGTCTTTTGGAGATACTGTGATTAAGTATGGTGAACTAAGTGTCTTATAAGCAACACAAGGTTATTTCACACAGTTTTGAAGGCTTGAGAAGTCCAAGGCCAAGATGTCAGTAGATTTAATATCTGATAACGGCTCTTTGACTTGTAGAAAAGGGCAGCATCCTGTGATCGTCACCTGGTGGGTCTCATAGAGGGAGAGAGAAGAGGAGGGAAGGGGAGCAGGGGAGGGGGGAGGAGAGTCCCATCATACCTGAAGCTAAATTGAAGGCACACGGGCAATTAACAAATAAGGATACCCACTTTTTACTATCTCTACACACTATTGTGGAACATTATAAGAACTACTGCCCTCTTAAATAAGGAATCCACCCTGATGACTTTTTTAATTTACTTTTAAAATCAAGATTCTATGTGTAAACAATGCCCCATTCTGATACCAGGGCATCGATGTGCAATGTACGAATTTGTGGCATGAAACAATTCAACCCCAAACACCAGCCACGTGGGTAGACAACTAGGTTTAATGGCTTCTCCAAACCAACCTGTCTCACCCCATCCAGAACCCTTCCCTAGTTGGATGGTATTACCTAGTCTAGCACTGTTAAACTTTTAATCTTCTAAAATAATTATAGACTTTTGTTTCCTTTTCCAGCCTTGAGATTTTGACTTTATGGTGTTGAATACAGGCATTCACCCCAACTGGAGGACTCCAATCCAGGGAACTGAGATCAGAGATTCAGTGGGATGTGTTCATGTCATCTTCCCTATTCAAATTAGTTCAAAGTTGAAGGCAGGTATGAGCAAGGGCTGAGAAGGTTCATGGCTATGGCTGAGAAGCCCGAGAGCTTCTGTTTAAAAATAGGTAAGCAGAAATAAACACTGGGACATAGCACCAAAATAGAGTGGTAATTGATCTAATGCAACTTTTGCCTTGGATAACATCGCTATTTGTGAAATCATGTCAGTGTTACCCCTGCCAAGTCAGCACTTACAGGACGTGGCTTCTAATTTTGGCAAAGGACTGTTTGAGACTCATCTCAGAAGGCTGAAGACAGGAACACAGCAGACACAGTATAATCAGACTCTGAGATCTCTGCCCAAAGGATGGAATTTGGGAGGCTGAAGCACCAGAACAGATCAGTTTAAAAAGACAGGCACAATGGTATACATCTCTAATCCCAGCACTGAAGAGGGAGAGATGGGAAGATCCCTAGAGATGGCTGGCCATGGGTCTTCCTGAATCAAAGAGTTCCAGGTTCATTGGAGACCATGTTTCAAACAGTGAGGTAGAGAGTTAATGAAGACTACACCCAACATTGACCTCTGTCTTCTACACGTATACTCACATGTGCATGTATAGTCTTACGATGTACCCACCTACATGAACTCAATCTACACTCCATGCAGACACACACACACACACACACACACACACACACACACACACACACACACACACCAGGCCTATAAGTTCCCACTTAAGCTTTTATTTAGCCAGCAACATCTTCTAATGTATGGAGGGGATATGACTTGCTCAAGTGTGTTAGGAGCACCTTCTGCCATTCCAAGTGCTATATGGTTGTAGAAGCAGCTGTTGAGAAAATAGCAGACCAAGAACAGGCAGAATTCAAGACCCAAAGGCAGTAGTCCCTAGAACCTAATATCTCAGACATGGTGCATGCATCTGCCCAGACCAGTCAGTCAAAAATGTCACAGGTCTCTGTCTAGGTGACATAATTTGCATCAGTGTGCCTTTAGATAGGATATTATTTTATCCATTTTTCATGATTGCTTCTCTTTGTCTGGATAGAGGGCCATACAACCTCTTACATGATTTCTACATTAGAAATCATTTGTTCTGGGATTCTCTGAGTTTCCTTAGAATCTGCCATCCAGAGGGAATCACTAAATGTGGGTCATTGATTTTTGAGTTATAACTATAAGCCAATATAAACCTCTTTTCCTTGTAAAAACCACCCAGCCTCAGACATTTTAACATAGTAACAAAACTCAGACTAATATAGCATGCAATAGTGAAATACTTAAGACAATTTAGTTATAAAGAAAAAAAATGTTACTTCCTGCTTCTGGAGGCTCCATTCCAGGATTAAGGGACCTGTTGCTTTGGCCTTTGGTGTATAGCATCATGTCAGCTCTCAAATATAAAGCTAGGAATGGCAGTATACATCTGCAATGCGAGAGTAAGGAGGTGGAGACAGGCAGGTCCCTGGAGCTTTCAGACCAGGCAGTCTACCCAATCAGTGAACTTCAGGGTCCATTGGAGACACTGTCTCAACCAACTAACCAACCAACCAAACAAACAAATAATGACAGAGTAGGATGCCTAGTATCAACCTCTGCTTTCCACATGCATGTGCATATGCATACACATGCACAAACACACACACACACACACAGATGAACTTAACAAATGGATATACACAGTAATACAATAGCCAGCTCCAGCTGTGTGTGGACTTAAAGCATGTTGGACCCTAATGGGAAGAAAGGGGACCACCATCAGGAAAATCAGCTCCAACTTTATCCTACCTAAAACTTACTCCATGCATGGCCTACAGTCCTAGATGAATCTCTTCCCATCTCCAGGCCTGAAGAGGGAAGGACATCCTGACTGACAGTTTCCTCAAGACTGTGTGTGATGAGGGTCAAGAATTTTCTTAAAGAAACTGAACTTTTATATTAAGAGAATTCATCTTGCCAAAGGCAAGGTCATCAGCTCTAGTGAAACCTGAGAGAGGAGTGAGCAGTTTTGGGACTCTGATGGACCATTGAGAAGCATCCAGAGCATGTTTAGTGAACTAGTCAATCACCAAAGCCTTCTTTCCATCTCTCCTTAGGTTTTTCTCCAGAGCTGGCAGACTAAAGACATTTGGTATGTCATAGGCCAGAGGAGCATGATGCCTGATTAGCAGGCATTTAAACAACCCCTTATCATCTCTTCGGGGCTTTTTTGCTTTCTATTTTTTAAGCTTTATCCAATTCTCAGCAACTCGATTTTAAAGGTCATTGTATTAACTGCAAAGATGAATCGAGGGATGAGGTCATTTTTCATCTTGGGAAACTGTTTGGTCTCATAGATGCTGATCTGGGCTTTCAAAGACCATTTTATTTCAGCATGGCCTTCTTGAGGTTAGGGAGAGGCCTTTGCTCTTCCTTCTCGCCAGAGGCAGCCTTGTATCCACGTTCGTCTTTCTCCTATCTGAACCATGGGTGTGACATGCCCCATTCCACACCAGCTGAAGTGGTGGGTGACTCCATCGGGTCTGCCTTGCTGAAATATATGAAATTGTATAGCAAGAGACCAGTTCTCTATTGCCATAATTTATGACAGAATCCCAGATAAATCCCCAGACATGGATTTTCTATAAAATGCTTCCTTGTGAAACTTTGTTACACTACAAAATGAAAAGAAGATGAGAGAGTGGAGAGGAGAGAAGGAGCAGCCGGAAGCCTGCGAGGTGAGCATAAATCTCTGGGGCTGCCATTTCCATTCATCATATTTACTGTAAGGACAGGAATTTTATTTGATAGAAAAAGAATGAATCACAGTGGTTTTAGAATCTAATATGAAGCTTGCCGGAAGCGGCTCCTCCCGTCTTTCTGCTTCCTCTAGAGCCCTGCATTTGGAGGGAAGAGAAATGGAGGATCACTATCAGCCATAGAAGATTCTGCGCTGGGGCGAATGTCAGAGGAAAGAGGATTGTGACTTTACTCATCGAGATGCATGGTTTAATTATTCAAATTATGCTATATGAGGTGATTAAGGAAGACAGCAAGAGAGGGCTGAGGCTGAAAGAATGGAGAAGGAGATGGGGAGTGAGAAACTTCTCGGCCAGGGAGGTGATTTCAGTGGCTTTCTCCTTCAGAGCCTGGAGAAGAAGAAAACTGTAATCCCTCCCCCTGCTTTTTGCCTCACATCACAGGCATATACCTAGGCTGTTTCACATGGCTGTTTACATTTACTGTGATTCCTTTATCATTTATCTGGGACCGAGGCTCCAGGACCACAAACACAAGAGTTTGACTGTCTAAGGTCCTGCAGAAATGGACCACCCAGTCCTTCATGCATGGGGGGGGCATTCTGCAGAGAACTTCAAATGAATGTTGTGATCTTTTGATTGAGTACAAACCAATATTCAATGATGGGGGGGTAAGAGAAAGCTAGAACAAATATCTCTTAGGGTTTTCAGGTTGTTGTCTATTAGAGTCCTTCTTGATAAGCAGACAAGGATGAGGGTTGTGAACAGGTCAAAATTTATACACTTGTTGTTTACTAAATGTTAATAGCACCTCTTCTTTGACAGGCATCACACTCAAGGCATCTTATGAGGCAAAGCAAAAAATTCCCCACTGATCTATACAATCACAGCTTTTTGAGAAAAGGAAGACCCTGGAGGACATCCTTTACCAAGAACAGCATTGAGCAACCTTTTACACACACAGGGTCTGCTTCAGGGAAAACAAACATTTCCCCCATATTCATTTGGTTCACCCAAAATGAAAATTGTTTTAATTGAGATCAGAAATCTCTCAAGGCAAACTTCTTTGTTTGATTGGACAGAAGACTTGGCATTGCTTTTGGCCACTAGAACACAAATATTTGTGTAGAATTAGGAAGTGGCCTATAGAGCTGGTTTTCAAATTGTTCAACTGTAAATTGGACTGTGGCTGAAATCCCAAAGCTGAAGCAGCCCCCACACAGGAGCCTTGTGCCTTTATGTAGAGGAGTGGGAAGCCATATGTGAATTCCTTATAAATACTTCACAGAACATTACAAAATACCCATCTCTTGGTGTAAGTATTTCTATCATATGGTTGTAAGAAATGAAAATGGAAAAAAATAATGTATGACATCTCACATTCATTGGAAGTCTGAGGTGTTTGGTGTCCCAGTCATGACAAAAGCCAGATATACAAGGCAATTAATATTATTCTGCTTCCCCTGTCCATGGTTCTGCTTTTCTCTCTGGCAGTTTCACTTCTAGGCAGGCCCTCCTGTGTGTACTCACCACCTACCTAGGGGAGCCAGACTAGCATATAGCAATAGCAATTCCAATGTAAAGGTTATTCCCATCAGGACCATGCCTGCTCTCTTCCTGGAATTGGGACTGATGGATTTTTTCTACACTAAGAACAAGTGTCAATGGTCTCACTGATCATGATCAATCCACCAGTCAGGGTAGGAGCTAGGCTACTGTAGAAGATATAAACAGAGAGGACTGTTGGATGCAGGGAGTAAGTGATGGTGAAAATTCCGACTGTTATCATGTCTTTCTATGCAGTTCACCTATCAATCTACTCATTAATTGATCTACCCAACTATTTATCTTCATATACATCCTTCTATCTATCCATCCACTCACCAATTTATCCACCCTCCTATTTTTACATCCATCTATTCATCCATCCATCCATTCACCCATCCTTACATTTTCATATTTGTTTATCAGTTGACCCAGCTATCTACCCATCTTTATTTCCATCCACTTATCCATCCATTCATCCATCTATGCATCCTTCCATCCACTCACTTGTTCATCCATCCTCCTATCTTCATGTTTATTCATCCACCGCTCATTCTCATGTTTTTATATTTGTCTATCTACCCACCCATCTACCTTTCTTCATGTCCACCTACCTATCTGCCTATTTTTATACCCACCCAGGCATCCATTCATTAATCCATCCATTCATCATATCATCTGTCTATCACTTCATCAGTGCAGTCACTAAAATATATAGTCAGCACTTGCTCCCATCCTAATTGTAGAGTGCAATAAAAAAATAAATAAACTGAAATTCAGTTTACAGAACATCTTAAAGAGTGAGAAAACTATTTTTAATAGAATGAATGAGTTTTATTCTATTCCTATTTTATATGCAATGAAAAGATGGATCACACAGCAAACCCCAGCAGGCAATGTCAGACTTAGGATCTCCACACTGTCTCATTTTCATTTATCTCAGAAGATGCTGCTCCATCTGCTAAGCAATGGGGGTTCCCAACAAGCTAGAATGACTGGAATTACTCACTAAATAAAGCCATGTCATGTAAAGGTATGTTTATCTATAGTTTCAATTGTACCTCATGATCATATCTTTTCAAAGGGAAAATGGTATCTTTATTATAATGCCAAATCTCAGAAAAAATAACATGTTTAATATCAAAGCTGGGTGCATTCTTATGGTGCTGAATCCTAACATATACTAAGCTGTTAGCTAATCTATTGAAATATGTCATCATGTAGAGGTATCTCAAAAAGTCTTTAAAAATCATTATGATATTGGTGGGAAGAAATAGAATACAAGTTACTGTGGGCAGTTTTTACCAGAAATGCCTTAGTATAAACTTAGATCGAAGAAGTGTGACAGGTTGATCAAACCTTTCCATGATGTTTTAAATTACACACACACATACACACACCCCACAGAGCACCACCACTACCACCATCACCCCCACTAATCTTAAATAAATATACCCCAACACTATGGTGTCTCAAGTTCTTCCATTAGATTATATCCCTGTCACTATTTCACATTTGCAGGGTCACAGTCAAATTGTGCTCAACAGAGGTAAATCCCTCTCCCAGGCTGGGACTGAACAATAGAAGGCAGAGAGGGTCAGACAGCCACCACCCATGGACTTGCTAACAAATCCATAGTCAGAAGGACTGTTTCTTCTTCATGGAGCAGCTTTGGTGCAGGCCATGCATCTGAATCTGAAATGAATTCAATTTAGCCTGGTGTAATTGCTTATTTGATTCTCGACTATGACATGCAGTTAGGAGGGAAATTGACATTCTGTCATTTCTATTCCGTTGAACCAAATTCTGACAAGTTCCCTCCTCTCTACTTTGTGGCAGATGGGCCACCTGCTTGTCTTCTAAGAGGAAATTAGAGCGCACAGTGAGTTTGGAAATAGAGGCTCCTGAACCCGTGCCTTTTGAGAGTTCTGAAGCAGATGAACCAGGTAGCCAGTCAGAGGCATGCCTGGACCTCCTTCTCCCCAGACTAACAAGAGAACTTCTTTCAGAAGCGCTCTGGGTGGATTTCTGCTTTAGAAATGGGAATTCTCTCACTTGTTATCCAAAGATCATTTATGCTCAAGGTCAAATGTTCTGAAAAATTCTCAGATAATTCAGAAGTTTGGAGATATTTCTAGTACATCATCAAAGACCTTACAGTTTCAAACATAAGAAAATGTGTTTGCTAGACTATGGGTATCCGATGACCTTTTCACCCAAGTCTTTATATGACCATAGGACCCAAGTGATGTATGCAAGCTGGCTGATGGGCCAGCTTGAACCTTAAATCTTAGTAATGAAAGAGGAAAATCTACAGGAGCTTAAGTAGAGTGCTCAGGTGTCAACAACCATAGAAACTAGACTTCCTGGGAGATGTGATTTAGATAATAATTCTGAAGCATGATTTTTTTAAAAAAGAGAATAGGGGAATTCTCACAGGAGATGACTATGCCTCCCTCCCTCAGATGGCATTTGACAACATGAAGACATTTTTGGCTATTCTAAGGGGAATAGTGCTCATTATGGCATCTAATCAGTGGAGGTCAGGAATGTTGATGCCTGTCTTATAACACATAGAATGCCTGCATATAATACAAAATGACTTTGTCCAAACACTCTCTCTCTCTCTCTCTCTCTCTCTCTCTCTCTCTCTCTCTCTCTCTCTCTCGTGTGTAGCCTAGAGGATAATGCTGGCTGTCATTTTTTAGCTGCCACCATCTTGTTTCTTTGAGACAGGGGCTTTCACTGGCCTGGAACTTGCCAAGTGTGCTGGGCTAGTTGACCATTAAGCCCCAGGTATTTAACTGTCTCTGTAATTACAAGAGTATAATGCTACACCTCAATTTGCTTTTAAAATGTGGAACTGGTGATCAAACATAGGTCTTCATGATTGTAAGGCTTTAATGCAAAGTCATCTTTGTAGCCCTGTTTTGACCTCTTGTCAGTACTGTGGTTGGGAAACCTACTGTGGTATGAAGAGGTGTGGCAGGTGGTGCCCACCTAAGAGAATATTCTGGCTTGGTAGAAAAATTAATTCTTGCCCACCAGGGAAGCCCACCCTGAGATGGAAGGAGGGGTCTCATCCACAAGCACACATCTCCTTATGGTTTTTCTGGGCTTATAGCCTTATTGGATTTCTCTGGCCTTCAGGGAAAGTCCAATATACATAATGGTTTGTTGAGCAATTTTTATCTGCTGCAGCAAGAAGGAGGAGGCTAAAGGAAGGGATGGATGATGACATTCTAAAAAATCTTTTATTATTGGACTTGAGGACCCTGGAGGGGTGGCAAATAAAACCATATTTATACACAAAGGGGGTTATTACAATGGATTCCTGTAGTAGTCAAGGTTCACTAGAGGAATATGACTAATAAAATGAGTGTATATTAAAAAGGATTCATTAGATTGGCTAATGGGATACTATTGGAATAATTCAACAATGGTTGTCATATAGTGAAAGGCCAGGAATCAGGAAGCTGCTGAGTCTATGAGGCCAGAGTCTCAGTAGTCCCAATCTGGTGCTGAAGGACTGGATTTCTAGAGAGTAGCTGATCTTCAGTCACCATTGGAAACCCGAAGAAGACAGTTTTTACATTAGGGAAAGCAGAAGCAGCAGCAGCAGCAGCAGCACTGGTGTTATATTTAGGAAGTGGTCGCCTGTGCCAATTCATAGAAAGGTATTTCCCACTTTATTTTCTATCGAGTTCAGAGTGGCTGGGTTTATGTTGAGGTCTTTGATCTAATTGGATTTGAGTCTTGTGCAGGGTGACAGGCTTGGATCTATTTGCATTTTTCTACACACTACCATCCAGCTATGCCAACACCATTTGTTAAATATGCTATCTTTTTTCCATTGAATATTTTGGGCCTCTCTGTCAAAGATCAGGTGTTCATAGGTTTTTGGGTTAATGTCTGGATCCTCAGTTCTATTCCATTGATCTACAAGTCTGTTTTTATGCCAGTACCAGGCTGTTTTCATTACTGTAGCTCTATAGTATAACTTGAAGTCAGGGATGGTGATACTTCCTGAGGTTCTTTTGTTGAGCAAAATTGTTTTGGCAATCCTGGCTTTCCTGTTATTCCAAATAAAATCGAGTTTTGTTCTTTCAAGGTCTGTAAAAAATTATGTTGGGATTTTGATGGGAATTGCATTGAATCTGTAGATTGCTTTTGGTAAGATTGCCATTTTCACTATGTTTATCCTACCTTTCCCAGGAACATGGGAGATCTTTCCAATTTTTTTTATATCCTTTTCAATTTCTTTCTTCAGAGATTTAAAATTTTTGTCAAACAGATCTGATACTTCTTTGGTTATAGCTACACCAAGGTATTTAGTGCTATTTTCATTTATTAAAAAAGATGATGTTTCCCTTATTTCTTTGCCTCATATCTTTTTATTTGTAAATGTTTTAAATCTATCTATCTATTATTATTATCATCTTTTTATCTATTGTCTATTTATCATCTATCAATCTATTATCTATCTATCTATCTATCTCTATTCTTATTTAGTGTGTGTGTGACAGTTTGTGTGTTTCTGAACATGTGTCATCATTTGTACATGGAAGTGAGAAGATAACTCATAAGAGTTAATTGAGTCCTTTTCCCCATCATGTGGTCCCCATAAACTCCAGTTGTCCACTTGGTGGCATGCATGTTTATACACTGAGTCACATGACCAGCCCTGTCTCAGCCTCTTGAGTGCTTGGATTATGAGTATTCATCATCCTGTGGCTTCATTTCACCTTTCTAAGGATACTTGTTAGATTTATTAAGTCCAGGATTATGGATATTTATTAGATATTTAATAAATCCTGAAATATCAGAGGCAGCACACAGTCAAATCCTAGGCAGACAGCTCAGATCCTTGAATACAAGGATAAACAGCTGAGAGTCAATCACACACACCTTTAATCCCAGCACAGGGAAAGCCAGGAGTGGGACCAACACCCTTAATCCCATAACTCCAGAGACAGAACTTCCTCTGTTTCTATGAGTTCAAGGCTACATGCCTTTAATCCTGGGCTGGGATAGGGTATATAAGGGCTTGTAGAAATCCAGCAGAGGCAGAAGCGACTAGCAGATGGGACCAGGAAGTTGCAAGATAGTTGGATGAGACTTGACTGCAGTGCTTCCTCTCTCTGATATATCAGCCTTCCCCAATATTTGGTTCAGAGTCTTCTTTTCTTACAATCCAAATTTGTGCAACTACACAGGATGGCTTTCCCCACCAAATGTCCTTCACCACACTGTATCTGTGAGAACCTGATTTTTATAAATAAAGTTAAAATACCAAATTTTAGGCATTAAGGCTTGGGTTTCTTTGGGGACACCTTAACCCACCACATCTCTTCTAGGAGATCCTGTGGGCTCACTAACAACTTTTTGTACAATTTTTTCCAGTTGATACTAGGCAAAATTTGCTTCTGGGTTTTATAACTAAAAACCTGACATGAAGCATCATCCTGCCTGTATTCCTTGTCCCTGAAGTGCAGCAAGCATATGCAGTGTAGCCCTGCTTAGAGTCCAAACCTTGATACTCGTTTCCATATGCACAGATGACTCTCTGCTTCTCACTGCTCATCTTGATCCCTGCTGCATGTAGAACAATGTCACCCATGTCAGCAGCTGTGTGGTAAGATGGCATCCTCTAAGTCAAAGCATGTCTCCTTGCCCAAAGGGGTTGCTATGAAGACCCCACTGCAGAACGAGGAGAAAAGCCAGCAGGATGGTCAGCCTCAAGACATTAACTATTTATGAGTTTGTTAAAAAATAAAAGTGAGTTCAGCCTCACCCACAAGAACCTTCTGAAAATGCACAAGCACTTAGGATGCCGCTGAGAAAACAGTGGTTCCCTTTAACTGGCCCCTCCTCCAGTTCCCCTTGGCACTGTCTTCTCTATAAACTGCAGGCCTACTAGAAAGTGCATTTCTTCTAAAGGAGACATCTCATTCATACTTGTACCAAATGGCAACTGACAAACACAAGGAAGGGTGAAGTGGTTGCACACTGTCCTCAAAAGCCAGAGGAGGCAAAAGTGGGGAAATGTCTCGAAACTGCTCACCATTCAAGCATGAGGACCTGAGTTTGATTCCCAGAAACCACTTCAAAACATCTATGCCTGGTGGTGCTCATTTGTCATCCAATTGCTGGGGAGGAGGAGGAGACAGATGGATCCCCAAGGCTTATTTGGTACCACTGCAGATGACCTGTGTGTTTGAGGATGTCACTCAACCTCCTAGCTATTTTTTTTCCCATTCCTGAAGGTTGTTACGTCTTCCCTAGTTGTCACTGTATGTGAGAAACGGTTCTTATCTGCTGGCTTGTGAACATGTGACATCTTCCTTTGCCTCTGCTGTCCCCACCTCTCCAAACAATGACGTCTGGAGCTCATTTGCATTTGGGGACTTTATCTCTCATTTCTTCTGCTTCTCATAGTGTCCAATGCAGTGCCCTGAATGTGTGTAAAGCTTCATTGTTTTGAGAGAGGTGTGATCTGTGTTTAATGGGCCATACGATGAGCCATCCCTGACATGGCACCAAATGCTTTTTGGCTTGATTCTACACACAGTGGAAACAATTCTAAGGTCATCTGGTTTTCTTTTGGTTTTGCCTGAGTTTTTCCAAGTTTCTTGTGGAAAATCTCACTTGTTCTTGGGAGCCCAGCCCTGGACATCTTGAAAAGGCTGCCAGTTTCTATCTGCTCCAGATTGCCCCCTATTGGTGAGAATAGCATCAATACCAATGGTTATGAGCTGGTAATAAACAAGTCCCTGTTGGAACAGATATAGCTGAATCCACCAATGACCATTGCTGCACTCAGAGCCCCAAAAGATTTTCTAGCAACTGTCAATAGTTTTGACCTCTCTAATCCTTTTGTTTGTGGCTTTTTAACACTCATCTTTGAGTTCCTGGGAACAATATGGAATGATCTGAATTTCAAGGCCAGTGCTAGGCTCTGCATCACTTTTCCTTTACAGTTGTAGGCCCAAGAATGTTGGTGGTCAGAGTTAAGGCTTTTGTGAGGAAAATGAGGATGGATTTATTAATTTATCTTTGTATAGGTTTAGAAATGACACTACCATGTATCAGCTCTGTGTCCCTGGCTGAATCCCCATCTTTAAAAGTTTGAGTTTGAGCATCTACAGAATGGGGAATATACAAATATCTGCCTCATAGGAGTAGTCAAGGTCAAATTAAATAATATGTATAAGGGTAGGCACAAAACAACATCTTATATGCAAAGGTATAGAATGTTTATGGTGGGTCAACGTGCCAATATTGCCTATCGGTAAATTTGCCATGTCTACTAGACACATAGGGGTGAGGAAATATTTAAGTGCTGCTAAGAGAATGGCAAAAGAAGCCATCTAAGATCTCACTGGAGTAAAATTGTGGCTGAAAATATTTCTAGAGACCACTGAGAGAGCTGGAGTGGTACCATGAAGTTAACCTGTCATCCTGGGATTGTGTTAATCCTCTCACCTGTGAATTCTAAATTTGCATGCACACTGCATGGAGAAGAGAAGATGCTGGTGGGAAGGAGAAAATTCCAGGCTGGAAAGACTTGCAGGCTGGAGACCCACAACATTGCCAGGATGGTTAGGGCGAGGTTCCAGTGTTGCTGTTGGTGGTGCTGCTGAGTTATAAGGCTGGAGGCATGTTAATTAAGTATCCTGCCCCCACATGTTCCCCAAACTATTACTTTTCATTGTCAACTTTCACATAGTAGACATAATACATATTTTCCTTGAAAACAACACCCAAAGAGAATGCAGAATAAAACTACATAAAGAAAATATGGAAATCTCAGTCTTTTGATATAAAATTCCTCCCAGGAGATGATTGCTGGTATTGTCTGGCATGGAGCCTTTATCTGAACATTTACATGCCTAGACATTTTTCTATCATAGATAAATGGAAACACAGTATACATATTCTTCTGCAATTCACTTTTTCTTATTCTGATCCCATGTTTCTCAGCAATCTTTCCATAGCACTCCATAGAGGTATACCTCGCTTTTGTAATGGCTTCCTACACCCGCATAGTATGGATGGAGTGTAATCTATTTAACTTTCCCGTCATTAATGGACATTTATATCCATGTGACTTTTCCCCCTCCTGTGATTCATAAGCTCCAGTGGCTCTGCTAATGTCAGGCTTTACCATGCTGCAGTACAAATGACCGCATTGCTCTCTCTCTGAATTTGTAAACGTCTTATCAAAAACGGCATGGGGGTAGACGTGTGAATTTTACAGATGTCATGTGCACAGCTGCAGCAGTGCTGGTCCTCTGAAGGCAGATGCTATTTTTCCCATGATTTCTGGGTCCAGAAGAGAAATTCCCTTGTCCATCCCCAACATTCTCTCTTTTTCTAGGCATATAAAATGCCTGCTACCTTCCTAACAGTACATCCTGTTTTCTGACTCAACAACCATATCCAGTTACAAATGGAGTGTTTGTTAATTTTACACAGAGTTTGAATAAATCCTTAAGTTGTATTGTTGCATGTTGACTCTGAAATCACTTTGTTGGGGAAGTGTGTGTGTGTGTGTGTGTGTGTGTGTGTGAGTGTATTGGGGGAGGGAACTTTTGAATGTCTTCCTTAACCACTCTCCACCTTATTTTTTGATACAACATCCCTCACTGAATCCAGAGATCACTGATTAAACTAGACTGATTGACCAGAAAGCCCAGAGGTTTAGAGGTTTTGGCCCTAACCCTAATCCTAACCCTAACCCTTTCTTCTTCTCCACAGAGCTGGAATTATAGACATGTGCTGCCTCACCCAGGGGCTTGGGAATCAGACTCATCCCCTCATGCTCATGTACAAGTACTTTACAGAATGAGCACCAACTATTTGCTTTTAATTTCTTGCTTTCTTTTATCTTTGTTCTCTCTTCCCTACTCCAAAATCCTGACTTTTAATCCGTGTACCCTTGATGTAGCCATATTCGCAATGATGAACAGAACAGCTAGGAGGTAGAACGAGGAATGCCTTGTCTGGGAAATTGAGATGAGATTTCAGAACTGAAGGTTTTCAAAGTGTCCCTCACACCTGGCAGAGCCCCCACAACTACCGTGTCGATCACGTCCCACATCATTCTCAGCACCTCCTCTCTGATCGTAAGAGCTGCACCCACCATCATGACATTCCAAAGGACAGTATGTTCTCTTGGTAAATATTTACACTAACCTCAGCATTTTAGGGGTGAGTCTCACCACTATTAGAGAAGCTACTGGCAGTTGAAGCCCCTGGGGCTTGAGGGGAGTTTGGTATTGGTATGTTGCCAGTGCCTCAATGAATAGCCTTACATTCACACACATGAAGTCACACCTACTGGAGTTATTAAAAAATAAAAGGGCATATAGTTGGGAGAGGGGAAATGTGTTAGAAAGACCTAGGAGAGACGAGGGAGGGGTTGTATATAATCATAGTTTGTTGTGTACACATTTAAAGTTCATGCCTAGAGTACATTTCTATAAAGAAGAAGAATTCAGTACGCCCTATTGCTATAGGGTGGAGGAAGTAGAAAAAACACAGCTATCTTCTTCCCTTGGAAGGAACTGAGAAGTCATGCCCCGTCATATCCCCAATTCCTACCACACCCACTGTTCCTCAGAGCTTTAGGCACCTGGGGCTCCAGAGCTGGTCTCTGAGACTAGTGAACCAGAACATCATTTGTTCCTGGCTGAAGGGATTGGCTCAGGACAGATAGGCCATTGTGGTGTGGATCTGAAAATGTGCCCCCACTTCCAGGGCTCACATGCTGTAGGCTCGGTCCCTGGTGCAATGCTGAGAGGGTTTGAGAACATGATTGGATCATGAGGCGTGGACCTCATCAATCCATCAGCTCACAGCAGAATGAGCGAGGGACGTGGTGACTGGGGACAGGATTGGAAGTAAATCATTGCAGGTGAAACTTGAAGAATGGATCTGTTTTGTTTTGTTTGTTTATTGTTTTTAGAACTTACTTTTTATTTTTTAAATACTTACTTACCTTTGAAATGATAGTGTAATTAATTATACTATTTCCCCTTTCCTTTGCTTCTTTTAAACTCTCCATGTATCTCCATAGTTCTCTTTCAAATTCATCAGCTCTTTTTTTCGTTGATTGTATACACACCACACACACACAGACACTCATTTCTAACTATATAAATACAACTTTGTCTGTGAATTTTACTCATATGTCTGGTTTCAGAACTGACATTTGATATGACAATGTGTTCTTGTCTGGGAAAGACTCTTTCTGCTATTCTCGGCATTCCATAGTGACCTGTAGTCCATTGTCTAGGGCTGGGGTCTTATAGCTTTTCCCCACTATGCTAGCAGGTCTATTGTTATCCTTGTTCATCTCAGGTTTAAGTAGTCATGTTGGTGAGACTTCTGAAATTTCTAGGAACAGTCTTATAGCAAACTCCCTGGTCTGGCTCTTATAATCTTTCTGTTCCCTCTTTCCACAACGGTCCATGAGCCTTAGGTGAAGTTCTGTCCAAGATGCATCAGCTGGGGCTGTGTGTCTGGTTTAATCCACTCCTTTTGCCCCCCTGTGGCCACCATGATATGAGAAATCCTGCTTCACCACTCTCCCATGCCACCAGGATATTCCTCCTTACCACAGGCTCACAGCAATGGAGTCAGGAGACTGTAGACTGACTACCTCTTAAGCCAGGAACCAAAGTGGCAAGTGTGTCACTTCAAATGAGTCCTCCCTGGAGGATAAAGATTAAGAATGAGGTGTTTCAATGGTGGCTCAGAGCTTATGGGAGTGGCCAACCAAAGACTTGGATAACTTGATAGGAAAAAATGAGGTGTTCTTGGTTGTCAAAAAGCAAGTATGATGTGTCTATAGCTAGAAGGGTTGAGGCAGATGAAGAAGATGACATTTATGCCTGTAGAGAGGGGATTCCAGACCACTGCAAAATCCTGCAAGCCAGTCCCTCATATCTGAGACTCGTAGCACACACTACACATCTTACTTACCATCTCTTCATGGTATTATTATGCAACAGCAACATTTTTTCAGTTCTTAAACATTGCTATGTGGCTTTTCATAGGATGGTGTGAACCAATATCTTACTCCAGTACAACATGACACCAACAACAGACCAATGTAAGCATCCCGTTCAAGCCCACTTGGGTAACAAGGGAGTTTATTAGACTTATTAACAGTAACATGGGTGATGACTTCCTGTGGCTGCATAGATGGGGTTCCTCACTTCAGTGAACCTTCCATACTCCATTCACTGTACCAAGTCCCAAAGTCACATGCATTTTAGACAGATTAGTAGATTAACTGTCAGGGTCGAGTGTGGGTAGTGGCTGGACTCTGGATGACCCTCTGCACCTTATCCTTCTGTAAAGGAGCCTCAACAGGCCCCAATTTGAGTATATTCTGTATATGAACGGTGCTGATGAACACAGTAATGACTGCTTTGCTCAGAGCACAGCATCCCACAACATCTCCAAGGATCCCTGGAGCAGTCACATTCACAGAGGTATCACGTAGAGTCTGGAAGGATCTTGAAGGTCATTCTTCAAAATCACAAAGGGCTAAAAACCATCTGGGCTTCTCTTTCAATACATCCTCTGATTTAGCAGGGCCAGGCCTGCGACTCTGCCTCTGTAACAAAATTAATGGACCATTCTAGAAGCAGCCAGGTAGAAGCATGTTGGGAAGTGATGGGCAGCCTTCTGAGGAAGTTGCCCCATTTTCCAGCAGCCTGTGCTGTTTGAGAGAGTGAGTGACCGAGAAGGAAGAAAAACAACCTGAAATGGAAATAGATACTATGCGCCACAATCTCATTAATGTCTAAAATTAGATTAACATAATTAAAAATTTAAAAGCTAGATTAAAGCATGTCCGCCCGGGATGGAGCTGCTGAGTAATTCTGGGCTCTCTCTGCCTTTTCCTTAACAGTTTGTGCTAATGGGCATTTCAAAGACTTCTGAGTTACGTGCCGTCCTTTGTGATTTTTTTTTTAAAGTATCATGAAACACATCTACTTGTCCCTTTTTGAGAGACAGCTCTGAAAGGAAGACCACTGTGACTCTCTAGAATGTCCTCACTTGCTGAATCATGGGCTCTCTGCTCTACTGACATATAGGTCCTTGGTAATGAAACATTAAGGAGGCTTATTGAATCCACAAAAGGTAGGTGCACCAATGTGTATCATTCCCATGAGCGGCTTAGATGTTATTGATATTTCCATCATATAAGTAAAGAAATTGAGGTTCAGAGACAGATAAGAATTGGCCCAGACTCTTAAAATGGAGGAGATGAGGCACTAATTTTGCTCCCTGAAGAATCAACTATGCTTGAGGTACTGTGTGCATCATCAGAGAACACCATCATCAGAGTGAGGAAAGCCTGCAGAACCAGAGAAAGTCTGCCAGCTTTGAGGGAGCTGGCATCAATAGCTAGAATCTATAAAGAACTGGAGAAAGTCAAGACTGAGAGCCAAAATCTTTCAATCTGTATTGGCTAATGAAGCAAATAGAGACTTATTGAAAATGAAAATGCAAATGGCCTGTAAAGACTTAAAAAATGTGTTCAAACTCCTTCCCTATTAGGGACATGAAGATTAGAATTAAAATTCCAACTCACCACAGAAAAAAATGCTGGCAAGTATGTGACCAAGGGAGAAGACCTACTGTTGGTGGAGTGTTGACCAGTGTGGAGGAGACAGTGTGGAGGCTCCTCAAACATAGAACCACGTGACCCAACTGTACAAAACCTAAGCACATATCTACAAGACTCTACATCAGCATAGCAAAAGGTACTTGCACATCCATGATTATTGCTGCACTGTTTACAGTAGTCAAGGTGAAGAGCCAGCCTAGATTTCTATCAACAAGCTGATGGGTAAAGAAAACATAGTGCATCTCTTAGTAGGGGTTCCATTGCTGTGAAAACACACCACAAACACAGCAAGTCTTATAAAGTTTGGGAGAGTTAATATTTTTAGAGCTTTAGTCCATTATCACCATGGTATGACATGGTGGTATGCAGGCAGATGTGAGACTAGAGAAGGAGCTGAGAGTTCTTATGTCTTGACTTAACTTGACTTAACAGGCAACAGGAAGTGGTCTGAGATACTGGGTGTGGCTTGAGCATATGAGACCTCAAAGCTTGCCTGAATTGTGACACACTTCCTCCAATTAGGCCATACCTGTCCCGCGCCCTGTCTTCGCCTGCGAAGAAGAACGCAGTACGCAGTTTGGATCCTTCTGCAGCAAGTTTATTCTTTACCAAATGGGAGAAGACCCCGACCCCTTGCCAGGAGCCGGCTTTTATACTGCCAAGCCCTAGCCTCTTACGTCTCCCCTTCTGATTGGTTGCAGACTCTCGCGTGACATGACGCAGGGTCAGAGGGCTTGGCTCACAGAGTGGAAACTTACTGGGGGACATGCGCAGAAGCGTTGTTTATCGCCTCGGCCGCGCCTTGGTACCGGAAACCGGCACCGTCTTTCCTGCTTGACCGGGCTCCCGGCTCCCTACACATACCTACTCCAACAAAGCCATACCTCGCAATAGTGTTATTCTTCAGGGGTCATTTTCTTTCAAACAATTCAGTGTGTGTGTGTGTGTGTGTGTGTGTGTGTATATATATATGTATATATATGTATATATGTATATATATGTAGTCACTGGAGTTGTATGCAATATTAAAAAAATATGACATGGAAGGACACTGATGTAGGTGAGGGGACTTAGGAAAGATCCCGCCACTGGGCTGCAAACTGGCAGCCTGCCTCACCCCAGCCTAAATATAGAAGCCCAGTAGCTCCATAAGCTGTAACTGAAAATGATTATGCCAAGTGAAATAAGCGAGACTTGGAAAAGTAAAAAGCACATTTTCTCCTATATGCTGCCCCTAGCTTTAAACTTGCATGTGTGCATGTTTGCATACGTGTGTGCATTTGTGTGTGTGCACATAGACAGGTAGAAGGAAATGTGCATGTTTGCATACATGTGTGTGCATGTAGACAGGTAGAAGGAAAGAGGAAGCACCAAGAGAGATGGTGACAGCAGACACATGAATGCAGAGTTTCTGTCCCTTTGATCTTACTCCTTCCCTTTCATTGATATCATCTACCCTGTATTAGAGCAGAATAGGACTGAAGAATGTGTTTCCTCACCAGAGTCACGGGCCCTTATTAACTCAGCTCTAATTCTGGTCCTGGAGCCAGGAAGTCTGTCCTCAGACACCGGGAGATTAGCTTCCCCAGGGTGAATATTATCTGTGTCATCCTTGGCTGCCACAGCCCTTGTCCTGGACTCAGGGAGGCTGCCCTTGCACGGGGTGACAAGAGTGGGGGCTTCCTGGGCTAAGGCTATCTTATGCGTGGCCATTCTTCGGGCAGGCAGCATCCACAGCCTGGCAAGCTTTTCTCCTGAATCCTCTGAGTCTCACCTACAGTGACAGAGCATTGTTTGAAAGAGCTGGGTGTGAGCTTCACCTGCCTGGGTTGATACTGGAAGGACACTGGAAAGACACCATTGTTCTAAAGGGCAGGATGGAATCTATACTCAGATAAGGCCTGAAGGCTCCAGCTACTATATTTATATCAGAAGTACTGATTGCAGGAACCTAGGAAGACAGTCCAGGCAGTGAACAGTTTGCTGTTCAAACCAGAGAACCTAAGTGTGCCCAGTCAAAGGAACAGAATATGCCTCTAATCCCCAGATTGGGGATGCAGAGACAGGAAGTTACTGGCAGATTTATTGTTGCCCATCAGCCTAGATAAATTGGTGAGCTTCACCTAGAGTTTGGTGAGAGATCTTTCTTTAAAAAGTAAGATGGAGAGGGCTGGAGAGATGGCTCAGCGGTTAAGTGTGGTTTCTACTCTTAAAGAGGACCTGAGTTTGGATCTCAGAATGCTCATCAGGTGGCTTATAACCTGTAACTCTAGCTTTAGGGGATCTGACAACCTTTTCTCGTCTTCCCAGACACCCCCGCAGTGGCATACTTGCACACACACAAAAATAACAAATAACAAACACATAAGGGGCCAGAGAGATGGCTTGGAGGTTAAGAGCTCTTGCTGCTCTTGCTGCATTTGATTCCCAGGGCACAAGCGGTGGCTCACAACCATTCATTACTCTAGTTTCAGAGGCTCCAATGCTCTCTGCTGACCCCTACAGACAATAGACACATATGTGGGGCACAAATGTATACACAGACTCTCATTAAATAAACCTTAAACATTTTAAGAAATAGAGTGATTGAGAAGGACACCAAACATTTACATCTGGCCTCCACAGGCAGCACACACACACACACACACACACACACACACACACACACACACACGCACACACACTTATTTTATTTGCCCGTACTTGAACACACTGCAAGAAGTAATCACTGAAGACCTACTGTTTTGTAGCCAATCTTATAGATGCTGAGAGTGAGATAGTAAACAGTTAATATTCTAGACTATGAAATGTTTAATACATAAATAAATCATGAAGAATAGATTAGCATCTCTTAGTAAGCTGTAGAATCACATGATCAAAGTGTTGAAAGCAGATCTTCACAAGAGTGGTCACAAGTAATCACAGCCCTGTCATGAGAGCCCAGGAAATGGAGACAACTCCAGTGTCCAGCAGCTAACCTGCAGACAAAAAAATGCAGCCTATCTGTATGATGAATGTGGCCAAAAACAGAGTGATGTTGGGACCAGCACTACAAGATACATGAATCCTGAGAACAGTATGCGAAGAGAAAAAATTAAATACAAAAGCCAAAGGTCATGCTGTGCCATTTGTATGAAAATATCCAGAATAGGCAAATCTATGGAGACCAGAAGCAGACTAGGAATTGTCCGGGCAGAAAGAGCAGAGAGGCATGATGAATGGAGACTTTTTCAGAGTGTACTGATGCCTTGGAGCTGGTTAGAGGTGGTAGCTGTGTAACATTATGAATAAAGTAAGGTGCACCCAATGCTCACTTGAGATGATTTTATGTCGTATAAGCTTCGCATCAATGTAAAACGACAAACCAATAATAAAATAAAAGCAAAAAGAACAGGCTTGTGCAATAACTGTGCATAATAAGAACAATTAAGATTCTGGTCAAGAGCAATAGAATTGTCAGGTGACATGGGCTATGTGGTCAAAGAGAATCTCCACAAAGGGGTGACACTAGGAGATGCCACAGACTCAGTGGGGGAATGGCTGAAAGAACATTCCAGAGTAAGGATGAGTAAGAATGAAGGTTCAGAGGCAGGAAGGACCTGGAGCTATATGCAACAGTAAAGAAAAATATGACATGAAAGACATATGGCAGAAAGTTAAACTGGGTGTGGCAAGAAGCTGGCAGGAGCCAGGCCCCAGGAACTCCCTCGGTGGCCCTGTGGCTTGGGCTAACTCTAGAGGAAGGAAACAGAGAGGTGTTATCAGGTAGGATACATTGACATTCACTGTTGAAAATGAAGATCAAAGCCAGGCTGGTGACTTCTGCTTTAATTCCAGCACTTCTGAGGCCTGGACTGGAGACATTCAATTTGACCTATTACAGCTTTCTTTGGTCTGTTTTTTCCCCCTAATTTATTTATTTATTTTATAAAATAAAGTCTTTTTTATCCATGTATCTCCTTGCTTCTCCTCCCTTCCCCTTCCTGACCCTTCTCGGTCAGCCTTCAGCTTCCCTCCTCGCCAACCCCCCATCCCCTACCCAGAAAGGGCAAGAAGTCCCAAGGTGGATCAGCTCAGCATCCACTCCAGACAAGTCTGATTTCCTCATGCTAATATCAAGACTGGGTGTTTCTCTGGAGGGAATGGGCTCCAAAGTGCCAGTCCATGCACAGAAACACTGTCTGATCCCTCCTCCTAAGGCTCCACATACTGCCCATGTCAGTGGACAGTTACCTATCCTTGGAGGGCCTAGTTCCTTTTCCTGATGGTTCTTCAGTGGCTGTTCTTGATTCATTGAGCTCCCCAGAGCTCCAGCCAGCCATCACTGTGAAAATTTTACTCATAAGCCCTATCTCCTTGCTCATATAGAGTCTCCTCACCCACTCTCAGCTGGACCAGGAACTCAGCCCAGTGCTCAGCCATATATCCCTGCCTCGACCTCTATTCATTATTGGATGCTGGTTCTGTGTTGGCACTTAGGATGATTATTCATGTGATTATAGAGGAAGTCAAGTCTAGGCAACTCCTTCACTATTGGTTGGAGACCTAGCCAGGGACATCCTGTAAGTTCTTGGAGGTCTTTTTCCAACCCCATATTGACTTCCTCTATTAACATCTTCATCTCGTTTTTTTTTCCCTCTTGGTAGGTCCTATCACTCAACCATCTCCATCTCTCATGATTTGTTCCCACCCCTTCTTGGTTGCAACCCCTTATGCTCCCAATTAGCTAAGGAGATCTTCTCTATTTTCTCTTCCTAGGGGTCTCCCTGGATGTCTCTCTTAAGTTCCTCCTGGTCCCAAGCTGTTCTGGGGTTGTGATTTGTGGCTTGGGTATTCTTTGCTTTTTGTCTAAAGTCCACTGAGTGAGTACATCCCCTGCTTATCTTTCTGGGTTTGTGATACCTTGCTTGTTTTATAGTGTTATCTTTTTAATTGATGATACAGAGTATTTCATGCTGGATAAATGTCCTGGAATCCAATTGCCATGCTAAATATGCCATCTCCAGGGAATCTCACAGTAAATATGCTATCTACATACATATGCCAGGTGTGTGAAGAACTGGACACTGGATATGACCCAAGGTCCCAGAGTGTCCACTCTTAGCCCACAGCCATTGATGAATGGAAGGCAGCGGACTCAAGTTCAGTCTTTTAAAACATGAAGCTAGGAGTCACAGGGGTAGCCTCTTGCCTTGTGTTGTTCCTGTTCATCCAGGTCTGACCACTCTGGAGCACAACCCATCAGTTACTCAGCTGAAGGCAACAAAGCTTCTCTTCAAACCTTTTCATGAGCTCAGGCAAAGGCTGGCCAAGTTAAGTTTCCCTAAGTTGCTTTGTATCTCAAAGATGCCTGTGACTGGCTCAAAGGTTGAGATTTCTGAACCTTCCTTTTTGAGTTGTGTTAGAAGTTTATTTTAGATTCACACATGAGGCAGAACCATTTTTCTATACATACCCTCATTAAGTCATTCACACCCCTCAAAGAGGGCAGGGTCCTGCCATACAAGACCTCTGGGGCTCCAGGCTTATTCAGAACTAATCATCTTGTAGCCTGTTGACCAAAGCAGGGAGTCTGGTTCCAAAGTACACTCCACTTTACTCAACCACCCTTTGAAGCCTAAGAGGGCCTGGTTGTCTTTTCCATTCTAGAGAGGAGACAAATAGCCCTTAAGAAGCATGCTCCAGCCCCAGCCTTGTATAATTAGAGATGACCTGGACTGGAACTCAGGCTTCCAGAACGGTGTCCACATTTCAAACAAAAGGATGCTGGTGTGGTAAGATCCTCTCTAGTGCCTGGATCGATTTCATGACCTCATTTGGTTCAACAATGGCAGCCTGTCTTCACACAAAAAGTGAGAAGGAGAAGTTAGATGTGGATTTGCACACCTGTGACCCCAGGGCTTGGGAAGCTGAGACAGAGGTCAAGAGTCGCAGGCAAGTCTAGAATACACAGGGAGATCCTTTCTCAACAAACAGAACAAGGGGCCGGCAAAATGGTTCAGCAATTAAAATGCTTTCTCTGCAACCATGAAGACCTTGGAGAGTTGGGTGTGGTGGCTTGCCTGTAATTCCAGCTTCAGGAGGTGGAGTCAGACGATTCCCCTAAATGAGCTGACTAGCAAGACTATCCATATCAGCAAGCTCTGGTCCAACTGAGAGACCTGCCTCAGTCAGTAAAGGGGAAGAGTGAATGTAGATGAGTCCTGACATCTATTTTAGTGTCCCACTTTCATACACACCCACTTGTATGCTGACCAGACACAAGTGGGCTCACAAGCACATACACACATACACACACACACACACACACACAATGGAGGGCACAAAAGGCTGGAGTGTGCACCCCCTTAGAATGTTGTTCTTGCGTCAGTGCTTGTGATAAGGTACTTAAGCCAAGAAAAGTGTTAGTAAGAACTTCCTGACCAAAGAAGAGACATAAAAGCTCTGGTAGGAGTGCACAGGGGTACAGGCCATTGACAATGTTCTATTTTTGGAGCAACACAGAACTATACAGTGCTGTGAATAAGTAAACTTTAAGAGGGATAGTTACACCATTCCTCAGGAGAACATGTAAGGTCTTTGGGAGCCAACACTCAATTACTGCCGTGGTGTGTGTGTGTGTGTGTGTGTGTGTGTATCAGGGAACAAATTGTGGGTGTTTTGAGGCAAATTTTTTCACTGGCTTGAGGTTTTCAATTTGGATAAACTTGTTGGCTAGTGAGTCCCAAGACTCTCCTGTCTCTTTCTCCCTAGGGCTAGAATGGCTGATTCTTTTTTATACAGAGTGTGAGGATCAAACAAAACAAGTTCTCTTGGTTAGGGTTTCTGCTACTATGAAGAGACACCATGGCCACAGCAAATCTAATGAAAGAAAAATATTTAGTTGGGGTGGCTTACATTTTCAGAGGTTTAGTCCATTGTCGTCATGGTGACATGGTGGCATGAATGCAGACATGGTACCTGAGAAGGAGCTGAGAGTTCTGCATCTTATACAGGCAACAGGAAGTGGTCAAAGACACAGGGCATGGCTTAAACCTGTATGTAACCTCAAACCCTACCCCCCACAGTGATGCACTTCCTCCAACAAGGCCATACTTACTGCAGCAAAGCCACACCTCCTAATAGTGCCACTCTTGATGAACTTATGGGGCCAATTACATTCAAATTACCACAACGTGAATCACCTCCCCAGTTCTCAACTGTTGATATCTTTATGCTAGGCTTTCTAGAACTTTTGATATTGTTTATTGCTATCAGCATATCAATGAATAAGGAGTTTAGAGAGACCTCTGTTTGTGCTTATAAAACACAGCGTGAAGAATAAGATATTGAGAAGAGGAAACAAGGGAAGGAATCCAGACACTGATACTCATCATGGAAACGTGCCACCCTCCTCTTGGCAAGTGCTTCTTCCAAATCTGCCTGCAGCCAGGTGAGCCTGATGGTCCTCCTGCCATAAGCCTGGTCCCATGTTTTACACAGCCTCACACAAATGCAGATGGTATCAGCAGCTTTTCCTTCCTGAATCATTGTGGGTATCTGCCTCCTTGAAGTACAAGCCCATGGCTATAGCTGAAAACTAGGACCTTGGTCTCTAAGCTTCTCTCTAGCAACTGCACTGACATCTGTCCTTCCGATTCTGGCCCTTTGTTTTTGCCTGCATTTCTGTCCCTATATTTTTGCAGATCTGCATCCGTTTTCATCATTCTGAGGGTGCCTTTCGAAGAACCCTCTCCAGACTGCATACCTTGGTGTGACAACTAATACTGTCAACTTGATAGAATCTGGGATTACCTAGCAAGCCTCTAGGTGGGCCCAGGAGGGATTATGTAGACTAGGGTATCCTCCAAGCTACCCATGAGGGATGATCTAGACTAGGTTAGCCTCTAGGTACACCTGTGAGGGATTATCTTATTTTTTTTAAAAATTATTTATTTATTTTACTTCCTGGCTGAATTTTCCTTTCCCTTATCTTCTCCTAGTCTCCCCTCCACACGAGCCTCCTCTCATCTCTCTCTCCCATGCCGCCTCTGCAGGCCTCCCATGGATGTCAACAAAATGTGGCATGTCAGGTTGCAGTGAGACTAAGCACCTCCTGTGTATTAAGACTGGGCCAAACAACCTAGTATGAGAAACAAGGTCCCAAAAGCCAGCCAAAGAGTCAGAGACAGCCCCTGCTCCTACTGTTAGTTGTAACACAAGAAGATCAAGCTATACCACTGCCACTTTTCTGCAGGGTTGCCTAGGCCAGTCCTATGCAGGCTCCCTGGTTATTGGTTCAATCTCTGCGAGCCCCTACGAGGCCAGGTTAGTTGATTCTGTGAGTTTTCTTGTGATGTCCTTGAATTCTCTGGTTCCTACAATCCTTTCTCTTCTAAAGGATTCCCCAAACTCTGCCTAATGTTTGGCTGCAGATCTCTACATCTGTTTTCATCAATTGTTAGATGGCACATTTCTGATGACAGTTGAACTAGGCACCAGTCTATTTACAGTTCATGCTATATGTCTGGGATTGCTATGAGTCTTAGCTGGGGTCAGCCTCATAGATTCCTGGAAGATTCCCTTGTGCCAGGTTTTGACATAACCCTGGAATGCACCTCCTTTCCAGTAGTCTCTGTCACTACTCCCCCATCTTCCTGAACTCACATGATCCCTCATCTCCCCCCACACCCAGTTTACTCAAGAAATCTCTTCTATTTCCCCTTCCCAGACTGATCCAGGCATCTCATTCAGGCATCTCCCCCCTCCCCCCAAGCCTCTTTGTTTTTTAGTCTCTCTCAGTCTATGGATTATTCCATAGTTATTCTTTATTTTATAGCTAATGTCCACTTATAAGTGTGTGTATATACCATGTTTGTCTTTCTTAGTCTCTGTTACCTCACCCAGGATGTTTTTCTCTAGTTTTTTTCCATTTGCCTTAAAATGTCCTAATGTCCTTGTTTTTTAACAGCTGAGTAATATTCCATTGTGTAGCTGTGCTACCTTTTCTTTATCCATTCCTCAGTTGAGGGACAGCTACATTGTTTCCAGTTTCTGGCTATTACTAATGAAGCTGCTATGAACATAGCTGAGCAAATGTCCTTGTGATGTGATTGATCATTCTTTGGGTATATGCCCAAGAGTGGTATATCTGGGTCATGTGGAAGATTTATTCCCAGTTTGCTGAGAAACTGCCACACTGACTTCCAAAGTGGCTGTACAAGTTTGCACTCCCAGCAGCAATGGAGGAGTGCTCCCCTGCTCCATCTCCTCTCCAGGATGAGCTGTTGCTTGTGTTTTTGATCTTGGCTATTATGGTAGGTTTAAGATTTAGGTTTGCATTTCCATGATGGTAAAAAATATTGACCATCTCCTTAAGTGTTTCTCTATCATTTCAGATTCTTCTGCTGAGTATTCTCTGTTTATATTTGTACCCCATTTGTAATTGGATTATTTGGTTTGTTGATCTCTTGCTTCTTGAGTTCTTTATATATTTTAGAAATCAACGTGAGGGATTATCTTAACCTGGTTAACTGGAATGGTAGGATCACCATAAATATGGGTGGCATCAAATCTTGGGCTGATATCTTTCAGACTGCATGAAGAGGTGATGGTGGACTGACTCCTGACTGTTGGTGCGATGTGACCAGTTCCTTATGCACGACTCTTCCGCCACGACTGGCTATGCCCTCACACTGTGAAGCAAAATTAGAGCCTCTTCCCTTAAATTGCTTTTGCTAGGGATTTTGTCTCAGCAGCAAGAACATGAGCTGCCATTTACTTTCTTTTTTTCCTAGTGACCATAAAAACACAGTGTGCCTTAGATGCCCACATCCGGCTCACCCATTAGGATGTGTGTGCTACAGAGAAGCATCAGAACACCCTAGGTCATGAATAGAGCATTTGTTGAGAAGGAAAGAAAGGCTCAGTGGGTGGGAATTGCCTCCAAGTTGATGTTTACCAGTCTCCCAGCTTGCTCTCAAGAAAACGGGTCCAGCATCCCCTTGCTTCTCACCCCACTTAGTGGTGAATGATGCTGCCTGCTGGTGAGGGTGATGCCAAGAGAGGCTTGTAATTAGTGTTCTGATTATTCAAATTGAAGCCATGATGGCTAACGGATGGTGTTCCTACAAAAAAACCTGCAGGAGAGCCAGGCCATTTGGCAGCCACAGTGTTCCTGAGGAAGCAGATCAATTTCCATTTGATTTGTTTAAAAATAACAAATAAACAATGTGGATCTGCTTACAAGTTCTGTTCCTCTTCTGCCCAAAATTTTTTGGGGAAAGAAGGCAATTTGAAATTGCCAGTTAGGACAAGATAGGCAGATCATATTCACAGCTCAATGGGATTCCCCTATAATCATAGCTAATAACTGTATTTTTCTAGTACTAAGCAGTTCTGTTATTTTAAAGCTGACCACAAGAGCCAGCTAGGAGATACTTGGGGGTCAGCCCCAAAGGAGGACCTAGGAAATGCTACAGTGAGGTCTATTTTTCCACATTTTTTCTAATTTTATTCCTGTTCATAAAGAACCTGATCACCCCTGGATGGAGGGGCTATGAAGTTGGTGTAAATTAAGAAACTCAGAATCATCTCCCTTCATGACCCCCTGAACACTTTCCTTTTAGTACAGAAAACCAAGCAGAGTTTCTTCCAAGGTCTGAATACAGAGTGCTTCTTCAGCTCAACTGATTCTTATTCTGGGTTCTGCCTGACCTCTGCTATTCTCAGACTCCTAAACATATTACTTTTCTTGCTAAATTATCCAGGCACACCCCATTGCCATCATACCTTGCTGAACTCACCTGGGTGGCTTGCATGGCTTCCTCCCATCAATCCACAGTCCACTGTCCTCTACACTCCTGTCTTGTGTCTTACCTGCATGCAAGGTCAAAGGTATGTTCTAGCACAAGAATGCCCATCCTAATTGCAACTCCTCCGTGTATCTGCTGTGACTTCAGGCGAGCTGTTTAACCTCTACCTTCATCACATCCAGGACTTGAGGACAACAAGAGTATTTGCCCTGTGACAGGGCTGTGATGCTATGCCCATTAGTGTCTGCACAATGCAGGATTTGGTGGCATGAGTGAGTGCCTACCATTGGCTTCTGGCATCACTCTTCGCCAGGGCTAGCTCTCTGAGCATACCATGTCCTTTCCTGAGATCATTCTGCTCCCTATCCTTTCTTCCTTTATCTTTTATTTTAAGCTTAGATATCACAATTTCCTAGTATACTTCCAGATACAATGTCTTGAGATAGGCCCCATTTTTCCTTGGGTCCTCTGTGTTTTATTTGCTTGTCTGTCTTACAAGGAACCCCAGGATTTCTCAACTTTAGCACCATTAACACCTGGGGCCAAATCGTTCCCACTTGTGGGGGACTGGCAGGTGCATTGTGGGGTGCAGTGTCACATACTCAGCTGGATAGGCACTGGAGGCCTGTAGTATTCACCTAGTCCTTTACTGAGATTGTTAAAACCTGTCCTTAAACATGCCCCACAGCTCTGCTATCTCTTCACATTGCAAACACTAACTAGACTGGAAGTTCTCAGAGGACAGGAAACACATTTGTCCTGCCTTGGGCATCCCTGGCCTCTAAATTAGCAAGATGTATCAGTCTGCATTATAGTACGACATTTCAACACAGGACTTCACAGACAGGGGAGGCCCTGAAGACCTTCAAAAAATTGAAAGTTTCCCATTCACAGTATCAGAGCTGTCGTAGTGAAATAGTGTAGTACATGGCTCCCATCTTTGAGGTGACACTGGAGTCAGCAGAGCAGATATGCATCCTGAGTGTCAAGTATAGGATGCACACAGTATACCATATGTCTACATGTGACACTTGACGACAATGGACACTGGGTAACTTGTTCACACATTTTGACATTTAAAACACTGCTGGGGCTAGAGAAAGAGAACCATGGTTAAGCTTGTTTGCTGAACAAACATGAGCAAGAAGTCCAGACATCAGCATCCAGGGAGCAGTTTGGGCATCGTACAAATACTATAACTCAGCTCTGAGGGATCTGGTGCCTACTGCTGGCGTCTGTGCTTATGAAAAATCACAGATACACACACACACATTAAATATAAATAAATAAATAAGTAAATAAGTAAATAAAACAAATCTAATGGAAGCTACAAAGAGTGCCTTCCCTTTATCTGAAGGGAAACTGAGTGTGAAGCAGTTTTGTCTGCCATGTCCCCTGCAAGCGCACACACCACGGTGCTTGACTTGGAACTGCATCCTTCTCTGTTTTGATCTCAGGCTTCATTTACTCTCATCTTGTTCAATTCCTCATGGTCCTAGCCACAACAAACCATGCCACTTGTAGGCATGCTATCTATACAGCCTGGGTGTGCGGGCGACTGTCCCATAGCAGTGTTGATCTTAGTTACTGTTCTATCACCATGAAGAGACATCATGATCAAGGCAACTCTTACAAAGAAAAGCATTTAATTGGGGGTTTGCTTACAGTTTGAGAGGGTTAGTTCAATAATCAAAGAGGAGCCATGCAGGCATAGTGCTGGGACAGTGGCTGAGAGCTTTACATCCAGATTCACACTGAGATAGATAGAGATAGATGGGGGGGCACTTATTTGACATTTTATGTTCACGTGTAAATGAACTGGAATTCTAGCCTGCGCAGCCAAGCACATCACAAGCTAACACTAAAAAAGCTGATGTCTTCAGCTTAGTATGTGTGACTGGAGAGTCTGAGTCTGTTTCTAGTGAGCTGGGCTACCCAGAAGCTTCCTGTGTGACAGAGACAGTCAGGCAGCATCCACATCATCTTTAAGCTGCTCCCTCGGCCCAGGGCACCTGGGCGTGGTGCTTCTATATCTGTTTGAACATGCTCTTGGGGTTCTGACTCACACTCGAGCTGTTCTCACTCCTGGCTGTTCTTGGAATTCACTAGAAATGCTTTCGAATGACAGGGTGCCTGGAAGATGAGGTTCTCTCCACCCAGAAGCATAAGAAGCTCTGGTAGGAGGAAGATAGCCTTTGGCAAGTGTGAGAGTTTAAATATGGCATATCTCCAATAGGGCCATGTCTCTGAATTTTTGTGAAGCTGTGGAGCTTTCCAGACATGGGAACTAGGTGGTATACGTAGGAAGAAAGGGTAGAGCTAGAGTGGAAAAGGAAGTGGTCCGCCCAGTGTTTCCTGGTCTCCTGAGTTATATCAAGCTGTGGTGTAAAATCTAGCTACCTTCGAGAGAGCCCCATCCACTATGTCTTCCCCACCGTGTAAGTGTGGCCAAGGTTAAACCCGCCCTCCCTCAGGCAGCTTCTTGCTACAGATTTGGTCCTAGGGAGTTGACAGCATGAAAATATAGCCATTAAAATTAATATTTTATAAATAAAATGAAAAAAGGGATGAAGTGTGTGTGTGAGACAGAGGCAGAGAGAGAGAGAGAGAGAGAGAGAGAGAGAGAGAGAGAGAGAGAGAGAGAGAGAGAGAGAACATGATAGAGACTGAGAACTTACCCTGTGCCTGGGCTTTACCAGGTCCCTGATAGACATCAGTTTAACTTTACTCTTATAACAACATAACCACTATCATTCTCCAGTTCACATGTCCAAACCTCTCTCTTCCCAGCTCCTTTATGACCACCTGAAGATGTGATATTTGGAACATTTGCAGGCAGCTTGTAGCCATATAATGACACTAGCTTATCATAATAAAATCAAAATATAGCAACTTCTCATTTTCATCAGTGAACATGTAAAGCAGAATGTGGCCATGTGAATGAATTGGAGGCAACACATCACCTTTAGTGAGAATCACTGTGCATGAAAAGGTACTTGGTAGAGGATCACTAATATATCACTTGTATTGAGTTTTCAAACGTGTATGTGGCTAGTGTACATTGCTGAATTACATGAATACATCACAAAAGTGCTCCTGTCTGAGCGCTAGGTAAAGATTCAGAGATAGCATTTGTAGGAAGAATGTCTTAGGTTTGTTTCCTGGCGCTGTGATAAAAATATCCTGGCAAATGCAACTTAAGGGAGAAAGGGTTTCTTTGGCTCACAGTTCCAGGTTGCAGTCCATTGTTACAGGAAAATCACAAGCAGGAATTGAAGCAGCTGGTCACATCACATACACAATCAAGGGCGAAGAACAGTGAGCTGGTTCATGCATGCTGGTGCTCAGCTGTCCCACCTTTTCATTCAGCCCAGGGCCCAGCCCACTAAGTGCTGCCACCTATATTCAGGATGGTCTTCTTACCTCAATTAACCCAATTAAAGAAACCTCTCACAGGTCAACCTAATATTAACAGCCCTTCATGGATAATTCTTTTCCATGTGTTTCTTGACTGTGTCAAAATGAACTACTTCAGAGGTACCTGGGAAGCCTTAGTTCCTGTGTTTTTCATATTTGAGACCAACATTGGCCACCTCCTCTCAATTCTAGCAGAAATACTTCGTGTATCAAAATGGCTGCTGATCGGGTCCACACTGATCCTTTGACTTCTGACCCATCACTTTTTTTTTTTTTTTTTTACCAGACATTAGGCAAAGCAGGTCATTGGTTCTACTGAGCAAGGTAGGAAGAAAGGAAGTGCCATATATTGGATAATGACTAGTGCCCTGACACATTCTCTGACATCTCCTTTTAAAGGTATTTATGTGTACTAAGTTTCAGAAATAGAATCTTGGTGTTAGAATGATTATATACGTAAATGATATGTCATATTACATACTTTTCAAAAGAAAATGCACAAATAAAAGAGACATTCAAAATCATGACATAAAAATGTAAAGATGAACCAGCCTTGGTGGTATTCCCATAATCCTACCTACTCATGAGGCTGAGGTAGGAGGATGGCTTGAGCACAGATGCTTAGGACCAGGTTGGAAAACATCTCAAAAGTGTTCTTTTAAACTTGCTCTGGAGAATGAATTGCCTATTGCCATATTGAAAGCTAACCTCAGAAGGCTGTCCCCATCTGTTTAGTGGAAACCTGGCTTGGTGACTTTCAGGGGGAGATGACTCAAGTTCAGCTGGAATGACTGTGACCATCTGGCTGTGATGACAGAGGCATTTGATCCAATGTTTCTACTTTTGTGCATTCACACAGTCCTGGTGCCCCATATTCTGGGTACCTGTAAGTCTTCTCCAGCTACGGGAGAAGTTAGGTACAAAGATTTTCCTCCTCTTTGTCTTCCTCGTTGCTGGATGAAATACCAAGCTTCAGAGCTGGGTTGGACTTAAGAGCTGGCTATGTAGACCTAACTCTTCCTTCATTGAAGCTTTTTTCTGCAGAAAAGTGGCAACTTTTACTTCCCAATATGTGTGAAGAATTGCTCACATGGTGGAAAAGGCATGTGAGGAAATGTGTCCCAATATCATTTCCCTTAACAGGTCACAATAATTTACAAAGAGGCTCATTACCATTTCCTCCTCCATCTTATTCACTCCTCACAGAGAAAATGAGATGCAGCTGCTTCTTGAGGCCCAACCAGTCACTGGCTCATTGGCCCTGCACAGCAGCTGTCTGAAGACCTGTCTAGCCTGGGATTCTCAAACCCAAAGATGTATGAGCCCAGCCTTGGCATGTTATCAAAGATAACTTCCCTTAGAGTGAGCAAAGAGTTGGCAGCAAAGCTACAAGATGTCCCCAGATGCAGTTAGGGTGACCAACTGTCCCTATTTCCTGGCACTGTCCCAGTTTCAACACTGAATATCCTATGTCCTGGGAAACCCCCAGTCCAGAAATGACAGCCTTCATAGTTTTCAGGTTTAATACAAAATGAAAGTCTGGTCTCTCTGTTTCAAAATGATTAAGAATTTTAATTAGACTAAATGAGATACCTTGCTGAGCTGTGTCACTCACATGTCCCATGTGCAGGAAACCAGCCACAGACAGTGTCTACATAGCTCCCCAGGGGGTCTCATTTCCAATACAGAGATCCACAAAAGAAAAACATACTGTTACTGTTACAAGGCTGAGAGTTCCTCACAACACATGCCCCGTGCAGACAGCAGTCCATTCACCCACCGTCTACACATTCTCCCATCTGTCACTTCTCTCCCTATTGTTTAGTCTAGCATATACACAAACATGAGTAAGAACAGCCATGCAAATGCTCCAGCTCCTAAGATTGACTCAAACAAATGAGAACCGCCCATTGCTCAAATGTGAGCCAGTGCAAAGGAAGCCCTGCAAAGGTGAGTGTGAAGCTAATGACTCTCCGATAATGGGAAGGAGGCCAAACTCATGAATTAAGAGCCCTGTGCAGAATGACCCTGGCTCTGGTAGGCTGAATTTTTTCTTTCCAAGGTTTTTTTTTATGTTGATTGACTTATAGTGTGTGTGTGTGTGTGTGTGTGTGTGTGAGAGAGAGAGAGAGAGAGAGAGAGAGAGAGAGAGAGAAAGAGAAAGAGAGCGACACAGAGAGAGACAGAGAGGGGTGGAGAGGAAAGTCAGGGGCAACTTGTAGGAGTCGGTTCTTTCTATGACATGAGTGGTAGGGATTGAATGCAACACCCTTTCACCCACTGAGCACCTTGCTGGTCCCAGGTTGACATTTGACACGCAATACTTGCTATTGGAGATGTTTCTTTCTTCCCTGGTTCCAGGTTACTGTGTGGTCCTTCTGTTATTTTCTTCTCTTTAACCAAGTAAGATACTTTTGTTCCCAAATCATGCCCATATGTCACTGGTAGCTACTAAAAACTACTATTCTCCTAAAAACCCAGTACAGTGAAAGGCATACTGATTGATATTTGTGGAATCGGTCATACAAATGCAAACACAATCATCAAAATTCCCACTGAGGGATTAAGTTATCAGTGGGTAAACCAAATGATCAAGTATACCTATATTAATTAAAATCATCATTAAAATGAAAATGTAATAAAATGATGATGGAACATGGCAATGACTCCTGGACGCCAGTTCTAAGTCCTCATCATGGAACAACTTGCTTACCCTTTGTTGCTCTATAAAATGGGCACATTGTTGTCATATTACAGTAATGCTGAGGCTGGGAGAGGTGATAGTCATGCAACATAGAGTCATCCACTCATACGTAATATCTCCAAGAAAAGTCCTCACTGTGCACCTGTCATAAGGAATCCTGGAACGTTCTTAGCTACTTGTGTGAGTAACCAGCAGAATGAAGTTACAACTCCATGAAGAATGGCTTTCCTTACCTGTCCTTGGGCTCCTTATCCCACTGCTTCTGTCTCTCCCCAGACTCCTCTGCCGCTTGGCAAAGCTTAACTCCAGTGGCACCACGCTGTCTTGTCCTCTCTTTTCTCCACTGTGCTTTGGTGCTCCCCCCTGCCCAGAGGTCCTTTTCTCAAGGTCATTTGTGATTTGAGCTATCTGAGCATGTTCAGAAGTATCTCTGGGTAAGCCAAGGCAGAGTCACCAGTCTTCAGGCTCCCCAGCACCAAGGTGCTGCTTTCTTTTCCACATTTACATTGTTCGTATGGCCACTGCCTTGTCTGCCCCACAGAGCTAAACCAACCAGTCACTTCTCATGTCACTTTCCCCACAGCGGTGACAAAGGTACACAATACAAGCCACTTAAGAAAGGAAGGCTTTGCTTTGGCTCACAGTATGAGGTTGCAGCCCAACAGGTGGCGAAGTCTTGGTGGCAGGAAGCTGTGGCAGCTGGTCACGCAGAATCTGTCATCAGGAAGCAGAGAGAAATGGCATTAACCCTGAAGTTCATCAGAAAAACCAGTTCCACCACTGTGGCCAAATTTAGGCAAGCTTTTATTAAACATTTTAAATACTGAGCAAGATAGAATTTGGTCAGGATCACCACCTGGAAAGTTTCCAGGTGAGTAGTCTCTAGACATGTATTGTTATGACTTATGTTAGGCTGCTGTACTTTCCCATGAGGCTCTGTTGTTATATTTAAAGAACTACAACTCCCAGAATTCCAGAAAGTTATCTGACCATTGGACAGGTAGGACTTACAGATTAACTCAGGTCTAACAATAGCTGTTGGTGCTTAGCTCATTTCCAACTTATTATTATTTTTTTAATTGTAGAGTTCCTTCATGTACCAAAAACACTAGAACACAGGCAAAGGCTTTAGGTAGGCACCACCTTGACTTTTCTGTGTTCAGTGAATTGTGTAGGATCAAGGCCCATGGGATGACAACACCTAATTTTTACTTTAATAAGCATAATCTAGAAACTTTCACAGACATTCCCAGTGGTTTGTGTCTCCTAGACAACCCTAAACCCTATTAAGTTGACAGTAGTATTAACTATTATACTTCTCTTCTGAATACTTTCAAAGAAGAGGCAGAAGAGGCCCAGAGCCTATAGAAACCTGACACCAGAATCTGTGCTTTGAGAAAGGCTCTACATACCAAGTGATTAGCTTGTATTGTATCAGCTGTGTAGAGCTCCAGACCTCATGTGACTTCAAGGTCACAGCAATAGGACATGGAAGGATTCACTACCTCTACATCTTACAGACAAAAATGTTGGTGTACAGGAAAACAGAATTCTTTATATTGTACTAAGATGGTGTCTGCAAATGAGTCCATTTCACAGTTTCTCAGTCATCATACCACGAAGCCTGAATGACTTCAGGAAGGCTAGAGAAGAAGCTGACATCATGAGAAAACCATAGGCAAACCCATACATACATACATGCATATGTATATGTGTGTGTATATATATATATAGACTAGGACATCCATAAGGGAGGATGAAGAAGCAGAAGCCAAAGGAAGGCATGACTACAAGAACATTAAAATGCTGTCATCTTGCATGAGCAACCACCCAGGAAGTGTGACTATTCTTCCTCAAAGACCCACAGCTTCTGCTAGATTTACGTTGCTAAAATGCATGTCTCTGAACTGCACAGGATCAATTTCCAGCAGCACCACCATTTGGCATCAAGAAATAATGGCAGGAATGGATTGATGAGCTCAGAAGTCGTCACAGCTGGAGATCTCTGACCTCATCTATCTTGCACCAATCTTCTAAGCTTTGAGACTGCTGAGGATGGTCTTGCTAGGAAACCAAAATATTTAACTAAAAGCAAAAATGACATGTGAACAGATTTGCACCCTGAGATAGAGTGAAAGAAATGGATGTGTTGAGGTAGTAAAGGAGAATTGGGGTGATGACTTCTTGATGGCTCCTCAGATCTCACTCCTGAAGCTAGACTGGACCAAACCAACAATTATTCTGGGTGTTTTCAAGCCAGACTTCTCCAAAGTAATGGCAACTTGGAATGCTATAGAGCATTTACACATTTGACATTTGTCATGTCAGAAGCACCTCCAACCCAGGAAATAGCAATAGCGTGGTGGGCAAGTCAGAGCTAGAATTAGCCTGTTCCATACTGTGAGGCATTGTTAACATGATGCCTCGCTTTAAGTGACATTCCTTTGAAGGCAATTGGCAGACTGGGAAGACAAATCCCCTGTGCCAAGTTTCTGCTCCCCATGGGGGGGGGAGTTACATGGTGACTTCACTTCTTGCTTTCACAGGCACTGCAGCAGATGCGGGACTGGAAGGGCAGAAGATGACATTCAATATATGTCTATTGGCAGAGGAAGGGACCCAGCATTGAGAAGCCACAGAGATGAATCTGGAGACATGCCAATGAGAAGAGAGAGGACAAGAGTTTACTGAGGACAGAATGCCAGAGTAGATAAACAAAATGAAGCAAGACAAGAAGGCAAGAGTCTGTCTCCTCCCACCTCTCTCTCTCTCTCTCCCCACATTAGCAGGAAAGCTTGGAAGAATGTAAAGAGGAAACGCAAGGAGAAGAAGCAGTGCTGGAACAGAAGGGCTGAAACACCCTGTGGTTGTGTAATACCATCCCATGGGGTTCCACATAGTGACTCATCAGCTACACAGGGCTTTTGTTTCCTTTGAAATCCATATGTGTTAGTAAAAAAGATGGAGTGCAAGTCTGGTGAACTGGATCGTGGGCCTCATTGTTTCCCTTAAGACAGGGATTTGGGCAAATTTGGTCATTCCCTGTGGGTTCTCAGCCTTATTAGATTCAACTGACAGCAAATATCAAGTATATCCTCTGGATGAAAAGTTTGCAGATCCTGGAACATGGATCTCAGAGGTTATAATGAGAGCAGACTTTGTAGCCACTGGCATTTAGTATGTCTTAAATGTAGATTGCCTGGATGGTGAATAGAAAACCCAGGTCACCACTAATCTATGCTGGTCTGCTCTCATTTTGTGTGTGAGGTGCAGGATTGGAGGACACAGGTTTGTTTCTCACTTCTCATAGCCCATAATTCTTCCCAGAATTCAGTCTTGCCAGGATTCTGAAAAACTCTTAGGGCCCTGCCTACCCCATCACATCCTTCATCCCTATGATCTCTCCTCCCAGGATTCCTCTGCTCCAGCCACACTAGCAAACTATTTCCCATCTCAGGGGTTTTGAACTTGATCTCTTTGCCTTAAATTTACCTCCTCTAGACATATAAAACTTGCTTCAAATATCTCCGGGTCTTGCCTTGAACAGCCAATAAGTTATTCCCTTGTTTCCTTTCATATCAGTTCTTTCAAACACCTATTCCTCATTAATCAAGTATAAATTAAACATAAGTTAATAAAAATCAAACTGAATTTAAAAGAAACTAAACTTATATAAGTAAGCATGCTTACTGATTCTTGCTTATGCCCAGTCTTCTAGTGCTTTGCCCAAATGAGCACTCTATGAAGGCAGAAATGTGGCCTGCCTGTCATCTCCTGATACTAAGGACCTCAAGACAGAACCTAGAATGCATAATAAAGAAGTCACAAAGAATGGGCATTGTGCAGCCAGCCTTTCTCCTACTATGGCAGATACCCAAGAAGTACTGTAGAGGAGGGAATATTGACTTTGGCTCATAATTTAATCCATAGTCAGCTAGTTCTCTGTCTCCGGGCCATGAGGCATTGTGGGAGCATGGTATGGCAAATTTGCATACCTTATGGGAGACAGAAAACAAAGACAGATGGAGACTAAGGACATGGTGTGTCCCCAAAGACCCACTTCCTCCCACTAGCCCCCACTTTCTACCTCCATCACTTCTCAGTCTCACCATCATATTAAGGCTCTCCCAGGGGGTTAAGCCTTTGATTAGAACAGATTCCCTTGAGATCCAATTACATTCCTCAAAGCATGTCAGCTGGTCCCAAGCCTTATAACACATAAGCCTTAGTGTTACAGACTTTATATCCCCCAAATATCATAACAAGCAGGACATATTAAATGCTGAAGTCATATTGGGGTCTAAGGAGGGTGGTCAGTGGTGAGCTGGGCTAATGTTGATTCACTTTTATTTGCAAGTTCAACAGAACATGGTCACATTTATTCACAAGAAGTCAGAGACAGGTGTCAGATGCCTGGCAGAGACCTGAGGATGTCATACCTGTACTCTAATATATTATAAATTCCTCAAAGCCACAGATGGCTCCCCTAAAGCTCATTTTGACATTCAGGCCTGGAGCCTGGCACCAATCAACCTTTACATCTATGTCTCCAATAATTCCCCAATGGATATCTATTCAGCAAATAGAATGACTTCACTTAACTACACCCCAGGTATGTATCCAACTATTAGATGATCTTGCTGGAGAGAGTACGTAAAGGAACATAATTATCTTCACAGCTCAGTCTTGCAATTCACATTCCCCACTCTTGCTCTATTGAATCGGGCATCAAGTGGCAGCACAGACTCAGGGTGAATGATCTTGGTAGTCAACTTGACATACCTGGAAAAAGGAAACCCCAATTGAGAAACTGGATAGATCAGACTGAGCTATGACCATTTCTGTGAGACATCTTCTTAATTGCTAGCTGATATAAGAGGGATGAGTCAATTGTGCCACTTATATGCTGGTAGGTCTGGACTGCATAAGGAAGGTAGCCAAGCAGGCCAGGGGTGTGGGCAAGCTACTAAATAGTGTTCCTCTGTAGGTTCTGTTTTAAGCTTCTATCTTGAGTTCCTGTCACGACTTCCCTCAATGATGGACTGAAATCTGCAAGCACAAAACTCTTTTATTTCCCTCCCAAGTTGTTTTTGGACAGTGTTTTACCACAGCAATAGAGAATAGAACACAGAGATTCTACCTTTTCCCCATGCATGTTGCTTGATGTCAGAGGCACTGGGGTCTACTGAGAATGACTGAGTTTTCTTTAGTGGAATCTGTGGAGTATCTTACAGAGTGTAATGCTGGAAGTTGGCAGAAGCAGTGTCTACCCTGTCATTTAATCCAGCACGACTGACATATCCACTGTGTAAGCTCACTGACAAATACAGAGATGGGGAGTTAGGCACTCATAATGCAAGATATATGCATGCAAACAAAAGTTGTGTACACATACAAAGCTGGTACACACACAGGATTGAGGTTTCTTGATTTAATTCAACCAAAGTTTTCAATGTTTTCTGTAGTATATCCTGGAGACATTGGGAAAGACATTGGGGATGTGTCTGCACATTATGTTTGTTGTAACTCTACCCACAGTAGCTCATGGTAGAATCAGTTTAAGGGCCTATAAGGAAAGAAAGAAAGAAAGAAAATGTGTACATATGCTTCTAATTTTGCATTATCAGAAAAGCATCCCCCTTGAATGGTGATCTCAGCTTCAATGATCAAAGAGTGAAGATGATGGTAGAATATTCTCTTGGTTTTCCCCTATCTAGTTATCTATTATCTAAATTAGGTTTCTATTGTTGTGATGAAACACCAAGATGAAAGCAATGGAGGAGAAAAGGGTTTATTCAGCTTATGCTTTGACATCACTGTTCATCAACTGAAGTCAGGACAGGAACTCAAACAAGGCAGGCACCTGGAGGCAGAAGCTGATGTAGAGGCTATGGAAGGGTGTTGCTCACTGGCTTGCTCCCCATGACTTTCTCAGCCTGCTCTCTTATAGAATCCAAAACCAGCAGCCCAGAAATGGCACCACTGCTAATAGGTTGCCCCTCCTTCATTAATCACTAATTAAAAAATTATATTCCAGTTGGATCTTTCAAGGCATTTCCTCAATTGAAGCTTTCTCGACTCTGATGACTCTATCTGGTAACAAGTTGACATAAAACTACCCAATAAATTTGTTATTTCTGAAAGTGGAGGTCTTAAGGTACTTCTTCCCTCCTTAATAGGAATATTTTATATATAAACATACATGATAGAGCTGTAGTCATTCCATAAAGGAAAAAAATGTATGGAATTGGGTAAAACTTTTAGTAAAGGACGTAGAAGGAGTTTTCTTGTCCTAACTGCCTGATCCAAAATAACCAACATGGAGACTTATATTAATTACAAATGATTAGCCAATAGCTCAGGCTTGTTACTCACTAGCTCTTACAATATAATCCATTTCTATTAGCCTATGTGCTGCTCCAAGGCTTGTGGCTTTTGCCTCTATTCCATTTTGTGTATCTGGCTTATTCTCCATCTGCCTGGTGACTCCTCTGACTCTATCCTTCTTCATCCCATCATTCTTTGTTTGGCTTTCCCACCTATCTGTTTAGCTATAGGCCTGTCAGCTTGTACATTAAACCAATCATAGTCACATATGTTCACACAGTGTTCAGAAGGATTATTCTAAAGCATTGGGAAGTAAAGTAGACTCAGTAAGATGAAAATTGTATGTGTTCTCTCAAACAGAGATCATGAATTTAATATACATAAAATACAAGCAGGAAAGCATGTCTGTACATGACAGTGGGAGGAAGACTATTGGGGAGAAAAAAAGAGGCTGTTGGGAGTGAGAGAGGGGGACAAGAAAAGGAGAATGGGGAAGGATTATGATCAGAGTGCATTCTTCACATATATTCAGTGTTATAATCAATTCAATATTTTGTGATACATTGCAAAATAGTGAAGCATAAATAAAAATAAAAAGATTTTATTCGAGGAATTGCTTTAAGGAAAATTGCTGACATTGGTGCAGTGGACTCCACTTTGAGAAATATTAGGTAACCGTAGTTGAGGAAGAATTAACTTGGGGACATCCTGCAGTTGTCTTCAGTCTTTGGTGGCTGAAGCTAAGATTAGCATTTGGAGGGCAGCCTTTTCACCTGTGAGAATTCATCAGCATTAATCGGACAAAGGAAGAGAAATAAGAAAACTAATTGTTTCAAGCTCACAGGGGTAACACTGTCTTTTTATTTTTCTCTCTCTCCTGCCTTTTCTGCTACCTTCTTGCTGGAAACAATTTCAAATGGGCTTTGGCTATTAGATGTGAGGTAATTTATCTCAGTGTTGTAGTATCAACAAGATGTACATGTCTATATGCAAGTGTTGTAAAATATCATTTTAAGGTGTGTTACTTTTGTTCATGTTGCATTTGTTGAACTTTGTGGAGCTGTGTTGCTTTGCCAGTCCAAAACAACCTGGTGGTTCAATAAAGAACTGAATGGCCAATAGCAAGGCAGGAGAAAGCATAGGCAGGGCTGGTAGGCAGAGAGAATACATGGAAGGAGCAATCTGAGAAAGAGAAGAAGTAACCAAAAAGGAGGAGGACCCAGGGGCCAGCCACCCAACTACACAGCAGGCCATGGAGTAAGAAACAAGGAAAGAAATACAGAAAAAGAAAAGGGAAAAGTTAGATGGAATAATTAAAGTTAGGAAAAGCTAGCTAGAAACAAGGCCAAGCCTGGATATTTATAAGTAAGAAAATACCCAGGAAGTGATTTATTTGGAAGCTGAGTGGCTGGCCTCCTAAAAAAGTAAAAACAACCCAACATTTTGACATACCAACATGGGCTGCATTTCCATGTAGGGCCTGAGAAAGCTGATGAAAAAATAAATGAAAAAAGAAAAGAAAAGAAAAGAAAAGAAAAGAAAAGGGACAGGACTCCTTTAAGAGACACGGCTGTGTCATAGAAATGGCAAACTAAATAAAGAACACCTGCATCAGCTTAGGTACTAGCATTCCATAGCTAGAAAGGATTAATGCAGGTCTTGGTCATGAACCACTGACTGGGCTGTGAGTTTTAGGCTTGGCTTTTATAAACTGAGAAGTGGGCAGAGCCAGCCTACCAAAGCCTCAGCCAGTTTTTTTAAAAAACAAAAACAAAAACAAAAAACTAATGAAGAGGTGCAGATGGAAAAATCTCTAAACAGGTTCTAGTGTGTTTTACAATGTACAAATGTACATAGGCTTAAGAAAGAAAAAAAGGTATGGACACTCATAGAAAGAAGCAAATTACTTAAAAATAAAAAAAAGTCTTTATAGAGAGAGTAAAAGAAAAAAGTCACATGAAATGGGAAATACACAGGGAGTCTGGATTCTATATAGTATTGTATTGATATTTAATTTTTTGAATGCTGATGAGCAATAATAGCTGCTGGGAGACAGGGGCTTGTGAACAAGAATGCAAAATTGAACCAACCTAGATACTTTAGGACTACCTTAACTTTAAAAAAGAAGTCAAAAATATATTTGTCAAATGGAAATTAAAAAACGCTTTGGAGTTTTATTTCCAGTGGAAATAAAAGGTTATGGATTTGTTCCAGGTTCAGATTTGATCATGGGAAACCTCCTGAATCTTGACAGATGATATATACCAACAAAGAATATAGATGGTTTTCCCAGGAGTTGGCAATCATCTCATATTTCCTCTCTGGGACCCTAAAGCTCCTTACCCACAGATAGTAGCAAACAGAATAGATAAGACAAAGTCTACATTCCTAGGAGTTGGGGTGTAGGTTTCTGTTAGTTATTTGCTAGGTTATGGATTTTTGTTATAATTTAGGGGAATATAGGAATATAGAATAAAAAGACAACCATTAATCTCAGACATTTTGTATTGGTATCAGTTTGTGAATATTGATATGAATTTCAAGTAAATTTTGTTATACTAAATGTATGTTTCTACTCTTATTTGGGGGTATTGTGCTTATGCAGTTCACTTCAAAATGCAATGTATAAATAATAAATGAGTTTAGTAGTTAATGCATAATAAACTTGTAGTCACATTAGGTATGTTTTCAAGATTTAACATAAATATTTTAGATCAAATGGTCATTAAACACTTCAAAGACCTATACAATTGGCAATTAATATGTTTTGTTAACTTCAAGTTTTTCATGACAATGGGACATAGCTGCTCTTGTCAGCAAAAATTTACTTTGGAGATGATGGGCACTGAAGAAACTCATGGAGTTTGCTTTCATTGTGGCAAGTTTAGCCTCTAGGCAAAGAAACCATTCTTGTCTTTGACTGCTGACAATATGCTGTACAGACTGGACATGCAAGACACATGAGAAAAAGACTTGAACTTTGCCAAAACAAGGCAGGACAGTCCTTCAAAATCCCTGCTTCGCAGAAGAGTCTCACAGATAGTTTGCAGGACACAGAGGAAAGCAATAAATGAACTTTGACAATACAATGCTGGACAGTCCTTCAAATTACTTGCTTTCCTGAAAAGCTTGCAAGGTACTATGGGCCTGGAGGGTGAAGATGGATGCCTCAATGTTGCAGTTGCAGAGAAACTTGGATGACTGCTAAGGCAGTCAGATGTCTCTGTCATTTCTAGAGCATTGAAAGTGGTTTGCAATGCATTTTTGTTTACTCAGATAATATTATATTCTTTTGAGGCCTTTGATTGAATTGAAGAGTAGATAGTTATAGTTGTAGTTTTCTTAGTTATGAAAGAAAGTAAATTCTATATAAAAATTTGGATTCACTAAGATAGGAAAGATGATGCACTGATTTCTTTGAATATGCTAACTACGAATGGACAGAATATTGTAAAATTAATTCTTACTTGATAACTGGTTTGTTCTATGTAGTTATACTATGTTAAAGTTAAAAGCTTTCTCTTTATTTAGACAAAAGGGGAAATGTTATAGAATATTACTTTAAGGTGTGTTACTTTTATGTTGCATGTGTTTAACTTGGTGAAGCTGGGTTACTGTGCTTGTCTAAAAACAGCTGATGGTCTAATAAAATACTTAAAGGTCAATAGCAAAGCACGAGAAAGGATAAGGGGCTGGCAGGCAGAGAGAATATATACAAGGAGAAAAGGTGGGGAAGAAGTAGCCAGAGAAGGAGGAGGACATCAGGGGCCAGCCACACAGCTACGCAGCCAGCCACAAATTAAGAGTACAAGTGAGATTACAGAAGTAAGGAAAGGAAAAAGCTCAGAGGCAAAAGGTAGAAAGCATAGTTTGAAGTTAAAAAAAGCTAACTAGAAACAAGCCAAGCTAAGGCCAGTGATTTATAATTAAGAATAAGCCTTAGCATGTGATTGATTTATTTGGGAGCTGGGTGACAGGCCCTCCCAAAAGAAACCTGACCAACAACATACATGTACACATGCTTGAGTTGGAAAATATTAGGAATAGATTCCCCCCCTTTTTTTTTTACTGTCAAGCAGTATGGGGTCCCTTCCAAATTTGTTTGTAAACCATCAATCCAGGGATGAAGTAAGACTTTCTCAGGAAAAGAGAAGAGTGGTTCTCATGAAGCCCCAAACTGTATTTTTTCTCATTAGTCATGTAAACAAATGTACTTGATTTGAATTGCTGGATAAAGAAAATACATTAGCTGTTGGCACCACTCTTGCCAGGTAAATGGGCCTTCCCCCAACCTAAGGTGTGATGTGCTTAGTCTTTCTTAATCTCATAATTTAGACAAAGTGATAAAATGAGCATTCTGAATCAATTTGCTGTGATTTCAAGCAGAATCAAACAGCCACTCTCCTGGAGTAAACAACATAATCTGGAAGATTCCTCTCGCCTCCCAAGGGAATGAGAATAACACGGGCAGGGTTCATTGACTCAAGAAAGGTCAATGATGTCACTCCTGGGTCTGTGATGAGGATGAAGAGACACATTCGTCAATTTCACCTTCACTTCAACAATTTATTGGGGAAATAAGCAAAGCTCACAATAGGGTTGCTGTGGTTTTCCACCTAGGGTACTTATATATGTGGAGTCTCAGTGGTTTTGTAACTGGATGTTGTCCATTTTATGTGCTTAAAAACATCACTTTAAGAAGGATTCATGGTGGAGCTGGAGAGATGGCTCAGCCAGGAAAATGCCTGCAAAGCAAACAGAGGGACCTGAGTTTAATGCCACGGACTCATGTAAAAAGCCAGTGCAGCAGTGCACCTGTGGTCCCAGGGCTGAGGAGGTGGAAACCAAAGACTGGACAGTTCTTGAGGCTCAAGGGCCAGGCAGTCCAGCCAATAGGTACATACCAAGTTCAGTGAGTGACTGAGGAGGAAATCCAGAATCAACCTGTACACACACCTATACAAGTACTTGCACATGCATGTTTGTGCAAATGTGTGCAAGCACACCCATGCATGTACAAGTGCACATACACATTTGACTATGCATGTCTGTATACATATGTGTTTGTGTATATCAGCATGTGGTTGTGCTAGTGTGTGCTGTGGATTAAATGACTAAATGATAGCATAGGCTCTGCTTCTGCAAGTCTCCAACTTCAGAGAGGTCTGTGGCACAATAAAGGCCAGATCCCTGAAATCTGACTGTGAACAAAGGTCACGGTGTTTGAGCAGGTGCAACACATAGGCATGCACCTGTAGGAAACTGTCCTTTGGGATCTGGAGACCTCTCTATCACCCAGCAGAGTGCCCATTCTACTGCACAGCTGACCTCTGTTGTTGCTGAGTGTATTTAAGGTTCTCTGTGCCTTGCAAGGAGGAAAGAGGAGGTTCCTGGCCATTCTCTCAGCTCTCCACAAATGATTTATCCATTTACTTAGTTATTTGCTTAGTATTTTTAGTTATGTTTGACGATCAAATCCAGAAATGTACGTGTGATAGAAACAGTCTCCCACTAACTGACACTCTCAGACTTAGCTGTTTATATTTAGAAACAAATGAATCATACCAGAACACTATAAACTCAGTCTACTGACAGCCAATCTCAATGGAGTATTTTCTCTAACCCAAGCACCACTCCAAACCCTCGACTGTACCACCCCAGCTGCCTCTCACTTTCTCTTTGGAGAACATGCTTGTTCTGAATTCCAACACACACTAGCAGCACCAATGCCACTATTGTCTGTGATGCCTGTCATATGCACGTCACTCCCTCAGACTGTTACACAGCATCTTCCTCTCGAAGTTATAATAAATGGAGGCACAGAGAGGAAAAAAAATAATGTCTAAAATTCATAGCTCCATCATTGGTGGAAAGTTCCAGGCGGAGCTTGCCAAACTTAGGGGACTGTTTTCTTATAGCGTGGGTAATTCTGATCTCCACTGTGAAATCTGACACAGTGATTCTTTGAACAAACCTTGGTTTTCATGGCCATTGCACCCTGTCAAGAGTTAGATGTGATTTTTTTTTTCTTTAATATGGGGCAGATTCTGAATGGTAGATTAACCCTAAGCATAGCATCCTTTATTTCTTTTGTATTTTTTTTTTTATATACATTTGTATACTCATTTGGGTACCTGTAGAGAACAAAAAAAGGGTTTTGAATCCCTGGAGTTACAAATGCTTGTGAGCCATCTGATGTGGATGTTGGAAACTGTACCCTGGTCCTCTGCAAGAGCAGCAAGCATCTTTAACTTCTGAGCTACCTTTCCAGCTCCTACTTCTGTCTACAACCCCTTCCTTCCCTCCTCTTCCCTTCCTTCCTTGTCTCACCTCACAGCACAGGTTAGCCTTGAACTTGAGATCTTCCTGCTTTGGTCTCTGGAATGTACCTCCATACCCACTCCATGTAGCTTCATTTCTTGAGTGAAACAGAGTAATATGAAAGCAGTGCATTGGATGTTCTTCTTTCTGGATGTGATCCAGCCATGACATTCGGCTGTGACTCAGATACTTGACCTTCCTTTAAATCCTACAGCCTGTGCTTAAAAGCAACCATTCAGCCAAGCTCTTCTCCGGAGAATGGCCCCATGCCACCTAGCGATGGAAGGAGGGAATTTCATGATTAATTCTGTTGAGAGACCTTTAGAGTTGGGTGAGGGGCAAAATCATCAGGGATAAACCAGGGAAATGTAGGCCATCATGGAAGGCTGAGATACTGTGCCCACATCTGTCTGAGACATCAATGCTTTCAGCATTCACGCATATGGATAGCTAATGAAATGTTTCACCGTATATATGGCTGGATAATTGCAACCACAGCCACCGCTGTAGGCTCTTGTTAACTGAATAGTCATATTTTCCCAGAAAACAACAAACAGAAAAGCAAACAAACTACCTGGGAAAACATATGCATTAAAAATGTAATTTACCAAAGCTAAATGATGCCAATGGTACTTTCCTCTCTTTAATCAAGGCTTTCTATTTCACATGAGGTATTTTGCTGAGAATGTTCCATAGAGCAATTCATCTGTTCTTTTCTAACAGTTATGAAAAGGATGAAATTATTCGTGTGATCACACTGGTGCCCTGTGAAGTTCTGCAAATATTGTCTGCATTCACACAGGTGGTGTGTGAAGGCAGCAAAGGCCAGGCTGTGTAGATATGTTGTATCAGGTACTTTTCTCATCGTAGTGGCCAAACACCTACCAACAAGCAACTTTATGGGGGAGGGTCTGATTTGGGCACAGAGTATGGGCAAGGTTGTATAAGCAGGAATGGCAGAGAGAGCACTGGGCAGCTGTTCACATTGCATAGGCCAGGCCATACACTCTGAAGGTCCACCTCTCATTCCCTTGGCAAAGCTCTACCTCCCAAAGGGTCCAGAACCTTTCAAATCAGGGTCTAGAAGGAGACCTAGTGATCATACGCTGAAGCCTATGGGCAACATTTCATATTTGAACAATAACCCACACATACATATACACACATGTGTTCATGCAGTCATGCACATACATACATATATGCTATACACACAAATTTAAAGACATATAAATATCATGTATTTAAGTAAAGAAAATTTTAAAATGAGTTTTTTTAATTTTAAATTCTGTTTATGTGTTTTTATATGCTCTCACAGAGATCAAAGGCATCAGATACCCCTGGAGCTGGAGTTACATACAGGTTGTTGTAAAGTGCCTGATTGCAGATACTGGGAACCAAACTGACAGAGCAATACATGTTCTTAACCAGTGAGCCATCTCTCATGCTGCTAAGAAACTCTTATAGAAAAAACATCATCAGAGTTAAAACTCAGTGCTATTTGTAGACGACAGGAGAGTGGGGGCTTCCTAATGCTGTGCATTGCAATATTGATAGAATGGATTCTTGAAAGGCAACTTTATGGTTTGACATCAACACTGACAAGTTGAATCCCTTGAAATATTTTTTTAAATGTTCAATAAAGTATTTTATCTATTTATTTGTTTTTCTATTCACCTATTTATTTTACATCCCATTCACAGCCTCTCATCTTCCTATCCCAGTCCTCATCTATTCCTTCCATCCTACCCCCATCCCCTTCTCTCCATTTCTATCCAGGAAAGGGTAAGTACCAATGAAAGGTGGCGTATTAAGCTGCAGTAGTCTAAGCACTTCCCTGCGTATTAAGAACGGGCAATGTGACCCAGTATGAGAAGTAGGATCTCAAAAGCCAGCACAAGAGTTGGAGATAGCTCCTGTTCCCACTGTTAGGAGTCCCATAAGAGGACCAAGCTATACAACTGTCACATATAGGCAGAGAGTCTAGGTCAGTCCCATGCAGGCTCCCTGGCTGTCAGCTCAGTCTCTGTGAGCCCTGATGAGCCCAGGCTAGTTGATCCAGGAAGTTTTCTTATGATGTCCTTGACCTGTCTGGCTTCTATACTCCTCTTCCTCCTCCTCCTCCTCCTCCTCCTCCTCCTCCTCCTCCCACTCCTCCTTCTCTACAGGATTCCTAAACTTCACCTAATGTTTAACTGTAGATTTCTGCATCTGTCTCCATTAGGTGCTGGATGATGCTTCTCAGAGGACAACTGGGCCAGGCACCAACCTGGACAGGAGAAGGCCAGTTCAGACTACTTATCCACTATTGCTAGGAGTCTAAGTTGGGGTCCTCCTCCTGGGAGATTCCCCTGCAGCAGGCTTCCACCTGACCGGAAATGACACCCCTTGGCAGTTCCCCTCAGCATTCTCCCCTCGGTGCCCTCACATCTGATCACTCATGTTCTCATCCCTACCTGCACTCAGTCCACTCAGGAAATCTCTTCTATTTCCCCTTCCCAAGGGAGATCTGGGTGCCCCCCCATAAACTCCCCTTGTTACCCAGTGTCTCTGGACCTGTGCTCTATAGCATAATTATCCTTTATTTTACAGATAATGAGTTTCTTGAAATGTTAAAAGGGTAATTTATGAAGATAAAAGGGCTTTATCCCAGGAACTCAATGGTGGCTCAGTCTAAGGATTCCACTTACACTGTCCTGTGAGTAGCATGTGATAACCAAGGGCACCACTAAGTGAATGGAAAGATATCCTGTATCCCATGGCTTAGGAAACACAATACTGTTGTTAACTTACTAAAAGCCAAGTTTGGATTAAATGCAATCACTATTAAAATTTCAACCTCCTCGTTTTTGTAATAAATAAAGAAATAAATATCAGCTCTCAATCCATATGGAACTGTAGGGACCCTTGATACCTAAAATGGTCTCATAAAAAGAGAACAAATTCAGATAACCCACACTTTTTTGTCTCAAAACTTCCTTCAGTCTCTGGTAACCTAGACTGTGTCATGGACATGAAAACAGATATATGGACCCAGGGGATATAATGACAGCCTAGAAATACATCTAGGACCATTGACCTTGGGCAAGGGAATCAGACCAACTCAGGAGGAAAAGTATACTCAAAGAATGGATTCAGCCGGTATTGTTGGAATTACACATGCAAATGACTGTCCTCAGACTCCTACCCTATACTGTATAAAAATAACCTCAAAATACATCAGTGGCCAAAAATCAGGGGCCAGGGAGATGGGGAAGTGAGCAAAGCATTTGCTGTGGGAATATGTGTTTAGATCCCCAGGACCCACATAGAACCTAGTGTGGTAGTGTACACCTGCAATCCCAGCATTCCTCCTGTGAGATGGGAGGAGAGGTAAGAGTCTGCAGAAGCTGGTGGGCCACAAGGGCTGATATGTAGGGAGAACAGGTGATTGTATCGCAGAACAAGGTAGGAGATGTTCTCTCACCTCCATACATGTGCTGTGGCATGTGTGTATCCCTGCTCCCTCTCGCCCTATCTCTCTCTCTCCCTCTCTCTCTCACATACACACACACACACACACACACACACACACACACAGAGGTGCACACATATAAATCAATACAGCTCTTAGGAGAAACCACAGGCAAATCATCATGAGCTTGCATTTGACTCTTAGATATGATCCTTAGATATAATACCAAAAGCACCTAGCAAAACAAATAGAATTAAAAAGGTAAGTGTGTGTGTGTGTGTGTGTGTGTGTGTGTGTGTGTGTGTGTTCATATGCACTCATGAGTCAGACTCAAAGGACAGAACAAGAGCTGTGGCACAAATTCTAACTGATTTTATAATAAAAACCTGGAGGCAGATATTGGGGAAAAGCTGAAAGATCAGAGAGACAGAGGAACAAGTCACAGCCACTTCTCACCAGCCAACTCCTCGGCTGAAAGGGGTATATTCTATCTCCAGGAATCTTCAGACTGAATAGGAAAAGTGAAGGGAAGCACAACAGCCAAACCCCTGTCTCCTCCTGCCTTATTGTTCCTTTCTCTGTCCAGCCATCTCACTTCCTGTTTCAACCTTAGTGCTGAGATTAAAGGTGTATGCCACCACTGCCTGGCTCTGTTTGGCCTTGAACTCAGAGATCTAGATGGATTTCTGCCTTTGCCTCCCAAGTGCTAAAATTGAAGGCATGTGCCACCACTGCCTGAACTGTGGCTGACTCTGTCCTCTGTTCTTCAAGCAAGCTTTATTAGATATATAATATATCACCACAAAGAGCCACAGCTTTTTAGAGCCCCCATCACCCAGCATCTTGAATACAACTTCAGTGTTAAATAATCATGGAAATTTGAGGATGGCTTCCAGTATATTGCTGTTGTTGTTTTAACAACATGAAGGCCTATAGTCCCCAGGTATAATGTTTTCTCATTTGTTTAGAAAGCTAGAACACGGAAAGATGAAGGAATTCATCCATAATATACCCTATCACATGAAAAAAGGCCCAGGGCTTTTAGCTGAGTTCTTTCTCCCAGGGAGTGTTGGGAGAGTTATTCATCTGTAATTTGTGATCATTCAGACCAGGGCTAGTCTCTAGTTTTATCTGCTCTGGGGAAAACTTCTTCCTGGAGAGTGTGAACAGTGTAGAAAAAAGGGCTGCAAAGAGAATCCTGAAATGATGAAGACACGTAATCAAATTGCTTTTAAGCACACTTCAGCACTTCAGGAGGATCCATTTATATATTAAGAATGAGTATGCTAATTGCAGCCTTTCTTGTATATCCTTGAGGAATCTCTACCAGGCAAACCTCATTTGAATTGCTCTTTTCTTTCAACAAACATCAAGTCCTTGAGATGTTCTGATTTGGGCCTGACTCTGAATCATCACTTTTTTTTTAAAAAAAAAAGATGAAATTATTAAGGCAGAAGAAATATGGAGTCATTCAGCATTCACCAAACTTCTAGCAAGTGCCTGGCAAACAGGGCCCTCATTCTCAACTCAGGCCCAATGTAAAATAGAGTAAAATCTACCAGTCAATTCATTGGTAGATTATATAGAAAATATACAGAGCCAATTGTCTAACAGACTGGAAAGAGTGGGTATTCAAACAGCAACTCACATCAAAGACTTATTTAAATGTTCCTCCCCCAAAGTTTCCCTCCTTGTTAATTGGTTTAACTCTTCTCTACCATACACCTCACAAATCAAGGACACCCACTGTCTTTGATAAGCCCACAGATCGGGATTATAAATGTCACTAGGCGGAAGGAAAATCAAAGGGATTGAACAAAAGTGAGTAGCCCTTTCTGCAGTATGTTGAGTCTCTCTCTCTCTCTCTCTCTCTCTCTCTCTCTCTCTCTCTCTCTCTCTCTCTCTCTCTCTCTGACTTCATCTGGTGTTACTTGAGTTATTTCCTTTGCTCTTTGAAATGTCTTTCAGAATTTCTCTCTCCTGTCAGCCGGCTTTCTAGAAGAGAAGGCCGCAGTGAGGAGAGGTCTGGTACAAGGTTGCACAGATTGTCAGTGGTGAAAGTGATGATGGGATTGGTTGGTTCTAGTATTCATGATGCAGAAAATGGGCCCAGAAATGAAGTCTGTGGCAGTTTTGGTTTACAGAGTGTGGAATGAATAGTTGTGGTGTTTCCCACACTGCACTTTCTGCAAACAGGTATGAGGGTTCCCTATCAGGTTGACAGTCAAACACCTAGTTAACAGACGACCACCAGAGCCAGTGGGCTATATACAAATAATGTTTTATTGGCACACAATAGGTCCACTCTTCATGTGGAGTTCATGGCTGCTTTCACACTTCAATGATGAAGTGAAGTAGCTGTGACAGAAATAGAGAATTATCCAAGCCCAAATAAAATATCTACAGCATGGACACATTGACACATTGATACCACAACAATATGGCTGCCCAAAGGAGACCAGTGACAACACTAACAGATGTGGAAGCAGAGAATCTCATGGGTCCCAGCCCTAAACAAAGAACTACAGGCAACTGATGATGGCAGAGAGAGGGAGAACAAGTCTACCCCAAGGATGAGCCCCCTTGTTCTTCAACACAAAGTGGTCAGCACTGAAATTATATACAGACAAGCAACAGTGAAAGACTCATCAGGTTGCTTTTTATATTTATTATGCATATAGATATGCAACAATAATCATCAAAGAAAAAGACCATGAACACATGATGAAGTAGGAGAGCTGTGGGATGGGCTGGAAGGAAGAACAAAAAGAGGCAAATGATGTAACTTTATTTTAATTAAAAATTTAAGAAACAAGGGAAAAAAAGAAGAGGCATGTGAATCCCTCTGGCAAACTGACAAATACTTTGGAATTGAAAACTGGAGAATTAAGGGAGTGGAAAGTGATCACAAAGAGCAGTGTAGCTTCCAACAGGTAGGATGCTGTTTTTCAAACGCAAGTCAACAACATCCTTCACACTCCCGTGATGCACTGAGAAGGACCAGTTAAGCCAACAGCTACACTAAGTATAAGCTCACTCATCAGTTTGGTGGGTGAACTGTGACCCTGACAGTGTAAAAATGTTAAGTGTGAAATGGGGGAGAAACAAGAAGATAAAAATAATTGGTATCGATGAGGCACAGACAGTTTTCAGTGTCTATGTGCCTTGTTGAGGAGCCATGAATCTGTTCCTGACAGGTTGATCCTGTATCCACTGCCTCAGAAGCAGGCAGATGGGACATCACAATAAATGAGTCACCTGGTGTCAGGCAGTTGGCCGCCTCGAAGAAGGATGGATTGGGCTGGTGAGCGGGATCCCGACACTTGTGTTGCGTATCCATTAGTGTCAGCCACAGGTTAATTCTGAGCAATTTCCAGGTGATCCAATAATTCATTAAACCAACGAAAACAAATCTTTGGAAAATCGAGCCAGTGACAGATAGAAAGCCCATGATTTATTGTCTGGGGAGAAATAAGTGTCTCCTGTTCCATTCTTCAGTCTGTTGAGGGAGTCAGCATGTGCAGAAGAGCAAGGTAGTGGGAGCCAGCAGGGAAAGAATCACTTCCCTGTGTGCCTGCCCTCCCTCTGTGTGCAGCATCAGTGGAAAGACATGATACAGAGCAAGAAGACTTGAGCACTGAGGTCAGGCAAGACTCAGTCCAGTGCAGCTCTGTCCATAGTTAGCTTCCATGGTGTGTGTGTGTGTGTGTGTGTGTGTGTGTGTGTGTGTGTGTGTGCATGGTTTGTACATATTTTTGCAGAGGCCAGAAACAAAGTGTATTGCTTTACATTTTCTGTATTAATTCATTGGTACAGGTGTCCAATTTTATTTGGAAGTGGCTAGCAGTCAACAAGTTGCAGTGATCCTTCTGTCTAAGGCCCCACGGGGCCTGGTTTATAGGCCTGTGCATGATCATGCCTGAAATTTTACAATATGGATTCTAGAATCTGAACTCAGGGCCTCATGCTTGCTCAGTACTTGTTCTTATCTTTCCAGCCCCAGGGCTCCCATTGTACATCCTCTGTACTCAAGTATTGCACAAGTCCTACTTGGTCTTATACCAAAAACCAGGGGCCACATACTGAGAAAAAGCTGAAAGATCTGAGAGATAGAGGAACAGCTACTTCTCTGTGAATCAGAAGATTCTCAAAGACCTTCCTACCTTGTCTTGGCAAGGTTTGGCTATTCTTTTTTGTATGTGTCTCCTGCTTGCCTATTTTGAACATCACTCTGTCAGCAGTCAAGGCAAGAGTACTTTCTTCCTCAGTGACTAACTTTTGTCACAAAGAAGGTCAACTCATATGGAAGAGTTTCTCTGATGTCCATAATCTTCTCTGAAGTAGATTGGTGCTGCCAGGAGCAGATGTCTCTGGCAGCACCAATCATAAAATTAATAAGAACCTATGTTATTAAAATATATTAAATGCCATATTCTATGGATCTCTGATGTGTTTGAAGAAGACCTGTTCATCTAAAATATATCTGATCTTGAAAACAAATCGGAGGTGACACCTTGGATCCCACTCCCGCTAGAGGAACACCTGACTCAGTCTGGATGTTGGTGGGAAAAAACTGGATCTGCCAGCTGTAAGGATTCCCAAGGCCTGCACTCACCTGGAATGTAACTGAGTTGCAACCATGCCCCTGGGTGTGGCTATGCAAACATGGGTCCACCCACTCTCTTAAAGAAAGGGCTCACACAAGCCCCCTCCCTCTCTCTTTCTCTGCTCCCTTCTGTCCTGCACCTCTGACTGCTGTTCTGCTAATAAACTCTAGTGTGGTATTCCCGATGTTGAGATTCCATTCATGTGCCACGTGCAAAAAACTAACACCAGGAGTGGAGGCTGAACTGAGCAATATAGAAACCTTGGGACCTTGGGACCCCCTCCCCATGCTGGGGAGGAGATGGGGAGATGTGGAGAAGAGAGAGTGACCTGATATGGTGGGAGAGGGAAGGGACCTTGAATAAGGATATACAGGGATAGAAAATGTGACTTCTTTGTTCATAATAAAAAAGAAAAAAAAAAAAAGAAAACAAATCTGAGTATAAGTTTGATTGTAATGTCTACTAACTTATATTTCTTTATATACTAATTAGTTGTTAATAAAAACTTTCATGGACTAGCAACTTGTATTACATTATTAGATGAACTATATAAGTATTATACCTTGAACAAGCATAAAGATATATGTATAATCTACCTCCATGGAGGAGGGCTTCCCTAACTCAATAATGTTTCTTATCACAGGATAATAGACTTTCCAGCACTGATGCTGAACTTATGTGACTTCCTGGGGGCAAGTATACTTCTTTGACTTTGCATGTCATGTGACTTGTTTTAATCAGTGGTACAGAAGATGATACAACGCAATTCACATTCAAGCAGAAATTTTAGATCTGGCATTTCTGCCATTTGTCTCATTTTCTTTTACCCTCTGGCTCATGAGTAGCGTGTCATTGATTGGGGCTGTTTCTTCCACCTGACTCTTGGGGGTGGACATAACTGCAGCAGAGAGATGATCAGTGACATTATAAGATCAAGAGACAAAGCTAAGTTGTTGGAAGTCACTGAAGTTTGGGGGATGTTTGTTAGAAGCATAAGCTCCTAGAACTTAACTAATATAGAGAATAAGGGGGTTCACTGAATAAAGAGCTGGTCATTAAACACAATTAGAACACATTTGTATTATAGCCAGAGGTTTATTTGAGAGGTAAACTCTTCAATATTAATCCTATAGAATGTTGTCCCTGCTCTTTGTGCTGATTCAGGAGTGCTTTGTTTATTGGTTATGTGTTTGATGGCCTAGGGATCAGACCTAAGGACTTATGTAAGTTATGTAGACACTCCACCACTGAGCTACAGGCTCAACCCCCTGCTTTAGAAGTCAATTAAACTCAGCCTAGAAGAAGCTGTGTTTCTTAATTCACTTACATTCAGAAGTTCACTGTTCCGGGGCTTGTCCCTTCTGCCTGCTGCCTTGTCTTACGAAGGTTAAAAACATCTCATGGTTGTGAATGAGCCCTGTTCTCCAATGGCATCAGCAAGAAGCTCAGAGAATCCAGAAGCCTCATGTGAGTCTGTGGACCTGAACATGCATAGCTTCATTTTATCATGAGGCTATCTACTTCCCACTTTACAAATGAGAAAAACGAGGCTTAAGGGCATCAAGCCACTTGCTCCTGACTTTGAAACTTGTGGATAGAGAAGAGATACAGAAAAAGACACCTGTCTGTGCTTTTCTGACTTTATTTGGTTCCACAAACATGATTTAAATGGGAGATAAAGTAAAATAAGATTCAAATGTCAGACAGGGGAAGCAACTCAGTTGGTAGAGTACTTGTCCAGCATCCAGGAAGTCCCAGGATCAATCCCTAGCACTGCATAAAGCACTCAAAGTAGGGGCAAGTGTAACAGGAGCTCATCAATCAGCCTTTGTTACATAGTGAATTCCAGGCTAGCCTGCGCTACTTGAGATCTTTCTTGGAATAAGAAAACAACAAAAAGAGCATTAAAAGGCAGTGATAACAGCTGTTTAACAGGGGATAGCACCTATATTGCACACAGAAGTGTTAGCCTGTGGTGCTCACAGGTGACAGTATACTGGAAAATAGAAATTAAGAGGGAGACACACCATCTGGAGACCAGAGGAGAGCTAAAGAGCCAATATGGAGAAAGGGTCTTCTGTTGAAAGCCACTGCCTTGAACTATACTGGAAAAAAGTGGTGGGAATGGAGGATAAGAAATTTCCACTTCTATTTTGGTAGGTTTCTCCTTTCTTTCAAAGTGATAAAAGCAACAGCTTTGTTTAACCCTCTAAACAAACTGTTTACTCTCCTCCCTCATGCAAGGCAAAACTGAGAAAAGTGTGGTGGTGCTCTGTGCATGGTAATGTTGTCTCAGCCTGCGTTATTAGCGATGCTATGGAGGTATTTAATTAATTACCGCTGACATATGTTTGTGCTGATGGTGAGCTCACACTCTGTATCTGAACTCTCATCTGTCTTGAGAGCATCTCATATGCAAACCAATCTCCTAACTTGAATCTAAGGAAAGATTGAAAAAACATACTAGAAGAGTTAAATCTGTCAAGTCCCAAGTTAGCTTAGCTCCATGCTCCTATCATGGGGAAACTGTACACTTTCAACCATGTCTATAGGTGTCTTATTTATCACAACCAGACTACATGAAAGGGGTTACTTCTGGCACTGGGTGGGTGAGTAGAGTCCAGAGATGTTACCACACTTTACAACAACCTCCCCCAGCAAAAAGGGATCAAGCCCCAGTAATCTGTAATGCTAAAATTAAGAAACATAACCTTGGCTTATGGCTTGATTACTCTGCAGAGATTGACTGTGAATTACTCAAGGCCACACAGAAACTTAGAGAGAGAGAGAATGACACTACAAGTTGTCTGTGCTGACTGGGAGCAGAGGCCTTGGAATCTGAAGGTCTGGCTCCAGATCTTGGGTTTGACCCTTGCTGACTGGGTGTTCTTAGCTCTCTGTGTATCACAGACTCCTTTGCAAAGTAGGATTGGGGTAATTTCTGCCAATAGATCTGTCACCCTGAGACTGGCTTTTGTGGAGACCAAGCTGGCCTCAGACTCATAGAGATCCATGTGCCTCTGCCTCCTGAATGCTGGGATGTGCACCATTAAGCTTCACTCTTCATCATTAGATCTTTGAGGATGATCCAACAGTATAAAACAAATGATTCTTCACAAAGTGTTCCACAATTTCTTTTCTATTAAGTTCAAAGTCTATATTTCTTATCAGTGGGACTAAGGGCAAATTAAGGCACATCATTAATTTCAGTCATTACTGATATAAAGCAGATATTTCCATTGGAAGAGCCAATCCACTCTCTGTTCTGTGACAGAACAGTTTTGTATCAGGGAGGACTGCTTCAGTCTCACGAATGTAATTTAGTTAATCACCATGACCTCTGGCAAAAGGGTAGTTTTCTTAGGATGGGGTCTCTCTCCTTCTTAGTCTGTTAACATCAACATCAGACTCATTGTTAGAAATATATAAGGTGTAATGAGATGATGGATGACCTCCCAGCTCCAAAGACATCTAAGTCTGAACCCAGAGATCCAGGGTCTGGGGCTTTCTATGGAAAAGGGAACTCTAAGGATGTGAGTAAGCTAATGCTCTTAGAATAGGAGGATTGTCTTTGGGTATCAGGAAGGCTTTTTGTATCACTGTGAATACTCAAGAAAAACAACACAAGAAAGAAAGATTTATCATGGATCAGACTTTCAGAAGGATCACTACACATTTACCTGAGTTATGGTGGCAGGAACAGAACATATGCATGGAGAGGGCATTCTCAACTCATTACCAACAGGAATGAGGGAACGGGAAAGTAGAGGAATGGGAGGTATTTCAAGGACTTGCTCCCAATGACTGACCTACTTCCTACATCTAGGCTCCACCTACTAAAGTTCTAGAATATTCCAAAATAGTAATACCCACTGGGGACCAAATGCAGTGGCCCATGTTATCTTATTGGTCCCCAATCATAATCCTCAAGGGTCTCTTATGAGGCATAAAAGTTGAAATAACTTGAAACAAAGTTGTGGTCTGAGGGGGAAATATCCCCTACAGGTTCATGGATTCAAACATTTGGTGCCCAGCAGGTGGTATGGACTAGGGAGGTAGTGGAACCTTTGAGACTGTGGCCTCTTAGGCAGAAAGTAGTCTCTGGGGCCAAGGTTTGAAGGTGATATATGTTCTGGATTCTAGTCTGATTAGACTAGAATCATCTGCCAGCATGTGAGGAGCTGCTGCCTCACACTTCCACAGATGTGGATGGAGCCTCCTTATCTGCCTCACACTTCCAAGGTGTGGATGGAGCCTCCTTAGCTGCCTTGCATTCCCACCATGATGAACTGGTACTCTGACACAATGAGCCAGAGTAAATATTTCCTTCTCATGTTGCTTCTTCTAGGCATCCCATCCTAGAGATAAGAAAAATGATTAATATAAAGGGCCATAATTGGTGATGGAAATTAGGAAAGGTGATGTGATTTATAGCCATGACCATGAGTGGGCAACCTTAAGCTATAGCATGGGGCAAAATGTTCCATCCAGAAAGCTTTATAAGGAACCAGCCCTGCTGCTACTTTGTCCTTAGTAGCTCCATGAAGCTCATTTTGGACTCATGGTTATGCTTATAGATGTGTTTGAAGCCACTAATGTAGTATATGTAGCAGCCACATAGTTCACCATCATGGGGAGATTTTGATGAGAGAAAAAGGCAATGGGGTGTTTCCTAATTTATTGTTGAGGTTCAAGGTTACAGGACATTTTGGCTGACCCACGTGGCCCCTATTTCCCTACCATGGAGTAGGAAGGCTACCAGAAGTCTGGAGACTGAGCCCAGGTTTAATTGTTTTGAGAAGAAGGTTGGTTCTGAGAGAGGATAAGATTATGACTAAGATCTTTCTAGAACACTATGCCTTGATATCGTGTATGTGAGTGACAAGGTACAGCTTCTTCTGATGTTCCAAGCTGAGGTTACATGGTATAAATGACATACTTAAGGGAAAAAAATGCCAAGGACAGTGTAAAACAGGATAGTGTCATGATTTCCAGGTGTGCAGGCAGGTAAGAGACTGAATGCACATGTGAGAACCAGCAGGTCCCTACATGAAGTGATGGCTCAGTCTTGAAATGACTTACTGCTAATCATAAGAATGTGAGCTTGGTTCCTAGAACCTATGGAAAAGCCAGGTATGATGGTATATGTCTGTGACTGCAGCACTAGGGTAGAGACAAGCAGATCTAGGATCTTTATCCAGCTAGTCTAGCCAAAATAACAAGTTCCAAATCAGTAAGGCATTCTGTCTCAAAAACAAACAAAAAATCAAGGTGGAAAGAGTCTTGGTGTCAGCCTATGGACTTCACATGCAATATGCATACAAATGCACCTGAACACACACACGTGATTTTCACAGATTTAGCATATACTGGATTTTTTTCAGAAATTTGAATAGTGTAAAAACCAAGGTTTTATGGTTCATAACTAATGAGTCTTCATATTTTTATAAACCACAGTGTCACAGTGTAAAGGCAGTGTTAGTTATATTATTAGAATCACTCCTACAAAACACCTTTTTGCTGTGGCCACCATTGTTACCATCACTGATTCTATACACACAGGCTCATGATATCATAATTTTATTAAGACTTCTGTTTATGAACATGCCCGAAACTGATATGTTGAAATAAATACTGAAATAGTTTTATTTTAATATTGCATTGTCTTTTAAAAATAGTTGTAAGAATAGGTGATTCCCATTACCTGTGATTTTCACTTTGACACAGGAGAGAAAATGTGATCTTTTGTTGATCTCAAAAGAGGTCGTTGGCACAGGTAAAATGACAGTCTTTGGCCTGGAGACCCAAAAGAACTGTCCTTATCACTGCAAAGGAATGGATAGAATCTGCCATCCAGCTAAGGGGAGCAATGAGGAAGTTATCTATCCTCTCTCTAAAGTCTTTGGATAAAAAGGAAGAAAATTGTCACCAAATAGCTGACTCCCATATCACTGAGGGTCTCCCAGGATGGAGATGCTACAGACGAGGGTCCTGTGGGTTGATGCTGAGAAACTATGGCAGGCAAGCTGATGGAACAAGAGTAAAGGAGGGAGGGAGGGAGGGAGGGAGGGAGGGAGAGAGAGAGAGAGAGAGAGAGAGAGAGAGAGAGAGAGAGAGAGAGAATAGGAAGTGTAGGAGGAGGGAATGGGGGAAATGAAAGAGGAAGAAGAGGAAGAAGAGGGAGAGAGGGAGAGGAACCACAGAGCAGGGCTGTCAGCAGTTCTGGAGGACTCGAGGAACCAGGGCAGTGCAACCTCACAGAAACTTCTGGTGTGCCCTGAAATCCTCCAGCAAGGAACAGTTCCAAAGGCTCAGTGAGGAGGCACAGAAGCCAGTGCATCCCAGAGGAAGCAAGAGCAGGCCTGGCCATAAATTCAGCTCTCAGCAGCTAGGAGGTGGCTGGATTTCCTAAACCTCATATTTATAAAACCAAGACAAACCAAAAACAGGTATGAGAACCACAATGGTAAAGATGATGGAAAATACAGTTCTCAAATGAGTGAGGCTTTTCTACCCTTGCTCACACTTGCCAACATCAGATCTATTGATGTCAATGTGACGGAAGTGGGGAATGGAGGATGCTTCTGCTGCCCAGAGAGCAAAGACTTGCATCTTGCTGGCCATTCCGCAGAATCCAAGATGAGTCTCTAGAACAAAGTCAGATTTGGATTTCTACCTTCTACAGGACTGAGTAAATTATTAAGAAGAGCTCATGGGGTGCTGCAATATGGCAGGATCTCACGGAACAGTTCTTACTGGTGTCTCAATGTCTATCCCTCTTGTTGTTTCCAGACCCAGGAAGAAAGCAACACATCACCACTTACTACAGTCATCACTTCCACCCTCCTGTGAGGAAAGGACCACAGAACAGTGCTTTGTATCTATCAAGGGCTTGCAGTGAGAGGTCATGTTTTCAGTGACCACACAGTGACTCAGGAGGCTTGGAGAAATACAAGTGTCATCTTTCATGGAAGAAAAGCATAGCCTGTATGTGAATGGCTAGCCACACAGAGTCCACAGTATACACAGCTGTTCTTAAGCCTGGTGGTACAGGCCTGCAATCCCAGCTATTTGGGAGGCTGAGGTAGGAGAATTTAAAGTCCAGTCCAGGATAGAGTGAGTTCAAGTCCAGCCTATGTTCTGTGCAGTTCAGAGAATAATCTAGGTAGTGGTGCTTTTTAGCTATGAATGACTGAGTTTACTAAATCAATAGCAAACCAAAATAAAAGGATAAATAGCCAGTAGCAGATAGATAAGTAAAACATTACCAAAATGAGGCCATTTCTTCCATCCTGCAGAAATCATTTGGAAAATCCCTTTGGAGGTAGCCACCTGGGATTCATAATTAAGAATCCTGGGTGAAGAAGAGTGTCTCCTTGTAGATTTTTCCCCACTTAAGGTACTTCTATGCCATGGGGTAAACAACAGCCACCTCTGTTGGGAATGCTTGACCTCCCAGGTGCTCTTAAGGACAAGATGCTCTTACTCTTGGGCTGTTTGCTGCTCTTCTCCTTCTCTGTCACAGAAGTGGTAGCCCATCCCAGAAAAGAAGATGTGGAAGGCCACTTTCAGACACTAGCTAGGGTCTCAAGTGGAGAAGGGACAACCATGCTCTCAGAGTTGGCTTCTCAGTGAGCTCAAACAACATGTGACAATTTAGTAGTTTAATGTATGTTACACCTGACCAATATTCAAAACTCAAAAGAGATGTGACTCAGTGGCAGGACATTTCTCTAGGATGCATGAGGGCCTAAACTCAATCTCCAGTATGGTAATAAAAATAAATAATCAATCTCTTAATTGTTCAGCTCTATTGAGGTATGATTAACAAAATAAGATAGTATAAACCCAGTTTGATATATATATGTATATATACATATATATATATGATTACAACCATCAAGTTCACATTTATTTATCTATCACCTAACTTAAACTTAAGATATACTGCCTCACTTTACAATACAGTGTCACTAGTGATGACTGCCATCCTGGACGTCAGCTCCCCAGAAATTATTTACCTTACAACTGGAAGTTTTTATCATTTGAACAACAAATTCTTACACCAAATGCTAAAGTTCTTAACCCATTTGACTTTTTTCTTTTTTTAATTGTATGTGTATGTGTGCCTGGGCATATGTCTGTGGACCACATGCATGCAGGGGCCTCCAGAGTTCAGAAGAGGCATCAGATCCCTGGACCTGGAGTTGTAGATGATGGTAAGCCTCCATGGAGGTGGTCACAACCAAACCTGCATCCTCAGCAAGAGAACTAAGTGTTGTTAAAATTTTAGGCATCTTTCCAGCCCCAGGTTTGTTTTTTTCAATTCTATATATAAGCATATAGGATTTCTCATTTCCTGATGTATATCAGCAGATTAGGGTTTTCAAGTTTCATCAGTGTTTCCAAATAGCCGAATGCCTTTTTTTATGGCAGCATTGTAGAAGTTGCCCCTGACACTGTATGTACATTTCATTACCCATTCATCTGTCAACAGTTTCCCCACCTCAGTTTTGTGAATAGTGCTTCAATGAACACAGGAGTACAGATGTCCTTGTGAGCAACTTATTTTGTTTTAGAACATGTACTCCCACTGGCTGGATAGCTGGAGCATACAGATCTTTGTTGTTAATTCTTCAGGATTCTCCATAAGCTATTCCATGATGACTGTACCACTGTACTCTCCTATCAATGCTCATGAATGATTCCAACCCTCCACTAGGTTCTACCAGATAAGTTGATGAAATATCATGATGGGGACCACAGAAACCTAACCTACAGTCTCTCTAAAAATTATGCTTCATCATTCAATACTCCAGTGTTTTATAGAGGTGTTACTGAACCCAATGGCCATAATTAATGGAAATAAACAGACACACAGACATATTTAGCTGGTTTTGTTTTCATTTTGTGTTTCTGTCAACTTTTATGCCTTCCAAACAAATTCTGATGGTTAGTATTACTAAATAGACAGGATGTAGAATCAATCACCTGGGAGAAAAATCTCTGGGCATGTCTGTAAGGTTGTCTCTAGATTGGTCTAACTGAGGCAGGAAGACCCACCCTAAATCTGAATAGCACCAGAGGATAAAACAGGAAGACCAGTACTCATTCATTGCTCTCTCTGCTTCTCAAGTGTGATGTCACGTGACCAGCTACCTCACACTCCTGCTGTCATGCCTTTCTCATAGTATGGACTGTACTCTCACAATGTGAGACAAAATAAACTCTCCTTTCCTCACGCTACTTTTGTCAAACGTTTTTATTTTTTGTTACTGAAGTAAGACAAGTAGTTAATATGAATAAGAATATGCCAGGGCTATGAGAGGCCAAGCCAGTTGGTACATTTACACTGATCTAGTACTCAAACTCTACTTGTTACAACTAGCCACCACATTCTGTAGGACAGAGTCATTTTGTTTTGTTACTGATGACATTGTTCAATTAAGTTTCCAATTGGGTGCCAATCAAGGAGGGGCACTTTCACCCTCATTTCACAGATGAGAAACCCAAGACAGGAGAACCCAAAGCAATTATAAACCAAGGCAATTTAGATACAGAATCCATCCTCTCAAAAATACATGTCTTTATGATTTTATAAGCAGCAATATCAGATGACCTCTGGTTGTCCAACTTAGAATTGTTAGGACCCAGAGGCCTTGGGCTTAATCTCCTGAGATTCATCCAGTGTTGGCCGGCCTAAATACAACCTCAGAGACCAGTTTGCTCCTGCTCCACAGAAAGGCATTCCTGCTACCCTGTGTTCTCTCTTTCCTGAGTGCTGTTTGCCAACCTGAGATGGAACCGTTAAAAAATAAATTATTTGTACAATGACTTCAAATATGTCTTTCTAACTAAGAGTGAAGTTGTTTGACTTGTAGTTTGGCCTCAACAAATATTTGCTTAGGGCTTGCCTGTATGAAAGTAAGGCAGAAGAGCCTAAAAATAGCTCCTGGTAGAATGCATTTCTCAGACTGGAAACTGGCAACATCTGGGACTTGGCAGATCTTTGTTGAGAGTGGGGCTTTGTTTTCAGCATTGAGCTAGAAGCTCAGTGATGGTTAGTGCTGATTGTCAGTTTGACAGGACCTAGGAGATAAGTCCAGGCACATCTGTGGATTTCTAGATTGGGCTAAGTGAGGTGAGATGATCTACCCTAAGTGAGTATGGCACCATCCCCTGGAGTAGTTGTCCTGGGTTGGATATAAAGCAGAAAGTGAGCTAGGCACCAGCACTCATTCTTTCCTACATCTTGACAGCAGATACAATGTGACCAGCTGCCTCACACTCATGCTTCCTTGCTCCCTGTCATGTTGAACACTTTACAATGTGAGCCAAAACAATTCTCCCTTCCTTACATTCCTTTTCTTGGGTATCTGGTCACCAAGGAGAGAAAAAAATGCTTTTTTGTTTGTTTGTTGTTTGAGACACAGGCTGACTGTAGTTCAGTCTGGCTTTGAATTCATAATCCTCCTGCATCAGCCTTCTAAGTACTGGAATTACAAATGTGAGCCACCACGCTATCATGAAAGATTGTTCTTAAAGCTTTGTTTTTGCAAATGTGTCTCTAGGTGCCCCAGTTCCCATCTGTATTTGTGAGCAGCCATCTGGAAGACAAACATGGTGGGGGTTCCTGGGAATTTCCCTGCCTGGCATTTAAAATTAAGAAGTCTTTCTTAAATGAATGAACCACTAAAACTGCTTTCCCTATTTTTGAATTATGACAACACAGTTTCCATTATTTGTTAAAGGCTGTGTTTATTTCTCACCTAATCCTGTCCATTTGTGGAGCAGACAGTTGAACAAAGAAAGTATTTAGACTCCAAAGCTCGGGCCTCTTGTCTTCTACACTTGATTTTAACTCTAAACCACATGTGAAATATGTAGAACACTTTTCTCTGGTTGTGGGCTTTCTTAGAACCAGGTGTGGTGTGGAATGAAAATTATCAATGGTCTTATTCAGCACTGGACTCTGCATACTGCAACACCAACTTGCTAGGCAAGATGTATCCCTGGGACAGGATTATAAGGGAGATACCAACTGCATTCTGGTCAGATTTGAGTCCCATTCCACAGGAAGAAATTCACTTCCTGTGTACTGTGAACCTGGTCAAAAGCCCATGGCTGGGAAGGTCATAGTCTCTAGGGTAATCCATTTCTATTGTTTAGTAAATGGGCCTTCTGAATAGTTATATTTATACCGTTGGTGCTGCTTTCAGCCTTAGAGATATTTAAAAATAGACAATGATTAATGTAGAGATTTATAACTGCTCTAAATTCTAAGAATATGTGACTTTTGATCGCTGAGCCCTATGTTTAGGGTCAACTGTGCCACTCACCATACCCAGGCTTCGGGTATATCGTAGAACAGGGTAGTGGAAAGAACACATTAGTAAGAACTGGAAAATGAAGAAGGCTAGTGTGAATGCTATCCTCTGGACATGACACAGATGCCACACTTAGAAACTCACAGAATCTGTCGTTATCTAAACAAGCACATTCAAGATGAACACTCTGCCAACTGAGTCACATTCCTGTCTAGAATGATGCTTTCTGATTCTTGCTTTTCTTTTTGTTTATGGCTGATGCTCTGGAACTCCTCACCTAACCGTTTATTGCTTCAGGACAAGAGTCATAACCAAGAAAATTTATTTTCTATTCACTGTATTCCAGTGCATCCCTGGAGTGATAGACACCTCCAGCTACAGGGCCCCAAATGCAGAGGTGAGAATTTTGTATTTCTATTTCAAGGCATGCCATGGAATAATGGTACCCATGAAGACTGAGGGAAGCTCTGTCCAGGATCAATCACAGCTCTGGCTGTGGCTTATCTTCTCTTCTAGTCTCCAGCCCTGAGAGAGAATTAATTGTGCATAAAAAAAGCTGGTGTCACTAAAAGAAAAGAACCTGTTGTCTAAGAGTGGCCTTGAGAGGTGTTGTGTGATCTTTGAGAGACCTGGTCCTTCTTGCTGGAGTTAATGCAAACAGAGCATGCTCTAAAGGGATCAGGAACACATATATATTTATGTATATAAACATATGCATACATATGTGTATGCACATGTGTATGTATATATACACCTTCATGTATGCATACTGCATGCATATACACATATATGCATATGTATGTACATGCATATTTGTGTGTTCATGTATATATTTAATTATGTATACATCATAATTTCTTGTTCTTTTGTTTCATTGAGACAGGGTCTCACTATGTAGTTCTGACTAGTCTGGAACTCACTGTGTAGAACAGGCTGTTCTCAAACTCATACAGATCCACCTACCTCTGCCTACCAAGTGATTAGACAAAAGACATGCTACCCACCTGGCCCTCCATAATAATTTCAGTGCAGATGCTGCATGTGAAAGAAAACACATTGCGTTTGTCTGGATTGTTTCTTGTAATGCACGGTTCCTTTCTCCTTATGACACTTCCTGCTTTGTGCAAGACTGCTTATCTCCCAGTTGCAGGGAACTGTCAAGGTAAGGGGAAAGAACTCACACCAGGAGCTGCTGTGATTGGTTGATCCTCTGGAGAGTTCTATGGGAATCTGTGATGGACACAGAACCCTTGGGGAAGATAGAAACCATTTTGGGAGCCTAGGGCCAGGAGATGGTCTGTGCTTCTGAGGATGGAAAGCAGAGGCAGTGTGAAGCAGATCTGTGAGACCCAGCTCATCTAGGCCTCCTCTGCCTTATTATTCCTTCAGCCTTTAAGCTAGGAGTTCTAAAATCATTGCTGTGCATTCATTGGCTCTCTCTGTCTCTGTCTCTGTCTCTGTCTCTGTCTCTGTCTCTGTGTGTGTGTGTGTGTGTGTGTGTGTGTGTGTGTGTGTATGTGTGTGTGTGTGTCTGGGACCTAGCTGGCAGGTACACAGCGCTTATGAATACTTTTTTCAACCTAGTGATTTTATTTAAAAACTGTATTACATTTCAAATAAACTAATTGCATTAGAAAATGTCTATCAAAATATTTAACACTTTGAAAGTGGAAGTTAATAGATGGCTTCATTATTGACACATAAAATAAAAAAACCTAGTGGAGGCTCTTAGGATTTCCTAATTTTAAAATGGTGACATGGGTAAGTGATGTTTTGAAACATCTGCACTTATAACATGATAATTATCTGTGACTTTAACCAGAGACAGTCATTGCTCAACTGTCACTATTGTGACTTATTCCTTCATTACCAATAAAAAAAAAATCAGGCTTTAGTCAGAAGCCTGTGAGAGCAGGTGACAGAAGGGTCCTTCACCATTCCCCTCTGAGTTCATGACTTTATTAGTGTTCCCTAGAGGAATAGAAGAGATAGAAATATTATGTACATATGTAAATATGTGTATGTATGCACACATACATATACATACACACATATATACATATACACAAATGCATATACATATAATTAAAGTGGCTTATAGACTGTAATATAGCTAGTCCAACCATGGCTGTTTACCAAAGGAAACTCCAAGAATCCAATAGTTGTTCAATCCCCAAGGCTGGATGTCTCAGCTGGTGTTCAGTATGTGCTGCAGCCCCAAAGAAGTTGGCTCTAACGCCAGTGAATAATGAACTTGCCAGTAAGAGCAAGAGTAAGCAGGTAAAAGGAGAGAGACCTAACTTCCTTCTTCCATGCCTTTACACAGGCTGCCATTTCAGTGACTTAATTAAGAAAGAATATCTCACATGTATACCCAGGCACTTGGGTTTTAGTTAATTACAGATGTGGTCAAGTTGAAGACCAAGAATAGCTATCACAATGACATTTTTGAATGCCAATTGTGGACCAAGCTAGAAACCTGATTTTAATTTCAGAGTTACCAAGAAACAAAGTTACTAATTAATTTATTTATTATAAAGAAGAAACTTATTTCTCACAGTTTTGGAAGGCAGAAGTAGAAAATTGATGTGCCAACACACTTTGGATTTACTTAGGACTACTTCCTGGTCCTAGATGGGGCCATCTTGCTGAGGTTTTAAATGGTGGAAGTGACAAGACCCACCCACTCTGAGGTATAAACATACTAGTTTCATTCACTGGTCATTGATATTGCATCTTCCGAAGGGCCTACTTTCTACCTTGGGAGACTGGATTCCTGGCATATGATACAGGAAAAGGATGAGTAAGTACAGATATCCAATCACAGCAACATCTCACACTCAGTGGGCTCCAACTTTCACCACACATGATTAATGACACACTTGTCATCTCAGTATAATGAGGCCCCTACAATGGCTGAGATCAGAGATCTTGACCTTGACTCCCTTTCCTCTCTCCTATACCTAACCCATCAACAAGGCCTGTCCACTTGATCACCATTCAGGCTGAGGCCCAACTCTGCTCCTGGCCTTGGATGAAGTGTGCCTGATCTTCACCCAGTAGGTGTTCTCTTCCCTTCTCTTCCTCTCCTTTCTCTCTGTGTATGTGTTTAAACACAGAGACTCCAAAATTCCAAACGGACTTCCCACTTAAGATACAGCCAAGGATGACCTTTAACTTGTAACTCCTGACTCACCTCCTAAGTACTTTGAATTTCAAGGATTTGTCATTAAGCTCAAGTGACATGATAGCTAGAAGTTTGTCTCCTTGGTGATTCTACATTCCCTCAGGTTGGCCAGCAACCTTAGCCATCACACCATCCATCCTAGGCCTCATTTTTCTACTGATTTCTGCACTTGTTCTGACACACTCATCTACCATAGATGCATGGAGCACTACAATTTCTCTTTGTAATCTGTCTCCTTCAAGAATGAGAACAAGAATATAGGCACCTACAGTCTACTTATCAGGTGTATGGGTGGATCATCTAGTGTCTACACTTTTGCCTACTTTAAAGCCAACATAGAAGATGCACTAAAGAGGATCTTGACATCCTCACAATGCAGGAAAAAGTATGCTGAGGGACAATGGTTACACAGGCGACTCCAGCTGACCCACTTCCCTTCATACTCTAGCACAGTCCTCCTCACCTGTGAAGGTATCTGACAAAGTCCCTGGTGGCCAATGATGCCATTTCCCTTTCACTTGCCTGAGGTCAGGTTCACACAGGTTTAATTCACTTCCTTCTATTCCAGAAAAATCGACTCATCAGCTGAATATTTACACAAGTTTTCTTCATTCTATGAGCTGGTCACGTGCTTGTCTACCTGTTCAGAGAGCTATGCCCATCTAAAAGGAAAGACTATGGGAGTCACTGGGGCTGAGTATACACAGCAGATACAAAATGCAGATCAACTGTGGATGAATGAAATTACTATCATAAGTTTATAGAGTTAATCAAGCTTCCATTATTAAAATGGGAACATTTATTTGTGGCAATTTCTAAGGCTGCCATGCAAATGGAATGAGTCAGGAAGCAGAAGGACAGTCTCAGGTACCTGGAACCTCCAGCATATGTAGTCCTTTGTCCCTGTGATGGTGTTGCCATTCAAACACTTATTTAACATACTGTAGTACTTCCCAGGAAACAGTTCTGTGAGATGATCAGCCAGCATTGATCATGCCAATACTCTACAGTTGCTGAGAAGCAAATCAAACGCTAAGTTTAGAGCTGTTTAAAAATGCTTTGTTCAACCTCCACAGCAAGCAAAGGCAATTCACAAGTTAGGGAAGTAGTGGGAGAAGACTCAGAGAAGTTAAGGGGCTGGCCCAAGGTCACCCAGCAAAGAAGTGGAAGAGAATACCATGACACTGAACAGTTATGGTGACAGGCTTCACTGTTTGTTCTAGAAAGAGGAAATAATAAAGTGGGAAGGAAGGTAAGCAGAGTCCATCACTTGAATCTGAGCTGAGACTGAACATGGGTAAGGTGTTGGCTAGGGCTGGCATACACTTCACAAACACCAACAAGTGACACCATGGAAGGCCAGGTGTCGTGGTGAGTCTTTGTGCATTCATTTAGCATTCAGAATAAAAGCAGCAAGGCCCCTCAATCCCAGTGGATATGAAGCAGCTACTTTAAAGACATATTTAAGTGCTACCAGGCTTGGATTTCTAAGTCCTCACAGAAGGTCTTGACTAGGTCTGGGATAGAGGAAACCACAACAGCTGAGCCCCAAGCTTAAGCAAGAGGTGAAGAGTATTTGCATAGTCTAGACCAGGTGCTGCAGGGATCTGAAGGCATCTTCTAGATCAAAGGCTGTGTGAGAATAGACCAATATGAATTTCCTCCCAGCATGGGATTTAATTACTAGGAGTGGCCATGTGCACCTCTTCGTGGGGACAGGCATGTGGGTAAAAGGCATACAGGGTTAATATTCTTTCTTTGAGTTTATGAGCTTCATTGATTTTCCTAGAGGGAAAGGATGCCCTTTGACCTTGTTCCCACAGGCAGCTTTATTGGAGCCAGAGAGCCTGGCAGCTGTTTGCAGAGGATTTTTTACTCTCTTGGGAGGCAGAAGGTAGCCAGGAAGAGATACTGCCCTGCCTGACAGACAGCAAGTCACCTGTGTAGGATGAAAAAGACCAAGGAAAAATGCCCTGACCCTGACTTGACCCCAGAACATCTTGGAATCCCTAAGATTGCCCCAGATTCAGGCTTCAGAATCCTACCAATCCCTGAGCACAGAATCCCAATAATCCCTGAAGTCCTTGAGATCAAAATGCCACCAGTCTTTGAGCTTGACCCAGAATCAGACAACAAAGATCCACCAATTCCAAGCCACCCTGGAAAGCACCCCCCCACACATCCCCCACACATACACTCACACCGAAATCCTATATAAGGTCGGTACCTGCTTCAGTTTGCTGCTATTTCTCACTTGAGGCAGCCACCCTCCTGGATTGTTCCTTGCCAATACCTCTCTTAAGTGAGGGTTGTTGTGTGGAGTGATATTTTCACCAGAAGCCAGCTGTAACAATTTTTGCCAGAGCAGAGCAGACTCCATCAGAACTTTCTTTGAAGACACTTTGCCCTAACAGAGCAGAGCTGTAAATTCTTTGGGAGAGCCCTCTCCTAAGGAACAGTATTGTCACATTGTCCCTGAAGCAGGGCTGTAAGCTGCTATGCTTATGGTGACTTTGTGGTATTCCCTGGCTCCTGAGTGCCGGTATACTTTTCCACCCGAGCCACAATGTGTATAGCCTGCTCACACCAGCTGCTTTCCAGTGGTCACCAAACCTTTCCAGGGTAACTCCTCAGCTTCCTTCTCATTGCCTATTTCTTTCAGCACCATGGACATTGTTCCACCCAGGCTACATCTTGTCATTGAATAGTCTCAGTCTAACTGACCTTTCTCCTCACTCTTGCTTTATTCTAGCATCTCATCCGATCGAATAGAGCTGCCTTTGATGAGATCATAGTGTGAGGTACAATAGACTGGAAAAGTGGAGGACACCTGAACAATAGCGATACTAACAAGTATCCCTGTGTATTTTAGAGAGTTCTTTCCACAGTCTTCTGAGCCCTTCCTGTTTTGACCCCTGCCACTCACTTCCTCTGTCCCCCCTTCTCTTTCCCAGTACGCTACATCAGAGTGATTTTCTTTAAGTTTTTTTGGAAATACACAATTCTTCCCATGTTGTTCCCTTGAAGATCTCAACAAAAATGTCTTCAGGGCTGGCAAGATTATAGATGAGCACCACTACATCTGTCCTGCAGGTAAATGCGCTTGCTATGCAAGCCTGAAAACCTGAGTTTATTTAAAGAGGATGGATGTGGTGGTGCTCATCTGTAATTCCAGGACTCCTACGGGGAGATGGAAGAGTCACCCAGAAGCTTCTGAGTCCTTTAGCCTGGAATGTATAACTAGAAATAATGAGAGTCCTTGCCTCATGTTTGGCAAAGTATAAGGAAAAAAATGACTGCTAAAGATGTCCTCCGACATTCCCATCTCTCTCTCTCTCTCCTCTCTCTCTCTCTCTCTCTCTCTCTCTCTCTCTCTCTCTCTCACACACACACACACACACACATCAATGTCATCTTCACATATCCTTGCCAACTCCATCAGCAATCTAAACTAGACCCATGTGTTATGCCCATTCTTTTCAGCATTTCTCAACATTATAAGCTCATATCTGTGACTTTTGTTTACCACATCTTCCCAGCTGGACCACAAGGGCAGATATTCTTCTCTCTTGCTCATCGAGTTATCTCCTGTGCTTAGAAGCTTGAACTGATCCCATAAATATTTATGTAGTTCTTCTGAAGCATATGATCCTATGCTGGGTGCTGGAGATACAAAAAGATAAGACACCATCTGTGGGAGAGAGCTGGACAAACAGCGCTCTCCTAAAGCATGCATATGCATAATTTAAAGAAGAAGACTTGATACATCTTCCAGTACCTCCTATCCCCTAAGCAAAAATCAAGAATCAGTTAAGCAGGAGAGCTGGCTTAGAAGACAACTAATAATGTCTGCCAAGAGTGAATTTTGGTTTTGTTCAAACAGTCTCCCCTGTGTGTGGAAGGTGGAGGTCCTCTGTTGGCTCCTGGGCTGTGGAAACCATTGCTTGCTCCAGCTGCTCCTGCTCTGCACACTCATAGCTCATACATTCCCAGTGATTATGCGGAACAGCCAAGGTACTCTTGTTTCTCAGAGTATTCTCAAGAAATACGACCACATTAATAATTTGTTTTCATGGTATGGGCCATTTGGTTGCAAAAAGAATATTCCAGTCCTAGCATGCCACTTCCTTTCCTCATTTACATTCACTGCTAGTTTAATTATGCTTTTCAGTCAGAATACTTATTAATTTTATAGACCTACCTGAAAATTAAATTGGATAAATTCCTTGTGCTTGGTACCTTGAAAATGTGTAGTTTTTTTTTTTTTTCCCAAGCTGTTGCCAGAGCCCACTTTGGTCCTATGCAATTTGGTTCTTCTGTAAATTCATTTGCAAATAACACCATGTTAGTGTAAAGGATGCTCATCATTTCTGAGCAAGGGGAACACTGCAAAGTGTAGCTCCATTCAGAGCAAAGTAAGATGATGATGAAGAAACTGGTCAAATATCTTATTTTTCTCACTGGGGAAGGAGCCACTGAGTGTGACACACAATTACTCATAAGGGCTAGTGAGACTGGTTGACTTGTACAAAGAGCACAGAGGATGATACAGGAAAGAATCAATACGTCAATAAGCCACTGAGTATAAAGGGATTATGGGAGGGAGGTGCAGAAGCTCATAGATTTAAAAGGCCAATATGTAAGTATGAGGACCTGAGTTCAGATCCCCAGACCCACATGAAAGTTGGGTGTGGCCATGAGCATCTGTAACCCCAGGACAGAGACAGGTGGACTTTGCTAGTCAGTCAGTCTAGCCAAAACAGTGAGCTCTATGTTCAGTGACAGACACTATCACAAAAAATAAGCTGGAAATCGATAAAGAAAGACACTGTGGTCTCTACAAGCACTTATATTCCTCCCTTCACACACACACAGCATTCACAAAGCAGGGGTTATTCTCTAACCACAGCTGATGAGCCCAACAGGAAATCATTCATTCATTAGATATTTATCAGCTCCTCCTATATCTGAGGCTCAAGATGCTAGACATGCAACAGACACACAGAACCTGCTCTTAAACCCCATTTTCGTAGCATTCATAAACAAACACTAAATAATAAGCAGAGTAAGAGAGTTATGCTAAGTAAAATGAAATGAAATGTTCAAGGACTTCAAGAGTGAGGCAGCAAATCCTGGAAACAAAAGCTCCTCCAGTATAGGAAGCATCATAGGATTCTGTACAGTCACTGCACTGCCTAGCCCAGTGCCTGACATACAGATACTCGATAATCAATTGTCAAGTTGAACCAATTTAAAATCAGTGAGGTCTAGTGTGGCATACTAACCAATGCTTCTTACCTACTTATGATGGCTAATTGTAGTTGTCAACATAACACACCTAAGGGAGAACCTCAGCCAAAGAATTATCTCCATCTGATTGGCCTGAAGCATTTTCTTGGTTTTTAATTGATAGTAGGGGATCCGTGGGAAATAACATCTCTAGGCTGGTGGACTAGGGCTGTATAAAAAAGCTAGCTGTAAGAGAAGCTGAGAGCAAGCCAGTGATCAGAAACTCTCCATGGTTTCTATCAAGCTCCTGACTTGCTGGAGTTCCTGGCCTGATATCTACCAACAATGGACTATAACCTGTAAAATAGAATAAACCATTTTACCCATGAGTTGTATTGCAAAATTGTGAATTTTTTTTTAATCACAGCAACAGGCAGCAAACTAAGACATTGCTATAACAGCAGCCCAACCACATGGTTATCAAACAGAAAAAGTGTGTATATGTGTATCTGTGTGTGCTTGCTTCTGTCTTTCTTTCATAAAGGTCTCATTAATGATGATAGAAAGTATCTGACTCAATTTGTCATTTGATAAACCAAGCCCCATGCATCTTGTGGCTCTACCATCCCTCAGGCCTTATTAGCTTTTGTTTCTACTTGATAGAGAAAGGTGGGGCATTGGTTTTCTTGGGCAAAGGAGAGAAGTGTACTGGGTCATGTTTTAAGTATTGATCATGTTTCATGATTAAATTCTGTGACAATATTTAAAGAAAAAAGAGTTTGGGAAATATAGTCAAGAAGAAAAAATACAGGCTGGTGATAACACCATTGTATACTATATTGCTGGAAAATAGATCAAAGAAATATTTTATAATATGAATAGCAAATATCCAAGGATTAGAAAGGATTAAAGACCATTGCAAGTAAAGGGGTGTAGAGACCAAGCAGTATGAGGGTGGGATGCAGTGTAGCTCAATGGTAGAGTAAGTACTTGTTTAGCATGCATGAGGTTCCAAGCTTCATCTTCAGTACCACAGCATGGGTTCAGAAATGTACAATGAGGTGAGGCTGTAACAACAGCAATGTCAAGTGAAGGAAGACTTGATGCTCTGTACCCAGGCACAGATCTTATCAAAAAGGCAGTCAGAAGTTGCTGAAACTTTTGAATATAATATAGTCAGGTTTGCATCGTGGAAGATTATTGTGGGTCTCCTATGGAAATCACAAGGGATCACAAATACACATTGAGATAGGCAGATGGCAGACTCTAGAAATACTTGCAAGTTAAAAATGAGGTCTTGGCTGCTGATTGGATGATATGGTGTTTTAAATGAGATAGCTCTCATTATTTTGGTATTTAAATACTTGGTCCCCAATTGGTGGCACTGTTTGGGGGAGAGTTAGGTGATGTGACCTTTCTGAAGGATGTACACCACTCGAAGCAGGCTTTAATTGAAAGACCCACATCATTTCAAGTTTACTCTCTCAGTTCTTCATCCTTAGCTTCTGCTCCTGCCACCTGCTGCCTCTGCTCAACAAAGTTTTGTAGAAAACACTGGGTTTGGGTCATCTCAGCATTAAAATCTAGCAAAAAAAGAGATCATTGCAAGTATTCATAAGGAATGGATAACATATGCAGTGCTCTATGGAAAGCATTCCTTCCAGGGGTCCTGGTTGGAACCCATCCTTTCAGGAATGTACCTCATCCCAAACTGGAGACTCCTAAAACATTGACAGTGTGCACATTGCTTCCCAAGTCTCCATTCTCTCCATCTATTATGGCCATAGAGCTTTGACTGAATTCAAAGAAGCAGTGAACACAGATGTAGGCCACATTCAGGCTTCTATAGTAAGATATGCTTATGTTGGCTAACCCTGGCCAAGAGATAAGTGTAATGGTATGACTCAGGGCATACTCCTTGGTAGATGGTATTGAGACAAAAGTCTTGCCTCTTACTATTTTCTCCTACTTTCCTTCTTGCCACCAGTCAGCTGACTAAAACCCTACTGGCACTTGGTCTTCAGCCATCTTAAAGATGGAAAACTAATATGAACAGGAGAAAACTAGGGCACTTGAAAGGAGCCATGGATCAAATATTCTTTTATGGTCAATTTTATGCTTTAGAGCATTCTCAGGGTTCCCTAAGAGATCAGAACTCAAGTGTGTGTGTGTATTTGTGTTTGTGTGTGTGTTCAGAGGAGATTTGTTAGAATGGCATACATGGTATGGTCCAACAATGGCTGTCACTACACACCAGAGAGGCTGAGAACCCAGTAGTTTCTCAGGCCACAAGTGAGAGGCCTTAGCAATTCTAATTTGTCACACAAAGCCTGCAGATTTCCATAGAGCAAATTATTAGCAAAATTCCAATGATGGTTTTCTATTTTTATGAAAGCTAGAAAAAATTCTCAAAAGTACCTATAATCTCAAAGGACAACAAAAAGGCAGGATGACCTTGCAAAATAATGCATCAAAGCTGGGCATGGTAATGTACACCTGTGTCACAAGGACTAGGAAGACAGAAAAAGGAGGATCAGAACTTCTAGGCCAGTCTGGGATATGTAGTGAGACCCTATTTCAAAACAAAAGGAAGCAACTAGTTAAATATGGCAAGCTGCACAGGATGTCCTGTGGCCTCTTCAAGTGTGTGTGGGCTCATGCACCCACAATATACACATAATATACACCACATATCACACACACACACACACACACACACACACACACACACACACAGTATTATATAAGTCAATGAAATTCTTGAAGCAAAGCAAACAGCAAAAGCTTCATGACAACTCACTAAGTGGCTTTTCTTGGCTTCAGCTGTAATGCATGAGCTTGAAAAGACAAAATAGATCCCATCCCCTGGGCCACAATCCGGAGAATTCCTCTCCGGGATCAGGCTCACACCAAAGGGTCTGATCTCAGACTCCTCCCAGCAGAAGGCTATACTGGGCTCTGTCTCCAGGACGAATTGAATCACCAGACAAGGACCTAGGGCTCTGAAACTCCATCCCTTGAAAACACAGTCACCTGTCCAGAGCAGAGTCAAAGATCAAACAGATCCCTTGGTTAGAGTAGACAGGAGACCCATAAGCCCTCTAGCCACAACTAACTAGAAACTGATTAATTGTGAACCACTGAAGCCATGGGCAGACACCAGTGCAAGAATACATATAGCAATATAAAGAACAACAAGGCAACACAGAAGAAACTGGTGGTACTACAACTACAAGACCTGAACAGAGCAATGAAGAGGAATCAGAAGAAAACAACAGCAAAAGCAACTTTATGAAGATTATTGAAACCTTCAAAGAGAACATGAAAAATTCCCTTAAAGAAATAGAAGAAAATACAAACAAAAAATTGGAAGAGATGAGCAAATCCTGGAAATAAAATGAAGAAATGGAAAACCAAAAAAATGAAAGAAACATTCCATGAACTACAAAGTGAAATAGAAGCAATAAAAAAGGCACAAAATGAGGCAAAGGTGGAAATAGAAATCCTGAAGAAAAGAACTGGAACTATAGACACAAGCATAACCAACAGAATCCAAGAGATGGAAGAGAGAATCTCTGGAGTGGAAGACTCAATAGTGGAAATAGATACAGCAGTGAAAGAAAACACTAAAACCAAAAAAGCCATAACACAAAACATTCAGGAAATTTGGGACACCATGAAAAAACCTAACCTGAGAATAATAGGAATAGAAGCAGGAGAAGAATTCCAACTCAAAGGCACAGATAATGTATTCAATAATATCATAGAAGAAAACTTTTCCAATTTAAAGAAGGAGATGCCTATAAAGATACAAGAAGCTTACAGAACACTAAATAGATTTGACCCCCCCCAAAAAAAGTCTGCTCACCACATAATAATCAAGCCACAAAACATACAAAACAAAGAAAAAATTTTAAGAGCTGTAAAAGGGCCAACTTACCTAATAAAGGCAGACCTATCAGAATAACACGTGACTATTCAATGGAAACAATGAAAGCAAGAAAGTCTTGGGCAGAAGTTATTCAGACACTGAAAGAGCAAGGCTGCCAAGCTAGACTACTGTACCCTGCAAAACTATCAATCACCATAGAAGAAGTAAACAAGATATTTCATGACTAAGTCAGATTTAAACAATACCTATCTACAAATCTGGCCCTTCAGAAAGCATTAGAGAGAAAACTCCAACCTAAGGATCCCAGATACACCCATGAAACCACAATCAATCAATAACCCCATAGAAGTAAAGCCCAGAGAAACTACATATAATCCACCACCAAAAATAACAGGAAATATCAATCAGTGGTCACTAATATCCCTTAATATTAATGGACTCAATTCACTTATAAAAAGACACACACTAACAAAGTGGATACAAAAACAGAAGCCATCCTTCTGCTGCATACAAGAAACACATCTCAACCTTAAAGACAGACACAGGCTCAGTGTAAAGGGTTGGGAAAAGATTTTCCAAGCAAATGGCCCTAAGAAACAAGCTTGGTCTGCCATCCTAATAACAAGCAAAGTAGACTTCAAACTCAAATCAATTAAAAGAGACCAGGATGAACATTACTTATTCATCTCAGGAAAAATTGGTCAAGATGAGATTTCAAATCTGAATATTTATGCTGCTAATATAAGGGCACCAATCGATATAAAAGAAGCACTACTAAAACTCAAATCCTACATCAACTCTCACACCCTAATAGTAGGAGACCTCAATACCCCACTTTCACTCTTGGATAGGTCAACCAGACAGAGATTCAACAGAGAAATAAGGAGTCTAACAGAGGTTATGATGCAAATGGATTTACTAGATATTTACAGAAGCTTCCACCCAAATGCAAAGTAATATACATATTTCTCAGCACCATATGGAACTTTCTCTAAAACTGAACACATAACTGGTCATAAAGCAAGTATCAATAGATACAAAAAGTGGAAATAGTCCCTTATAACATCTCAGACCACGATGGCCTAAAGTTAGAGTTCAAAAACATCAAAATTCACAGAAAGCCTACCATCTCATGGAAACTAAATATCATTCAGCTGAACCACCTCTGGATCAAGGAAGAAATTAAGAAAGAAATCAAAGACTTCCTAGAATTTAACAAAAAATGAATCCACAACGTATCCAAACTTGTGGGACACAACGAAGGCAGTGTTGAGAGGAAAATTCATAGCATTAGATGCCTATATAAAAAACCTAGAGAAATCCCACACTAGAGAACTATCAGCACAGCTCAAAGCCTTATAACAATTAGAAGCAAACTCATCTAGAAGGAGTAGATGGCAAGAAATAATCAAGCTTAGAGCTGAAATCAATACAATGAAACAAAAAGAACAATACAAAGAATCAATGAATCAAAAAGTTTGTTCTTTGAGAAAGTCAACAAGATAGATAAACCCTTATCCAAACTAACCAAAGAGCAGAGAGAGAAAGTATCCAAATCAACAAAATTAGAAATAAAAAGGGGGACGTAACAACAGACCCCCATGAAATCCAGAGAATTATCAGATCATACTTTGAAAATCTATACTCCACAAAAATGGAAAACCTAAAAGTGGACAGATTTCTGGACAGGTACCATTTGCCAAAATCAAATGGATATCAGATTAAATACCTAAACAGACCTATAACCCTAAAGAAAATTGAAACTGTCATTAAAAGCCTCCTATGCAAAAAAAGCCCAGATCTAGATGGTTTCAGTGCAGAGTTCTACCAGACATTCAAAGATGAACTATTACCAATACTCCTAAAACTGTTCCACACAGTAGAAGTTGAAGGAATATTGCCAAACTGTTTTTATGAGTCCACAATTATCCTAATACCCAAGCCACTCAAAGACACAACAAAAAAGAAGAATTACAGACCAATTTCCCTCATGAATATTGATGCTAAAATTCTCAACAAAATTCTGGCAAACTGTATACAACAACATATTAAAAAATATCATCTACCATGATCAAGTAGGCTTCATCCCAGAAATGCAGGGATGGTTTAACATACGAAAAACCATAAAGGTCATCCATCATATAAACAAACTGAAGGAAAAAAAAAAAACCACACGATCATATCCTTAGACGCTGAAAAAGCCTTTGACAAAATCCAATGCTCTTTCATTATAAAAGCTCTGGAAGGATCAGGAATACAGGGAAAATATCTCAGTGTAATAAAGGCTATTACAAGAAGCCGACAGTCACCATCAAACTTAATGGAGAAAAACTCAAAGCAATCCCACTAAAATGAGAAACTATAAAAGGATGTCCTCTCTCCCTTTATCTATTCAATATAGTTCTTCAAGTTTTAGCTAAAGCAATAAGAGAATGAAAGGATATTTAGGGGATACAAATTGGAAAAGAAGAAGTGAAACTATCTCTATTTGCAGATGATATGATTGTATATATAACTGACCGACAAAATTCTACCAAGGAACTTCTATAGCTGATAAACACATTCAGCAACATAGCAGGATACAAGATTAACTCAAAGAAATCAGTAGCCCTTCTATACACTAAAGATAAAAGGGCTGAAAAAGAAATAAGGGAAACATTACCCTTTATAATAGCCACCAATAGCATTAAATACCTTGGAGTAACTATACCCAAAGTAGTAACAGATCTATTTGACAAAAACTTTAAATCACTGAAGACAGAAATTGAAGAGGATATCAGAAAATGGAAAGATCTCCCATCTTCCTGGATAGGTAGAATCAACATAGCAAAAATAGCAGTTCTACAGATTCAATGCACTTCCCATCAAAATCCCAACACAATTTTTCACAGACCTTGAAAGAGCAATACTCAATTTCATTTGAAATAACAAGAAAGCCAGGATTGCCAAAACAATTTTGTTCAATAAAAGAACCTCAGGAGGCATCACCATCCCCAACTTCAATTTATACTATAGAGCTACAGTATTAAAAACAGCCTGGTACTGGCATAAAAACAGACTTGTGGATCAATGGAATTGAATTGAAGATGCCGACTTAATCCCAAAAACATGAACACTTGATTTTTGACAAAGAGGCCCAAAATATTCAATGGGAAAAAGATAGTGACTTTAACAAATGGTGTTGACATAGCTGGATGGTAGTGTGTAGAAAAATGCAAATAGATTCAAGCCTACCACCCTGCACAAAACTCAAATCCAAGTGGATCAAAGACCTCAACATAAACTCAGCCACACTGAACCTGATAGAAAAGAAACTGGGAAATACCCTCGAATGCATTGGCACAAGTGACCACTTCTTAAATATAAAAACAGTAGCACAGATACTAAGAACAACAATCAATAAGTGGGACCTCCTGAAACTGAGGAGCTTCTGTAAAGCCAAGGACACAGTCAATAAGACAAAATGACAGTCTGCAGAATGGGAAAAGATTTTCACCAACCCTACAAGTGACAGAGGACTGATCTCTAAAATATATAGAGAACTCAAGAAACTAGAACCCATAACCTTGAATAACCCAATCAAAAAATAGGACTCAAAACTAAGACGGGAATTCTCAGCAGAAGAATTACAAATGGCTGAAAGGTACTTAAAAAAAGTGCTCAACATCTTTAGCCATCAGAGAAATGCAAATCAAAACAACTTTGAGATATCACCTTACAACTATCAGATTGGCTAAGATAAAAGACACAGATTACAACCTATGCTGTTGAGGTTGTGGAGCAATAGGAACACTCCTCCATTGTTTTTGGGAGTGTAAGCTGGTTCAGCCACTCTGGAATGCAGTATGGCAGTTTCTCAGAAAACTGGGAATCAGTCTCCCCAAAGACCCAGCAATACCACTAACTGTGCATATACCCTAAAGATGCACATTCACACTCCAGAGGCAGCATTATTCATAACAGCAAGAACTTGAAAACAACCTAGCTGCCCCTCTGCTGAGGAATGGATTAACAAACTATGGTACATTTACACAATGGAGTACTACTTAGCAGTGAGAAAAAATGATATCCTAAAATTTGCAGGCAAATGGATGGATTTGGAGAATATCCTCCTGAGCGAGGTTCCACAAACTCAGAAAGGTAAACAGGGGATGTACTCACTCATTGGTGGACTTTAAACAACAACAACAAAAAAAATGCTTAGCATGTCCAAGATGCAAACCACTACCACTGACCAGCTTGGGGTCTGAAACACCTTGGATTGGCACCTTTGAGCCCATTCCCTCCAGAGAAACACCTGACTCAGTCTTGATGTGGGGGTCAGGAAAGCAGATCTGCCTGGAGTAGATGGTGAACTAAGCCACCTTGGGACCTTGAGACCTTCTGCCCTTGCTAAGGAGGAGATGAACTGATGGAGAGAAGAGTGAGTGACTGGGAGGGGTGGGAGGGGGAAGGGAGCCTGAACAAATGGATACATGGATAAAAAAATATATATATGATTTTTTCACAATAAAAAATGAAATGAAGTTTATAAATATCAAATAAAATCTATAAGCTTCAAATAAAAAAAGAAAAGACAAAATAGTGGACAAACTTGACTTTATGAAGATGGTTAAGAATTGTGCATTACAACAAAAAAATCTAAAAGTAAAAAGAAAAGGAAAAAATACTGGAAATCACAAATCTGATAAGGAAACAACCAGAACATGAAGAGAACTTCACAGACACTCCAGCAACAACAACTGAATTAAGAACTAGAAAAGAATCAAGCAGACATTTCTCCCACAATGATGTACAAGTGGCCAAAAGTGGATAGATTGTCATGAATCATTAGGGAAATGGAACTCAAATCTAGGACGATACTACTTCATGGTTGTCATTGGGACAGCAGAAAATCACTACTGTGAACAGGAATCTGAGGTAACTAGACTATACATGCTATACTTTTGTTGGACATGTAAAATAGGAAGGCTAAGGTGGAAAACAATATGGTGTTTCCTCAAACATTAAAAATAGAAATACTGGCTGCTCAGGTGGCTTTAGCAGGTAAAGACACTTGCTGCCATGCCTGATGACCTGAGTACGATCCCCAGACTCTACACAGTTAGAGGAGAGAACAGATTCTGGCTTGCACGCTGGCACCAGAGCATGATATGTGCCTACACACACATACACACACAGCACACCCATGCATGCACTCATGCACACACGCATGCACATGTGAACGCAAAAGCTTGACTGTTAGCCTTAACATAGAGGGAAATTTTATTCTGAAACATGCTACAACATGGATGAAACTCAGAGACATCAAACTAAGTGAAATAAGCCAGTCCCAAAATGATAAGCACTGGTGACTCCATTTACACTAAGTGGTTCACAGCCAGAATTTTAGAGACCAAAGTAGAGTGGGGCTGATGAGTGGGCAAGTGGGGATCCCTTGCTAAGGACAGTTCTAATTTTTTCAGAAAGAAAAGTTCTAGAGACCAATGTTGGTGATAGCTATAGGATATTGTGAATGTATGTGATAGCACTGTCTTGCTCACAGTAGCCTGAAGGTAGCAACTTTTGCATGTATTTTGTTGCATGGAAAGTATTGTAATGGTGTTAGTGAAGTAAAAACTGTTCATTTGACAAAAATAGACAACCAGGAGAAGTAGCACAAAGTATATCTCTGGGCTGAGGTTAGGAAAGGGGGCTGGGACTCAGTGGGTAGAGTACTCTCCCAATATGCAAGAAGCCCTGGATTTCATCCCTGCATTGAACAAACTGCTTGTAGTGCTTGTATACAGAGATAGGGGCAGGATCAGAAGTTCAAGGTTGCCCTTGGCTACACAGTGAGTTTGAGGCCTTCTTGTCTACATGAGACCTTATTTCAAAGTAAATTCCTGATATCTTTCAATATATCTGATCACCTAGTTAAATATGGTAAGCTGCTGAGAGCAGAAAACCCATAACCTTAGGCTATCATCAAGAGCTACTAAATTTTCAGGCACCAACTCTCACCATGTTACCACAAGGACCACCTAGGGAGAAACAACTGGGTGTGAGCAGCTATATTCATCCTCTAGGAGGCAAGCACAAGGTTCTGGTGTAAGTACCCAATGAGAATCCAGTAGAGCAGACAGGAAAGATGAGAGGGGTCTCTGGTTATGCTAAATATGTAAACAAAAATTGCAAACATAACATTTGGATTTTCCTCCTATCAATCTTTATCACCAAACTGTGTGGATCAGAAATACCTGAATCTCTGCTCTACTGGCTATGGTCTTTGAAGAAGGCTTTTAGAATTAAATGAGAAGTGGTTGAGAAGAGGAAGAGAAACAAGAGAGTAGAGAGAGGAGTACATAAGGAGGGAGCAGAGGGGTTCAAGAGGAGGAAGAGGAGGAGGGAGATGAAGAAGCAGGTGAAGGGGGCGTGAGCAAATGCACGAGGAACAAAAGAGTGCTGGTCTTGTCCTAAGCATAGCACAGTTTACTGATTTCATCCTCACAGCCAGACACTTGAGTTAGGTATAAAACACCAGCCGGGAAGTGGTAGTGCACATCTTTAATCCCAGCATTCCGGAGGCAGAGGCTAGTGGATCTCTGTGAGTTCGAGACCAGCCTAGTCTACAGAGTGAGTTCGAGGACTGACTTCAAAGTTACACAGAGAAACTCTGTCTCAAAAAATACAAAAAACCAAACCAAACAAACAAAGCCTCAGTTTACAAATAACCCGAGGAAGGTACCAGAAGATAGCATAATTGCACAGGGCTGAGGATACTGAGCTTACTGTGGTTCTGACCAAACCTTTTTTCTGTTGCCTGTGTGCGCTAAGGAGAAAGGTGACCTAAGTACTTGACAGCTTGTTTGGTATCTTTTATGGTCGTCTCTGGCTTCTTTCTTTGCTTCTCCACAGCTGGTGTGTGATGGAGAGTAAAATCCTATACATACAGTAACATGTGAATTGATGACAGAGAACACAGATACTCAGAGATAGGTCGACACAACTAAGGGAATAGAATAGCCCCAAACGAGACTCAAAACTCACTGTAACATTCACTAAAATGTCAACATTACAGTAAAAATTAAGATTTGCAAAATTCAGGAGCTCCTGAGGGTTGGGGTCTGGGAAAGGCTATGCTGCAGCTCAATCCTGTAGCACCCTCATTATATTCTTGGGTAAAAGAATGCACCTGCTATTATTCTGTGAACCCTGGTCTTATTTCATAAACACATTTATTTTTCTAAAATAAAAGTAGTTTGAATTTTACTCAAGGAAAGAGTTATTAAAACACAATGCTTACTTAAGAAAAAGTGTAATGGACCCTCAGTGGGAATTCATGAAAATCCCACTATGGACAAGACTGAGAGATTTCAATTCTAAATGAGATGTTAAAAGGGAAGCAGAGCCCTGAAGCTCCACCGTATGGCATGGTGGTGGATGGAGGGAGGGCTGTCTCCCCATATTGACATCTGTTTATAACTCAGGCCTCCAAAATGTGAATGCAGATGCAGCCAGCCAACAGGGATGCCTAAGAGACATAAGTGAGAATTACGGCAATTAAGGCAGTCTCAGAGGAAATTAGACTGGCCCATTAATTACAATGCCTTAAAGGGAGAGCAGTCCCAATGAAAATGCAATAAATTAAACCATCAAAAAGAAAATTAGCGAGAAGATGCAACTTCTGTGAAGATGCAAATCTCAAAAGGGCTGGTTGGGATGAGAGAAGGAAGAGAAAAGTACTGAGTAGCAGGAATTCAGCTCAGGTTGCAGCCCCATGTGCTCCCGCAGCTCTGTCCTCCCTCTCTGCTCCCCTCCCTCCTCCCCATCCCTCACTCTTTCTTCTTCCCCTCTCTCTTTCCTTCTCTTCCCTCCCTCCTTTTTTCTCTTTCCTTCTATCTTCTTGCTCTCTCCTTTTCTTCTTTCTCCCGCCTCTTTCCAGTCCATTAGTCGCTTCTCCTCTTCACCGCCGCTCTGTCTCAGTGAACTGTCTCCCCCTCCCCATCTCCCGCTCTAACAGCCAGACCCTACCAGTTCCAGTGTTCTCCAGTGGACATCCACCAAGTCCATGGAGGTTAACTTATTATCACTCTGCATGCTGTCATTGTTTTAAATACTTAGCCTCAAGTAAACAAGAGCATCAGGAAAATCAGGGGCACACCCTATGTCTTTTTCCTTTAATACATTAAGAAGAATGCATAACCACACAACATAGTCAACTGGTTTTGACCTTAAGAGATCTACAGCCCAGTCAGGTGTGGGATCCCCTTTCCAATAGTAGTAGAGTTGGCCTTATTACCTGGTGTGGGAATTCGAGCATCCTCAGTTTCTCCACCTGCACATTGGGTATTTTATATATATATGTAAATAGTTGACTTAAAAATACAATGTATGATTTCCATGTGTCCTGATTCCCTCTATGACTGCAGATTCTGTCTCACTGCCTGTTCAGCCTCTGAGAAGCTTGGATTCCCCAATCCTATCTTCATTTTAAACACTGGTCAGATCTAGCCATATGCAACAGGTTTGCTTCCATTGACAGTGTGAAAGGTCGGGCTATTGGGCCACCTTTTGAAGCAGACTGTGAGTTCTTTGACAAATAGACAATATTTCATAATTCTTTGCACCAAATACATGACAGCATTCTCATAGCACCTCCTGGCCTCTCCATCGATTTCTCAACCCAGCCAGAACCTGGAGCAGTGCCAAGGTGGGCTCTGCTGAGGGCTCGAGACTGAGCTGGCACACAGGTTCTGGAGACTAGCTCTGTCTCTCAGTGGTTCCTCTCACTGGCAGGTTTGCTAGCTCCGCCACCATTTCCCATCTGTGTTTCTATTTTGCCTGCAAGCGTAGCTATATTGATCGCATTAATTCTCTCTCCCTTCTTTGGCATTAAACAGTATCACTGAAGTGATACTAACCTCCCTTTAACGCTTCTTGTGTTTTGCAAATTATAGGATTATAATGGATGGACTGACAAGACAAACCATTTTCACCAAATCACAGAGAAAGCCGTGAACTGTCCTTTATTTAAATGGCCAGGGGTAATGTGTCCTGAGGGTCCATTCACCAGACTCTGAGGTCCACAAACACAGATGGCAAATACCCTCTCAGCAGACTTAATGCCATGGGAGCGGAGGGATGCCCGCACTGAAGCATTTTATTTTAAATTCCTGAAGGCAGTTAGAAGTTTCTTAATGAGGGGATTTTTTTTCTTTCACAGCAATTAGAGCTGATGACCTTTTCTTTTCTTGTTTGAAAATAAGTTTGAGGAGGTCTTAAAAGGCATTGTGTGAGGGAGGTTGTAGCTTGAAGTTGAGAGTTCATTATAAAAATGAAGTCTCTCCTACCCTGCTGTAAGGACCAGAAAAAGTACCTCTGCTGCATGTTCTTTCAGTTCAATAAGTAATTAAAATCACAGTAGGCACTAACAGGGCAGTTTCTCCTGATCTTATCAGCTACTCAAAACTCTGTGTAAGGGACAGAGACAGAAGAAAGGCAGTGGATGCTGCTCTGGCTGTGGAGGCCCCTAGAGCTGAATGTCTGTCATTTTGGTGGCTCTTCTCACACCTGGGTTTCTGCTACCTAGTAGGCATCTAATAAATGTTCGGGCACCAAGTGGATAAACATTTCTTCCCTTTAAAACATTCTTCTTGAATTGCAATAATATACAAAGAGCAGACAACTTCAACATACACTTGGATAAACTTTTACAAATTCAAAGTCATCTGTAAAACTAGAGCCTCAGCTAAGTAACAGGAAAAATACAATAACCCAGATGTCCCGTCCCCTCAGCCCCCGCCATGCCCTGTTATAGCACAATAGCTTCATCTGACTGAGACCCCAAAACAAAATGACTGCACTCTTGCTTAAGTATGTTTCACTGACAGGCATGTATTGTTTTCAAGTTTAGAGCTAACATAAAGTCTTTCAAGGAGTGGTGTGTGTGTGTGTGTGTTGTACAGGGTATAGTGTCTGAACACACTGGTGTGTGCTTCTCGAGCTAGAGGAGGTTACTGGATATTGTTTTAGTTAGTGTTCTATTGCTGTGATACCATAACAATAGCAACTTTTATGAAAGAAAACATTACACTGGAGTTTGCTTATGGGCTCAGAGATTTTGTTCATTGTCATTCTAATGGGAAGCATGGTAGCCCACAGGCAGACATGGTTCTGGAGAAGTAGCTGAGAGTTTTACATCTGGATCGGTAGGCAGCAGAAAGAGAGTTTCCACTGGGCTAGGCTTGAATATTTGAAACTGTAGAGCCCACATTTAGTAACACACTTCCCCCAACAAGGCCATGCCATACCTTCTAATAGTACCACTCCCTATGAGGCTATGGAGGCCATTTTTATTCAAACCACCAGATGTCCTGCACTTAGCATATTTTGTCTTGAATACACACACACACATATGCACACACACAGACATGCGCGCGCACACACACACATGTGTGTGTGTTTCTGTCTCAGACTTATTTTTTTAGAATAGGGTCTCCCACTAAACCTGGGCTGCACTGGTACCACAGCAATCCTCTTTTGTTTCTACATCCCACAGAGTAGATTATATGAGTGTTAGCATCCAAATGTGGGTCCTCATGCTTGGACAGCCAAAGCTACCATCCCTGTAGCCTTGGCTCAGGTAATCAATACCTTGAGGTGAGTCCAACTAAGTCTGAGAAGTGGGTGGGCCACTGACAAGATGGACAGATGAGGAATTACCATCCTTCAGCAGTACACAGCCTTAGAGGAGAGAAAAGCCCTGCTGCTGTCCAAACATTGTCTATAGAACCTTCAGCTTCCAAGTCTCCTGTCTCCAGACACGCTGACTTGGAATTTCCCAGGAACCACAATATTAAACACAACTGTGAACTGCCACTCAGATGATGTGTCTTCTATATTTCTGCAGTGGTGTGGTTATGATTTAAGTGTTTTCCCTAAAGCCCTATTCACTGGATGCTATGGGGAAGAATTTGGCTTCTTTCAGAGGCGGGTCTGAGTTCAAGGTAATTAGAACACAAGAGCACTAACCTTGGAAGGGATTACATGACCTAGTTAGTTCTCTCAAGAAAACTGGGGCTGGAAAAATGGCTCAGCTCTTAGGAGAACTGAATTTTCCCCTAGAAGACCAGGGTTCAATTTCTAGCACCCACATGGAAACTCACCTGTAACTTCAGTTCCAGTGGGCCCATGGTACTAGACATGTACATGTACACACACATATGTGTGCATCCAAATTACCTAGACACATAAAAATGTAAACAACCTCACGTTTTTGGTTCTTTAGCACACAACAATTCCCAGTCTATTTTTCCACTATACTGTGACACAGGCAGGGGCCTTGGATCCTGCAAACACAAAAGTCACACAAGAGTCATCAACAAAATAAAGCTGTTTATAAAGTTGATAGACTCAGGCATTTTGTCATGACAGTACAGTACGAACTAGCACCACTTCTTGGTATTGTTTACCTCCAGGTTGTGCATCACAGCATACATGCACACACACACTTTCACATGCCCCATATCTATCCATTCACACTGATGTCCAGTACATACCTTGCTTTCTTATCCCTTGGCTTGGAATGAGGATAAGGGCTGTTAATCCCCATGCTTCACAATGACAGCTCTCATTTTAAGGTGGGTCTTACAATAATCTCCAAATTTAGAGAAGGAAACACAGAGCCCTTGCTTTGAGGCCTTGCATGCTTGAGGAAAGAAGATAAAGGAGACATTCCATGACCGATGAGGGAGGGTCTTGAGTGCCCTGCCTGCAGGGGCTGGCAGGTACAAGTGATATCATACCCAGAGTGGATTTTCCTTTCTACAGGGCTCAGAGTGGAATGTTCCATCTTGAACAGTTGTTGGGCTGTTGGGCTCTCACAGATCTATTCAACATTCAAAGCATGCCCCCACTGCACATATGCCACCCCAGTCTCCACCTCATAGGTGTGTCCCCATGTCAAATCATGTAGACATTTCCACTGATTGATTTAAATACAAAGGAGAGGTAGGAGTGTTATCTCTGGCTATGGTGTTCCTTTTCATTGCTGGCTATTGTGACATGCAGATTTCTATATCTGAATTGTTCTACCTTCTACGTCTCTGTCCTCATCCAGGCCATGCCAGCTCCTTGGAATTTCAGCTGTAGAGCCCATGCTCCAGGGACACTGTCTTGTCTTGATTCTCCTAGACAAGTCCTAATCTTGTACTTGTACTCCATTCTCTGAGATCTTAACATACACACACACACACACACACACAGAGAGAGAGAGAGAGAGAGAGAGAGAGAAACACATACACACATACTTGTATCTCTTTGTTGATGTGTCTAGTTAATAAATATTTTCTGAGACCACAGAGATGAGTTCAGTGGATGAAATCATGAGGCCCTGAGTTCAGGTCTTCATCACACCAGGGGAATTTGGGAGTGGTGGCAGAATTATGATGAGAAGGAAGAGAGACAGTGGATCCCAGTGGCTCACTGTAGATGAAACAGTGAGTTCTGGGTTCACAGAGAGACTCTGTCTCAAAACACAATGTGGAGAGTGAACAAAGACAATATTGGATGTTATCTGCTAGCCTTCACTCTCAGCTACACAAGTAAGCACACCCACATGAACATTCACATGTGCACCATGTACAATACACACATGCATGTGCACACACATTTCCTAAAACAAAACAGTACATTTTTTTCTACCATAAGTAAGAGTCATGGAGCTGAAAACATAGTAGGAACTCAATAAATGCCCACAGCTTGAGGGAGCTTATGGATATAGGAAAAAATTGAATGAGTTAATGAATCTCACCAAAGTATCATCAAAAAAATAATTAGATATCCTGAAGTCACTGTCATTTCCTGAAGTGTCTTGGCCATTTATGGTGTTACAGATGCCCTGAAAACCTATGGCATGGTCATCTTACAAATAGACTCAGGAAGTCCCCAGCTTCTGTGAACCCTAGCCAACCTGCCTAGTAAGTATGCCTGTACGCTCTCTCGTTTGATTTCCATCACCATCATTGCAAGTGGGAGTTGCTGATTTCCTCTAATTAAGGCCAGAAGGATGGCTTCCTGAGCCGGTAATACATTTCTGAGTTCAGCATTTCATCTATGTGGCTCACATTTCACTCAGAAATGGGGCAGACTCATTAAAACTATGGCCAGACGGCTTCCACTTTGGTTGCTTGTTTGCTTACGTTTAATGAATGAATAAATAACATGCCTATTCATTATCAGCTTCTCAGTGGAAATAATTGTTGTGTTCCCTCATTTGCTGAAATAATGTTCCTTGCTCATGGAGTGTGTTATGCCCCTGCCACCATGGTGCTTCGCTCCTTCAGAACTTGCACACACCTCAGGCTCACCTTGAAAGAAGCCATTGCTCTCAACAGCCCTCTGGAGCCTCATTCTGTGTATATGTGTGGAGAATGCTATTGTAAAAGATTCTGGCCCAGACTTTCTAGGCCTGGACCAGAGGTTTAGTTCTACTCTCAGCCCCGCTTAGCCTCAGATAATCACACACAGGCTTATATTAATTTTGTGCTGATTGACCTAGAGCCCAGGCACATAACTAGCTCCATCTGAATTCAACCCATCTTGTTTAGTCATGTGGCTCAGTACCTTTTCTCATAGCAACATTTCAGCTTCTTTCCTCTGCGTCTGCTGAGTCTCCGAGTTGTGTCTCTGGCAGCTCTCTGGCATCTGTCTCTGTTCGTCCTGTACTCAGAGTTTTCTTAGCCCAGTAGCCCCGCCCACACTTCCTGTCTGCCTTTGGCCAATCAGCTTTTTATTAAATCCATAGGCAGGACAAATATTTCCAACATTACCAGCATAATCCCACTACAGAATGCTTCTTCATGGGAAGAAACTCTGGGACCCTCATAGCAAATGAGTCTAGTAACCCAATTAATGTCTGAGTACACACCTGGGTGCCCGAGATATTATAATACAATTACTACTAAGAACGTTGAAATTCCTAGGTACTTTGCTCTCCCAAAGCATTTTAGATAAGAAATATCATACCCCTACCCATGTGTGACCCTGTGAAATCATCATGGTGACTCCAGGTAGAAGGAAGTTCTAAGTGACACCTAAGACTTCATCAAATATTTGCCAAGCACCTATTCTGTACAGGGATTAAAGATGACTGGGCTCCTCACCTCAATCCTTACTTTGGACAAAAGGTATGTTCATAGTTATTTTTCCCATTGTCATGATAAAAGCAATTCAAGGAAGGAAGAGTTTGTTTGGTCTCAAGGGTTCGGAAGGACTAGCTCACGATGCTGGGAAGGCCATGTGTTAGAGCAAGGCAGCTGGTCACATTGCATCTCAGGAAGCAGAGTGAAGGCTAGTGCTCTGCTCCATTTTTCTTTTTGTTGTGGTCCACTGCCCCAGCCCAGGGAATGGTTCCATCCACACTAAATATGAGTCTGTCAACCTCTGATTTCATAATCAAGGTAACTCCCCACAAGTGTGTCCAGAGTCTTTCTAGTTGACAGTCTTTATTGACCACTACAGAGGCCCATCCGGTGTCTCGTTTCACTTCTCTGTAGACTTCATCCCTCCACCATGACCTGCCGAGAACACACTTATCACCATCCTCCCCTGTCTAGGACCCTGAGATCTCCCTTCCCTCAGGACTCAGTTCTAAGTCCTTTGCTCAGCTCTTGTTTATACTGCCAGGTCCTGTCCTTCATGGGACCCTGAGTGTGCTCTCTCCTTGTTTGCCCTGAAGCTTTGTGTCTCTGCCTTCTCTAGCCTTGTAGCCATCTGCCTAACACATGGGACTACAGACAGTTTCCAGAATCTCTCAAGAATTCAATTCTATGCTTTTGCTCACACAACAACCCCCGCCACACACATACACACACACACACACACACACACACACACACACCCCACACCTCTGGGACTATGCTGTACTCTTTAAAATGTTACTTAAAGGGTGTCACAATTTGAACGTGAAATGTTCCCACACAGGTTTGTGTGTCTGAATATTGGTTCTCTTTGGGGAAGTTGTAGGGACCAGCTGGTAGGTCACAGCCCAGCTTTGCTTCCTGCTTACCTCTGCTAAGATGTGAACAGGCCATGTGTCAGAGCTCCGGTTACCATGAACTTAGCTATTCTGATTGCCTTACCTTTCCCGCCATGATGGACTGAAACCAGAAGAGATTGCCTGTTGCTTTCTCTGTCCAACATTCTGTCACAGAGCTGAGGGCAGTAACTAGCCCAGGAAGACATCCATTCAAATCTCTAGCATCCTATGGCTCTTTGATAGGAGCCAGAGTGATGTGATAGGGACTGGTAGGGAGTGGAGAAACTTTGAACATGGGCCTACACATCTTTAACAAGAGCAGCTACCACTCAGGAACATACAGTTCACCAGAAGAGAAGGTGGCCTCTGTTTCAGGCCTTGTGACTCAACAGAGAGAAGCAGGAACCCAAATCACTGCATCTCTGTAACTTAGCCTTGTGCAGGACACACAGTGATGCCCATGGGAGACAGAACATGTATACAAATGGGTGAGGACAGAATGTTTTTTTATTTGTAAGCTTATAAGTCACATCCAGTTTAAAAAAAAGGACTGAAGATGTCGTTATATCTTTTTAATGATGAGGAAAAGAATGTTTTCGCTTTAGCCCAGCCTTCAATCCCAGCCAAAAGAAAAGCTGACATCTACTAATGAAAGGCAGTTTGAGAGAGAATATTCATCTCTGTTGCCTAAAAATACCTGCTTCCTGTTGGATGTGGTGGACTCCCAACATCAACACTTTCAATGGGCTGCATCTTACAGCCTTGACCCATGGCTGCTTGCCCTTTCTACCAACTCCTAAAAATAAATACAAAGAAACAATGGATTCTCTTCCCCTTGACACTAACTCTTGCTATATGATTTCAAACAACTTCCTCCCCTTCACAGAATCCAGCTGCCTCAGATGTAAAGAATTAGGAGTGGATGGTGGCATCTGAGGTCTCTATCTTTGGTATTTGCTGTGACATAAAATTAGATAAGTGCCTAATTCTAGAGAGGCTCAGGTCTGGGGATGTGGCTTTGCTGGCAGAGTGCTTGCCTAGCATTTATGAAGCCCCCGTCACTCCCCAGCACCATATGAAATGAGGGTGATGGTACAAGCCCAGTGCTCAGGAGGTGGAGACAGTAAGATCAGGAGTTCAAGATGTTTTAGCTATATAGCAACAGAGCTACTGAGACCCCTTCTCAAAACAATGAAATAATAACAACAGAAACTCCCCAATTCTGGCTCCTTCCAACCTAGGACATATTAGAAACTCAAAAATGTACCAAAGAAAGAGGTGAACCAGCCAAGACTCCAACTGAGTGAGGTATTTGGAAAAGCCTTAGCTCACATCTGTTGGAAGAGGAAGTTACTGGTAAATGCCAGCTAACTGGTACCACGTGGAAGTAAAAGCCCAGAGTTACCACATCAACTAAATTTTTAAAGCTAAGCCAGAAATCCATGATTTTATATAAAAGCCCCAATGGCTTAAATGTTGGCAGTTAAATCACTTAAGCAAACAAAATCAGTAACAGAAAACATTGACCTTGGACGGACTTAATCCATCCCTGACCTAATACTCCTGACGTCAGGAATGAAAGCTGATTGGCTAAGACTGCATCATATGCGCCCCCCACCCTTCTGATGGTTCCCTGAGTCAAAGTGGAGAAAATTAAACAAAAACAACGTATGTCTGCACAAGGCACAAACCCAAAAGACTGACACCATGCAGACCCCTACTGGTTTTGTTCTTCCTGTTGTTGGTTTTTTTAAATTATTATTATTTTTAACCAGACCCATGCATCATTTACTTTGGAACGTCTAGAGTTGAGAAGCAGCCACAGAGCTATTGTAATTGGACTTCCCCTAACTGTCGGGATTTCTGCTTTCTCAGGGAGGCACCTCTTAACAAACGCATGCAAAAGTGTGTATGTGTCCCACCTCTGAGTCACGGAGCCAGTGGACCTGCCCAAGGAGGCCCTGGTTCACTTCTGGATAATTCCTACTTCTTAGATACAGGCTGCTGTTTGTTTTCTTCTTCTCAAATCATCCATATTTCATCTCAGCTGCTTTTCCACATCAGCAGAATCTACTCACCAGGACCAGATTCCTCTCATGCCCCAGGCTCCATCCCGATTAACTCTATTTATGTAATTTATTTTGGCTGCCTGTTTCCCATTTGGGAGATCGATACAGATTTAAATGAGAAGTGAGAGTATTTGCAGCCACTTCAAGTGTTGATCAAACACAGGACAGCTGCTCTGGGTCTGTGTGGGAGGAGTGTACTGAGACTGGCGAGTTCCAGAGAGGTGGAGGAGGGGAGGGAGGAGAAAGAGGAGAGAGGGGTAGGACAGAAGGAAAGAAAGAACAGAAGAAAGGAAAGATATACATAAGGAGGGGGAATAAGAAAGGAGGGGAACTATAGAAAGGATGAGAAGGGAGCAGAAGGGGTGAAGAAGGAAAAGAGGAAGAGCAGGAGAGAGAGAAGAGGGACAGAGAGAGTGAGAAAAAAGAGACACAGAGAGAGAAGGACTGAGAAAGAAGGAATGAGGAAAAGAAGTGGCTGAGCCAGTTTCCCAACACTGCCCCCCCTCCCCACCCCACCCCCAGCTTGGGTGGCAAATGCCAGGTGCTTTGAGCCTTCGACTGAACTTTTACACCAATGTCTGCACGCTGAGACCTGACCAGAAACAAGCCAAGCCAGTTGTTGCTCATAGCGGCTCCTACCTACAGCAGAACCTTGCTGCTGGCTCACATGCATGCAGCTTCCAGCTGTTCCTCATTTTTCATAGCAGGCAGGAACCTGCTACCTCGATCCAGCTCTACCAGGATGTAGCTGCCCTTAGCCTGGTGGATCATGCAGCCTAGGGCTCTGTGTGTTAACACTCTCTCCTTAGCATACAAAGGGTCCAGATTCCCAGAACCAAACTGGACTGCATGAAGTTTGTCATATAAGGTAGAGAATCCTTTTGCTTTAGTTCAGGAACCTCTTTTCTCCAGAGCTTTCTACTTTGGCTATTGTCTATTTTTCAAATGGTAAGAGGCTGCTGTAGCAAGCAGGAGACCATACATGCACACACACACACACACACACACACACACACACACACACTCACACACACACACACGGCATCAAGAGTTGGGACTCAGGAGTCTGCCTTCATGATTTGGTTCTGCCTTGTTGATTCGGAGCTGGTGTTCCAATCTGTGGTTAATTCAGGCCATAGAACTTGCTGATTTTTCCATCTGGTTCCCATGTCAATTACGTGCAAAAAAAAAAAAAAAAAAAAAAAAAAAAAAAAAAAAAAAAAAAAAAAAAAAA